>JAECUM010095403.1:0-331546 GCA_016617855.1 Megalonaias nervosa | reverse complement strand
TGAGATTATAATCATTCCAAGCACCTTTCAAACATAAATAACTTTCTGGATGAATTTAAAATGCAAATGATCCCTTATTTTCAACGTCATTTACAATTCAAATCATTTGGCATGTAGAGCGTTATTTACTTTTCAGGTTTGTCGATAAACCGTTTGTTACATTTCATTTGAAGTTTATATTAGTTTTTATTTATATTGTTTATTTACTATATTACGGAAATAAATTTTCTCAGTTATGATCTTTTTCTCTATCTTTATCCGTCCGTTCTTCTTTTCTTTCTAATCCTCCTTCTGACCTGTCAGTTTCTTCTTGTTATTCATATGAAATTGCTTTTACTTGCTGGGCAATGACCACATGTATGTCTGTATGCATGTATGTATGAATGTATGTATGCCGCAGACATATTGCATTATGTTCCACCCAGTCACATTATCCTGACACCAGGCCGACACTAACCTCTTAATGCTGAGCTACTGCCAAGCGAGGCAGCTGTTAGTACCATTTGTATGAATTTTTGGTATGACTCGACCTGGGTTCGAACACGCGACCTTCCGCATCCAAGGTGGACGCTCTAACCACTAGGCCACAGGAGCGGAATGTATGTATGTATGTATATATGTATGTATGTTTGTATGTATGTATGTATGTATGTATGTATGTATGTATGTGTGTATGTATGTATGGTTGAAATTATGGCCATGTAGATGTTAGAGTACGAAAATAATGCAATGCAATAAATGTTTCTGCTACTTCTCCCGTTGTAGCCTCTCTCTCTCTCTCTCTCTCTCTCTCACTCACACACACACACACACACACACACACACACGCACACACACACACATACACACGCACACACGCACACACACACACACAACAAAGAAAACTTTGCACACATTTATTCCAGTATCTATGAAAGTGGTAACTTTGCTCCATTACTTTTCTTAATGTGCTATTACACCCGTAAGCAACGCAAAACGGCATTGTCTTTTCCTCGGGCCAGCGCCAGTCGGGATGCTGGAGTCGCTACTATGACGTGACATCACGAAAGTAACCGAATAGGCGCGGAAAGTTTGCATACGAGGTCACGGAAATTCAGCTCGTTGAAGATATGTCAGTATTTAAATATTGGCATTACGGTCGCAGATGAAACTTAGAAAAAGGTTTTCTTCTGTAGTGCTTTTATTATTTTTCTATATTTCCATTGATTTCTGGTCTCCGTTAACAACATAAAATTGTCAGATTCTTTGCGTTGAAAAGTCACATGGTACATTTTTGAAATTTTTCAGGGGCAAGTTCGTTATCGATGTATCCATTTCTCAATGGAGGCTACGATAGCATAGTGTGTTAAGTAAATTTTCCGAATGAGATAAGTTACCTTGACATTATCAAACAAAATTTCAGGTGTTTATAAATAGCACACATGAGAAGTCTGGTATTTCCGTTGATTTGTGTTTCATATCTACACAACATTCCCGAATGAGGAAATTGATGGTATTTTGAAATCATTTCAGCAATACGGAACAATAGTGGGACGGGATAGATCTCACCTGTAGATGTATGTAAGATTTATAAAGAAAATTATAAAAATAAAGAATAATATAATTTTTACAGGTCTCGGACACCAGTAAAGGCCTTTCAGAAAGAGATGTTTTGTGATGTTGTCGCTGCTGTTGTTTTCCGCGGGACCTTGATTTTAATTGGATATGTTAGCAATAGGAGTAGGGATTATCAATCAGTTGTAGATACACAGAGTCTTATACAAAATGATTGCAAAATCATAAACAGCATAATTTCTACTTGTCTCTGAAATCAGCCGGTGTCATTTAGAAAACTTTTTGATTTTTTTCTATACTGGATATATTGTCGTTGTTTCTTCTTTCTTCAACTTTTGTCACATCTTTCATCAAGTTGGACCGATCCGGTGGCCAAGTGGTTAGAGCATCCGCCTCGGATGCGGGAGGTCGTGGGTTCGATCCCCGGCCGAGTCACACCAAAGACTTACAAAAATGGTACTAACAGCTGCTTCGCTTGGCGCTCAGCATTAATAGGTTAGTGTTAGGACTGGTCGGCCTGGTGTCAGGATAATGTGACTGGGTGGGACATCATGCTACATGTCTGCGGCATGATGCCCCAGTGCTAGACATCACTATAAACTGCTACACTGCAGACATCGTAGCGATATGACTGAAAAATTGTTAAAGCTACGTTAAAAATCCAAATCACAACAACATCGTCAAGTTGGTAAACCTTTAGGAAGGCGACAGCCCAGACTGTCATGACGAAGCTTCTATATTAGAAGACTAAACCAAAATCAACCGTGTTACCACTCTAGGGTCTTAAAATATATCACAAAAAGACGTGAAACCAAACGTTTAAGTAAAAGCAATGAGCAACTTATATCTCCACAATACAAAACGAAAATTAAAAAGACACTTACAGCACTGTGAATTAAATCCCAAATAATCCCAAATGTCCTAATACAAGTCCAAAAATATAGAATGTTCCGAATGAATTCCAATAGATCTGAATGTCCTGATGTACCAGAATGATACAGTCCAGAACGCCTTTGACCTAAGTTCACAATAATCCGAGTGTAGTGTATATCAAAAGAGAATGAGCACCTAATAATTCCAGTGAATAATTTAAATAAATAATTCCTCTCGAATAATATCAAAACAGAACTGCAAAGGTTGACCACAGACGGATTGCAAGAGACTGTTCTGAAAAAGGAATTATATATTTATTTATCAGATCTCTATTTATACACATTTTCACTTGACCTAGGACATTTCACAGAACGACTTACAATAATGGACAAAAGTTAGATACGATAAAATTATGTTTGCAACTTATAATCATGGAACAAAGATAAGCAAGAATATATATTAAGTATAAATAATAATGGAGATTAAGGATAATTGACAGAAGAGGAAAGCAATAAAGTGCTGGTATATGAGAAGTTCAGAATACGATAACACGTTGAACATTTGAACTCTAGAATATAAGCCAGGTATTCCACGGTTGCATGCCAGTTGTTCATTTAATTTTAGCTTTGTTTATTTAGCCTATTATTTGCTTCATCGTCATCTATTTTATTATTGATCTTATTAGTAGTAGCACTGCCACTAGTAGTGGTAGTAGTAGCAGCAGCAGTAGTAGTAGTAGTAGTAGTAGTAGTAGTAGTATTTGATTTACTAAGCTTTATTGAAACGTATAATGTATATCGTGGTTCCATGCCAGCTTCATTATAAGACAACTTGATTCACGAATTCCTAGACATTAGTGTAAACAAAAGTTAATCAGGGTATGAGTGTACATATATCGGTTCTGGTCAAGCCAGGTATCATTGTAGCATGAGGGTCATGCATAATCCAAGGGTAAAGTGAAGCTGGAGATTGTAAGGCACGCCCTATTATAGCAAAGTCGACATCTCGCAGAATTGAAATCGACTATACATACCCAACGCACCTACGGCTTCGTCAAGAATTGCCGTACACTTAGACCTCGACTTCCTGTTTTCCAGTTCGATCCGTATATCTTCACACATAGCGATGTAGCACTTATATCGCTAAAAGGGGCTAGAATGACATCATCCTTCTCTCCCTCTCTTTCGATCACCATATTTTCATGAAAAAAAATGATTAGCTTTTGTTTACACTAATGTCTAGGAATTCGTAAATCATAGCTTGTAATGGATATACTTTATTAGATACATCTGTTTTCTTATAATGAAACTGGCGTGGATCCACAATATACCTTGAATAATGGCATCTACTTATTTTACAATACATAGCCATGGTACTGATGGCTTTGTTAAACTCTTCATAGAAGAATCAGATCATAATTCCAAAACATTTAGATCGGAATAACTCCATTCTGACCTTGACTATCATTTGTTTATATCCGTGTCCTGGAATTCGTGAATTATAGCTTGTAACGGATAGGGTTTATTAGAAACATCTGTTGTCTTATTGTGAATAGGATCTGCATATTTCACAATACATAGCTGTAGTACGGATGTCTCTGTTTTGCAATCAGTTAATGCAGAAATTCTAACAATCATTTTCTTTCTGATGTGAATGTTAATTACAATTCCAAAAATCATACTTTTATAAAACAAAAATTATATGAATTCCAATTACAACTCCAAAAATCCTACATTCTAAATATTCCTAACAATTGCATCGTAACAATACTATGCTTTCATTAAATGACACAATCCAACTGCATAGTTTCTTCCTCTTGGGTTTCCCTCGTTATAAATAGTAATCAAGCGATTCTGACCTTTTCTCAACACCATTGTTTACTTCCGAGTGAATGAGGACATGCATTTTTATTTACAAAAAAGAACATTTGCTATTGGTACACACTAATAATAGCTATCCCAATTATTAAAAAAATTACAAAAAAAAAAAAACCCTCCCCAAACCTCATTGCTAAAATTGAAATAGGCCTAACATAAAAACCACAATTACCCACTATACATGTTTGCACGGTAAGACGGAACGGCATTGTGTAAAATAAAACACGTACAGTGCATGATAAAAAATATAAACTTTATTTGTGAAAGTTACATGAAGAGCATTTCAAATAATCAAATATTTACAAAAGATGATACAAGCTTTCTTGTCTGTAATGATACGTCTGAAAGAAGTATAAAAAGTTTGTGCTAAATATTTTTTCATTTCATTCACATGATCGCGTGTCCTTTCTCAGCGAAGCTTTTAAGGAATTTGATAGCACTTTTTTACCACTTTTGAATGTTCTACTATTTATAACTCTTATAAGATTTACTCATTACTATGGTAAATTTTGCACATTACTGGGTTTAGATGCCATTTTATAGACAAGTACATGCAACACAACCTCATGAATCTGCTTGACGCCAAATATTGTGCTCAGAAAACTCTAAGTAAAAACTTAATTTTAAAGAAAAGATAGAAAAAACGATGTGTAACACAATTTGAAATTAACGTTCTTGTGAAAATACAAAAATATTTAAATATCTTATATATTTTACTGGTCACAGTATCCACTGAACCAATGCAGAGCTTGTTAAACATATCCTTAGAAACCGCCCAGAAAATATATGATTAGATGTTAACAGATATGTGTATTGGTTAATGTGCACAGACACTGAAGACCATGATTCTTTATAACCATGATTCAAAGAAACATATTACATACTTATACTTCAATGTCGACATTTTATGAGAACATTCAGTTACAAAAGCAAACTATTTCACTTCATGCCACACAATGCTATTCATATTCATCATATTTTGTAGAGTATTCTCGTAAAATACAGACACTAAAGCGAGTCAGATGAGACAATGAGTCTTCATATATTCCTCATTCACTACCATTCTCAAAACATGTTGATCCAAAAATTTATTTGATATGTTATTAAATGTACAAACAATTGTTTTAGAACAACGGACTTACTTTAGAAATAACCGGACTCACATTAGACCAAAATAACTGAATTTAGGTCAAAAAATCTACAACGCTGTCTGTAATTCACTTTCTGCCCTTATTGTCTTTTTCTTGTTTTTCATCATGTTTTCTGCATTTAACTACATTTCGTACCAATTTTGCCCATACCACACAGGGCAGCACCCACACCACACGCTCCGATACCAACCATTCGCCCTCAATAGTTAATCTGTCCAATGAAAGCACTTTTGCAGCCACGACCACGACCACGACCACGACCACGACCACCAAATCGGTTGTCCCCATTGAATCTCTGCGTCCGGCATTTTTCACCTTGGAATCTGTCCATTCTCTTATTGATATTTTCTCGCCTTTCAGTATTGTCTCGAGACGTTGACAGACTACACTCTATTCTATACCTTCCATACACCCTTCCATTCATTTCTTCTATAGCTGTCAATGCATCTTCTCTGTTCTCAAAATGTACAAATCCATAACCTTTCGCCAAGTGAACCTTTTCGATCTTGCCAAATCTTTCGAACCATATCTTCACAGTATCTAATTTTGTATATTTGCTTAGATTCTTCACGTAAACAACTTTGACCTTGGACATGAACTCGTCATCTGGTTCGTCTTGAGGCTTGGCCCAATCAACAACTATATCAAACCCAAAGAGCGATGACCCACCACTCTCCAGCTTTTCCTTTGCTGCTGATGCCTGCTTGTGATCTTCATAATCAACAAAGCAGTAACCTTTGTTTTTAAAGTTGATTTCTCGCATTTCAGGTGTACAACATACAGACACATCCTTGATTCCTGATGTAATCTTCTCAAATTCTTCTTTCAGTTCTTCTGATGACATGCCCTTTGGAATATGTCCCACATACAGGCATGTCTTTGTATTTCTAATATTTGTTCTTAGTGTCTTGCCTGGTCGTATCTTGAAATTTGCCAACCGCTGACAAGCCCCATTAGCATGGTCTTTCTTACAATACGAAACGAAGCAGTAACGCTTGTTGTAACCTGTCTGGATGTCAGTCGGCAAGCGAATCTCATAAATTGTTCCAAAGGTTTGGAATAATGGAACCAGCTTGTCCTCGAACCAATCTTTAGGGATACCACCAACATTAACTTTAACATGTCGAGGGGGTCCTCCTTCATAGTCTGGAGGAGGACCTCCATATCTCCTGTGTCCTGGTATGATGTCCAGCGGATACCCAGTCTCCTTTAGAATTTCTCTCAACTTCTCCTTATCGGGACCTGGCAATGACCCCGACGGATCTATGTATGAACTTTTGTTTCTGATGAAAATTTGCATCTGGTAGCATATGTAGGAACTCTTGTCGACAACATACTCAACATCACTGTTAAGAATCAATGTTATCATGCGTTTCGCGTCGTTGAGTGAAAACTCTTTGATGGCGTCTCTGGCTGTTTCATCTAGGTTATCATAACTAATGTTCTCGTTTTTGAAAAATCGGAGCAATTCTACAGCAACGCTCTCATCAATTCCATAATCAATAAATTTCTTGAGGTCACTGGACTCTTTCAGTGTACCATCAGAATCGGATTGTTCCTCCCGTAGGATCTGTTTCCCTGTCTGCTTGTCTACTTCTTCATTACTTCCCAGTTCTTCATGATAATTGGAAAGCTCCCCATCTGAAAGTCAAGAGCACAATCACTGAATAGACATCCAAATAAATATAATGAAATGCACCAACAAAGAACTGCCAAGGAACCACAATATTGTCCTTTACAGATGTGTATCCTTTATTTGAAGGTCGTATATGAGAACAAAGGGTTTGTATACGCCCTAACAAACTATCGTAGTTTATACGGAGGTGACCTTTAAAGCAAATTTCACTGACCATTGAGAGAGCAAGTTACTCTTTCATAAAATGTAGTAATAATTTGATCAGGAATGGGTGATCATTAAAATCTAACCCTTTGATTGCAAGTTAGAACTATTGTAATCGACGCCATTTCTTAAACCTGCTTGACTTGAGCTGGGTTTACCATTCCGCTTATTTATACTAGCCTATCAGATGAGTTACAAATTTGTATTTGGGAGAGTTATCGTTCGTAACGATATCCTATGAATGACGTTTATCACTTTCAAAATTTTGAAAGCTGGTTTACTACAAGCTCAACATAACATGATTTTTTATTAGTGTGCTTGGAAATATGATCTTTACCCACGAGCACCGTTTTTGATTGAGTATTCCCCGCAAGTGATAGGGATACAAATATATATCACTTATCCAAAAGATACATTAAAAGGATTTATACTTGGTTTGTTTGTTATTTTAAAAAATGTTTTTCCGTAGCACAAATCGGAACTGTTCATTGGTGTGACATTGCTTGTATCCCAACACACAAAATCAACAGACTGTGGTCAAAATATGGGAAGAATTTCACAAATATTACCAAATTAATGTTTTTAAATTCTCAAAGAATAAATTTTAGCAACATATAAGTAAGATTGTCTCCAGTACGGATTTCTATTTAACAATCCAAATTTGGATACAAATAAAAGTGCACGACAGCCGTCGAAATTTAAATATATATAAATATCCACTGCCATTAAAATTTAAGCTCAAGTCCTATCGATGTGTATTTGGAAAAAAATAATTTGCTTTGCTGCAGTTTTCATGCTCTAAAGGGGAAGTCACTCTAACTGGAAAATTGCCATTAACAATTACCTCGCCCACGTGGTTCCTCGACATGGTCCTTCTTGCTTTGGTCTGGATTTGCTTCAGCCATGATTCAGAGTCTGTGCTATAAACTAAAACAAAAAAGGGAACTTGAATTTGCAAAGCCCAACCTGAATATTCAGGATTTGTTGTCTTGTTAAATTTTGAGGAAATGGTTTTCATTAAAATAGCAAATATTTATCAAATCCTTCTTGTAGATTATGAGCTTAATATAGGGAAATATTCAGCAGGATTGAAAATCAAAGAAATCTATATTCAATTGGTAAACAAATGCAATAGATGCTTCCCGATAAGGTCACTATCAAACGATATTCTGTCCATTTTACATGGACGATAGGCAACCTGGCAGTTTCTTTTCTATGCGATCACCTAAATTTAACCTTTTTAACAAGGCACATTGAAACAAAGTCTACTTATAAGTCACAAATATAGATACTAACAGAAAGCTTGATTTGCATTCTATTTATGTATGTAATTTTGTACAAGTATCTTGAGATTCAGTGAATTTATTTCAACTTCCAAACACCGTATGAAGTCAACGGTAAATCTGTCAGCTGACCACAAATATGGCGGCTGATGACGTCATTCGAGAACCATCTATTCATGGCATTTTCTCATCTTCCCAGGTTTCAATTGTACTGGGCCAGGCGGGACTACTTCTTTCCTTAGCAACTAATGAGACAGGTTAAATTCCTGTTTATATTCCAATATCGTGCACAGTGGATGTGTGAGGTCTAAATCAGCACAATGCTGGCTTTACGAGCCCAGCAAAAGTTACTAAGTAGAAATGGTATAAATAAAAACCACGTCAATATTACAGAAGGCACACCCTTCCATAACTTAATCAACACAATAACAATAATGTTGCAAAATAACAAAACAATCAAAGTTTACAAAGGTTTGTCAGGAAGAAAAATGGCTGCGCAAGGTGCACGCGCCTTGCATTGTGGACATTTCTATACACAATGGTGGCGTTCGTGAAACAAAGGATAATGAGAAAGGGAGTCGTTGTGCAGAAAGAAAAGTTGGAAAGTCTGACAATGAAGCAAAAGAATGGTCTCGTCAGCATCGATATACATACCAACTTTGTGAGGGAATTATTGTGCAATGGAAGGCTCTGACAATCAAGGGATATAAGTCAGCTAAACGATGGTTATGCTGCCAATATAATTCGGCAAAAGGATTTCACAAATATCTCCCTAAAAACTGACACCGATCTAGCAGCAATTACCTGACGGGAGATTTAGATCGCTCCGCCTATCGAATCACGTGACATGACAACCTATTAACCGCCTAGAAGCATACAGTTTTTGGCAATACATATGCTTTCTGTTCCAAACGGTTATTAAAACTGATGTTATTACCAAACTGCATCAATTATACTGCAGAAGACAATGTTTGTATTTCTATTTCAAGTTCGTGTTGTAATAACCTAAAATCATTTAAAGCGGCTTCAAATGACATTTATGTAAAAGGAAATTCACTACAAAATATAAAGGAAATTCACTACAAAATATGTTCGTGTATTTAGTCTGGTCTTATTTATATTAATTTTAACGGACTTGTTTAAGCTGCCTTAAAGATAAATGAATTAAAAATAAATAACAATATAACAAACACGTATATAGTTGCCGTTTAGAAGCGTATGTAATAATATGAAAGTTATACTACTTTCGTGATAAATAAACTTGACACCTCCATTAAGTCGGTCTGAATATTGTTGTTAGATTTACATAGACTCTATCTTTGAGTCTTCCATGTTATCGAAAAATCGACTACCATTGCAAACATTTTAAAATATTTACGATAACCAGTTAATTGATTGAGCATATAGCAGGAAAATGGTGGATGTAAACAATACATGGAGCTGTTGTAGCCCGTGGGTGAAATGAAACGGAGACATCACACACCCACCCCAAACCCGTATCTGTCTGGCGAAAGATAAATTCGTTTGTAACTGTAATGTTACCAGACATCTTATCAAATAACCACGTGAAACACCTATCTCAAATTATATCATTTTACACACCTGTAAAACGTGAGATAAAGAGTTAAGACGATATTTTGATCTTAAATCTTAAGGAAATTTGTAGGAAGATATTAAACATGCAATACATTTATATTTAATTCATTGTGATTCAGATATTTAATTGATTATTTACAAAGTATTTTCAATAATTTAAATCCATTAACCTATTTCTAGTCTTTATTCAAATCATAATTGAAAATCTTAAAATCTTATATATTAAAATTATTCACCAGTTCCAAGCTGCGATCTCCATAGGAGACCAAAGTCCACCTACCCCCTCCTTTAACCTACAAAAGTATGATGTATAACTTTATAAACCTGTTAGGTAAAAGTTGAATTCTTCCTCGGGTATAGCGTTAACATTTTCTCCTTAATTATTCAAAGATAACGAAAAATGCGAGGAGTATATGATCCATTCGATTTGAATATCTAAAGTATATAAATTTTTGCGTGGTGTGCTGAATGCGAAAATATTGACAGCATAGTACATAAAATAATATGTAATGAAACAAAATATTGAATACATTATATTTTTATATGTGGGGCCCCTCGCAAGCTGCCAGCTATGTTAAATGGTAACATGTAAGGTGTGCCTCCCACCCCATATGGCTGTAAGGTTATAAAAGATTTTATATGTTTTTGTATACATTATGCAGGTGAAAAATATAACAGTGTACATACCTGTCGCTGCTGCAAAGTTGGGTTGATATGACTCCCGATGAAAAAAGCACGTTATTTATACTCTATTATTTAGAATGGCATGCCTTACTCAACACGAGCTGATTGAGTATGGATCTCAAGACAGATTAAACTCTGTGACAATTTCCTACAAGACAATAAACCCTGTCGGAAATCGCGAATTTGTAACACACGGAGACGAAAGATAACCAAGCCGACACGACGTTTAATCAAGGATTATTCTAACTCTGCCTACGGCCATGCAATTCCACTAGTTACATCAAGCCAACGGACCTGAATAGAGGTGCAATTAACAGTTTCCGTAGTCCTTAATCCGTAGGAACCGTGAGGTGTATTAGTGGCAAATTACATGGCCGGAGGCAAAGAACTTTAATAGATAAATATGATTTTAGATTGTTCTAAAAACAGCGGAAGATACAGAGATAAATTCCAAAATAAATATTTTCAAAACCAAACAAAAACTTGTTTCTTTAAACAATTAGAAGCCAGTTTCATTATTTATAGATTATTAAGGGGCACAAAGTGACATAATTTAATGAGGCTATTAAAGAATATACAAGTGATAAGATTAATCAGAAAAATATTTGTATTGTCTTGGAATTCTTTCATGGAATTTATAATTAAATGTTTAGACTTTTTATTTTGGTCAGTCTAAATTGTTATAAAGTATTGTATAATGGGGGCAGTGTGGTATATTTTGCGCATTGGTTATATGAAACTGAGACGAGGAAAATATAGGCTAATGTTTCAGAAGTAAGAATCCAAATTCAAAATTTTTTAAAATTTATTCCACATTCTTTTCGAATTTTTACAAAACACGAACAACGAACTATGGAGGACACAAAAACACATAAAATCCTTTAATCTTTCGGCACTAGGTTGTCTTCTCTTTTGATGGAGACTGAGATGAACCACACCAATACAAAACAAACTAAACAAACAAAACAAAAGCCGACCATTTGGGCTTTGCAGGCAAGGGAAATCCATATGTGTCTCCTATTCTGTGTACAGTCTTAGCAAAACAATAAGAAGTGATGAGATTGTAAAGAGATTTTCTATAAATGGAAACGTGTAATGTCAATATGCGGATCATAATCAAATAGTATTGGATGGAAGAGAATAATAATTAAAAATAATATAGAAGCAATAAATTAATTTTATAACATACAGAAGTATAGTGAAAAACAAACGCTTCATGGATATGGTCTTAATCCGCATCAAATATAAAATTATCTGAAAATATTAAATTAGTGTGGAAAGGGGTGGGGATGCTGGAAAATGTAAAATAACAATGCATTTTGACGTACATTATTCAAAATTATTTACATAGTGAAAAACATCTATTTCTGATATTTTTTAATATGAGACCAAAAAATCCATGTTTGGAAAATACTTTTTGTGCTAGGTTAATTTATTCAGATTGATACATCTGAATATAATATTTGATTTAAGAGTGGCGTTAGTAATATCGTTGAAGTAATTTTTAATGAATGGGGGAGGTTATTCCTGGAAATCCTAATTTCTAGATTTTCAGAAAAAATTTAATCTAAATGAAATATATTGATATCTGTTAAAAATTACTTTCAGAAGACAGCTGTAAAGATTTTACTCGACCTCGTAAATAAAGTACAGTTCAATTTAGATATAGTCATAATTTATTAAATATGCGTGTTTTAACTGAAAAGGAAAAAAATATTTTGATACTTTACTGGATACAAAAATGATATAAGAAATTAAAACATGGGTTTAAAAAGATAGATAGAGCAAGTAACTCTGGACGACAGGAAATTTTTCTTTTCCATTTAGAAATTGAAATTGAATGATAATCAGTGCAAAATGTTGAATCAAATGTTAGTTACATATCATATGATAGCTGATTCAAATAAATATTGATATTGTCACCGGACGAAAAAAAAACGTCAATACTCCATTTAGATTTCAATGGGAAAAAGTGAATAAGTTTACGAAGAGGTGTAACTGCAGTTTTCAAAGTATATGCTTGGAAAGTGAAATAAACAATTTGATTTTATTTTATTCTTGTGAAATATTCCATATATAGCAACAAACTTGTAACCATGCACTGAGATTATAATCATTCCAAGCACCTTTCAAACATAAATAACTTTCTGGATGAATTTAAAATGCAAATGATCCCTTATTTTCAACGTCATTTACAATTCAAATCATTTGGCATGTAGAGCGTTATTTACTTTTCAGGTTTGTCGATAAACCGTTTGTTACATTTCATTTGAAGTTTATATTAGTTTTTATTTATATTGTTTATTTACTATATTACGGAAATAAATTTTCTCAGTTATGATCTTTTTCTCTATCTTTATCCGTCCGTTCTTCTTTTCTTTCTAATCCTCCTTCTGACCTGTCAGTTTCTTCTTGTTATTCATATGAAATTGCTTTTACTTGCTGGGCAATGACCACATGTATGTCTGTATGCATGTATGTATGAATGTATGTATGCCGCAGACATATTGCATTATGTTCCACCCAGTCACATTATCCTGACACCAGGCCGACACTAACCTCTTAATGCTGAGCTACTGCCAAGCGAGGCAGCTGTTAGTACCATTTGTATGAATTTTTGGTATGACTCGACCTGGGTTCGAACACGCGACCTTCCGCATCCAAGGTGGACGCTCTAACCACTAGGCCACAGGAGCGGAATGTATGTATGTATGTATATATGTATGTATGTATGTATGTATGTATGTATGTATGTATGTATGGTTGAAATTATGGCCATGTAGATGTTAGAGTACGAAAATAATGCAATGCAATAAATGTTTCTGCTACTTCTCCCGTTGTAGCCTCTCTCTCTCTCTCTCTCTCTCTCTCTCTCTCTCACACACACACACACACACACACACACACACATACATACACACGCACACACACACACACAACAAAGAAAACTTTGCACACATTTATTCCAGTATCTATGAAAGTGGTAACTTTGCTCCATTACTTTTCTTAATGTGCTATTACACCCGTAAGCAACGCAAAACGGCATTGTCTTTTCCTCGGGCCAGCGCCAGTCGGGATGCTGGAGTCGCTACTATGACGTGACATCACGAAAGTAACCGAATAGGCGCGGAAAGTTTGCATACGAGGTCACGGAAATTCAGCTCGTTGAAGATATGTCAGTATTTAAATATTGGCATTACGGTCGCAGATGAAACTTAGAAAAAGGTTTTCTTCTGTAGTGCTTTTATTATTTTTCTATATTTCCATTGATTTCTGGTCTCCGTTAACAACATAAAATTGTCAGATTCTTTGCGTTGAAAAGTCACATGGTACATTTTTGAAATTTTTCAGGGGCAAGTTCGTTATCGATATATCCATTTCTCAATGGAGGCTACGATAGCATAGTGTGTTAAGTAAATTTTCCGAATGAGATAAGTTACCTTGACATTATCAAACAAAATTTCAGGTGTTTATAAATAGCACACATGAGAAGTCTGGTATTTCCGTTGATTTGTGTTTCATATCTACACAACATTCCCGAATGAGGAAATTGATGGTATTTTGAAATCATTTCAGCAATACGGAACAATAGTGGGACGGGATAGATCTCACCTGTAGATGTATGTAAGATTTATAAAGAAAATTATAAAAATAAAGAATAATATAATTTTTACAGGTCTCGGACACCAGTAAAGGCCTTTCAGAAAGAGATGTTTTGTGATGTTGTCGCTGCTGTTGTTTTCCGCGGGACCTTGATTTTAATTGGATATGTTAGCAATAGGAGTAGGGATTATCAATCAGTTGTAGATACACAGAGTCTTATACAAAATGATTGCAAAATCATAAACAGCATAATTTCTACTTGTCTCTGAAATCAGCCGGTGTCATTTAGAAAACTTTTTGATTTTTTTCTATACTGGATATATTGTCGTTGTTTCTTCTTTCTTCAACTTTTGTCACATCTTTCATCAAGTTGGACCGATCCGGTGGCCAAGTGGTTAGAGCATCCGCCTCGGATGCGGGAGGTCGTGGGTTCGATCCCCGGCCGAGTCACACCAAAGACTTACAAAAATGGTACTAACAGCTGCTTCGCTTGGCGCTCAGCATTAATAGGTTAGTGTTAGGACTGGTCGGCCTGGTGTCAGGATAATGTGACTGGGTGGGACATCATGCTACATGTCTGCGGCATGATGCCCCAGTGCTAGACATCACTATAAACTGCTACACTGCAGACATCGTAGCGATATGACTGAAAAATTGTTAAAGCTACGTTAAAAATCCAAATCACAACAACATCATCAAGTTGGTAAACCTTTAGGAAGGCGACAGCCCAGACTGTCATGACGAAGCTTCTATATTAGAAGACTAAACCAAAATGAACCGTGTTACCACTCTAGGGTCTTAAAATATATCACAAAAAGACGTGAAACCAAACGTTTAAGTAAAAGCAATGAGCAACTTATATCTCCACAATACAAAACGAAAATTAAAAAGACACTTACAGCACTGTGAATTAAATCCCAAATAATCCCAAATGTTCTAATACAAGTCCAAAAATATAGAATGTTCCGAATGAATTCCAATAGATCTGAATGTCCTGATGTACCAGAATGATACAGTCCAGAACGCCTTTGACCTAAGTTCACAATAATCCGAGTGTAGTGTATATCAAAAGAGAATGAGCACCTAATAATTCCAGTGAATAATTTAAATAAATAATTCCTCTCGAATAATATCAAAACAGAACTGCAAAGGTTGACCACAGACGGATTGCAAGAGACTGTTCTGAAAAAGGAATTATATATTTATTTATCAGATCTCTATTTATACACATTTACACTTGACCTAGGACATTTCACAGAACGACTTACAATAATGGACAAAAGTTAGATACGATAAAATTATGTTTGCAACTTATAATCATGGAACAAAGATAAGCAAGAATATATATTAAGTATAAATAATAATGGAGATTAAGGATAATTGACAGAAGAGGAAAGCAATAAAGTGCTGGTATATGAGAAGTTCAGAATACGATAACACGTTGAACATTTGAACTCTAGAATATAAGCCAGGTATTCCACGGTTGCATGCCAGTTGTTCATTTAATTTTAGCTTTGTTTATTTAGCCTATTATTTGCTTCATCGTCATCTATTTTATTATTGATCTTATTAGTAGTAGCACTGCCACTAGTAGTGGTAGTAGTAGTAGCTAGTAGTAGGTAGTAGTAGTAGTAGTAGTAGTAGTAGTAGTAGTAGTATTTGATTTACTAGGCTTTATTGAAACGTATAATGTATATCGTGGTTCCATGCCAGCTTCATTATAAGACAACTTGATTCACGAATTCCTAGATATTAGTGTAAACAAAAGTTAATCAGGGTATGAGTGTACATATATCGGTTCTGGTCAAGCCAGGTATCATTGTAGCATGAGGGTCATGCGTAATCCAAGGGTAAAGTGAAGCTGGAGATTGTAAGGCACGCCCTATTATAGCAAAGTCGACATCTCGCAGAATTGAAATCGACTATACATACCCAACGCACCTACGGCTTCGTCAAGAATTGCCGTACACTTAGACCTCGACTTCCTGTTTTCCAGTTCGATCCGTATATCTTCGCACATAGCGATGTAGCACTTATATCGCTAAAAAGGGCTAGAATGACATCATCCTTCTCTCCCTCTCTTTCGATCACCATATTTTCATGAAAAAAATGATTAGCTTTTGTTTACACTAATGTCTAGGAATTCGTAAATCATAGCTTGTAATGGATATACTTTATTAGATACATCTGTTTTCTTATAATGAAACTGGCGTGGATCCACAATATACCTTGAATAATGGCATCTACTTATTTTACAATACATAGCCATGGTACTGATGGCTTTGTTAAACTCTCATAGAAGAATCAGATCATAATTCCAAAACATTTAGATCGGAATAACTCCATTCTGACCTTGACTATCATTTGTTTATATCCGTGTCCTGGAATTCGTGAATTATAGCTTGTAACGGATAGGGTTTATTAGAAACATCTGTTGTCTTATTGTGAATAGGATCTGCATATTTCACAATACATAGCTGTAGTACGGATGTCTCTGTTTTGCAATCAGTTAATGCAGAAATTCTAACAATCATTTTCTTTCTGATGTGAATGTTAATTACAATTCCAAAAATCATACTTTTATAAAACAAAAATTATATGAATTCCAATTACAACTCCAAAAATCCTACATTCTAAATATTCCTAACAATTGCATCGTAACAATACTATGCTTTCATTAAATGACACAATCCAACTGCATAGTTTCTTCCTCTTGGGTTTCCCTCGTTATAAATAGTAATCAAGCGATTCTGACCTTTTCTCAACACCATTGTTTACTTCCGAGTGAATGAGGACATGCATTTTTATTTACAAAAAAGAACATTTGCTATTGGTAGACACTAATAATAGCTATCCCAATTATTAAAAAAATTACAAAAAAAAAAAAACCCTCCCCAAACCTCATTGCTAAAATTGAAATAGGCCTAACATAAAAACCACAATTACCCACTATACATGTTTGCACGGTAAGACGGAACGGCATTGTGTAAAATAAAACACGTACAGTGCATGATAAAAAATATAAACTTTATTTGTGAAAATTACATGAACAGCATTTCAAATAATCAAATATTTACAAAAGATGATACAAGCTTTCTTGTCTGTAATGATACGTCTGAAACAAGTATTAAAAGTTTGTGCTAAATATTTTTTCATTTCATTCACATGATCGCGTGTCCTTCCTCAGCGAAACTTTTAAGGATTTTGATAGCACTTTTTACCACTTTTGAATGTACTGCTATTTATAACTCTTATAAGATTTACTCATTACTATGGTAAATTTTGCACATTACTGGGTTTAGATGCCATTTTATAGACAAGTACATGCAACACAACCTAATGAATCTGCTTCACGTCAAACATTGTGCTCAGAAAACTCTAAAAACGTACAAAAATAGTTAAACATCTGTTTTACTGGTCACTGTATCCGTTGAACTAATGCAGAGCTTGTTAAACATATCCTTAGAAACCGCCCAGAAAATATATGATTAGATGTTAACAGATATGTGTATTGGTTAATGTGCACAGACACTGAAGACCATGATTCTTTATAACCATGATTCAAAGAAACATATTACATACTTATACTTCAATGTCGACATTTTATGAGAACATTCAGTTACAAAAGCAAACTATTTCACTTCATGCCACACAATGCTATTCATATTCGTCATATTTTGTAGAGTATTCTCGTAAAATACAGACACTAAAGCGAGTCAGATGAGACAATGAGTCTTCCTATATTCCTCATTCACTACCATTCTCAAAACATGTTGATCCAAAAATTTATTTGATATGTTATTAAATGTACAAACAATTGTTTTAGAACAACGGACTTACTTTAGAAATAACCGGACTCACATTAGACCAAAATAACTGAATTTAGGTCAAAAAATCTACAACGCTGTCTGTAATTCACTTTCTGCCCTTATTGTCTTTTTCTTGTTTTTCATCATGTTTTCTGCATTTAACTACATTTCGTACCAATTTTGCCCATACCACACAGGGCAGCACCCACACCACACGCTCCGATACCAACCATTCGCCCTCAATAGTTAATCTGTCCAGTGAAAGCACTTTTGCAGCCACGACCACGACCACGACCACGACCACCAAATCGGTTGTCCCCATTGAATCTCTGCGTCCGGCATTTTTCACCTTGGAATCTGTCCATTCTCTTATTGATATTTTCTCGCCTTTCAGTATTGTCTCGAGACGTTGACAGACTACACTCTATTCTATACCTTCCATACACCCTTCCATTCATTTCTTCTATAGCTGTCAATGCATCTTCTCTGTTCTCAAAATGTACAAATCCATAACCTTTCGCCAAGTGAACCTTTTCGATCTTGCCAAATCTTTCGAACCATATCTTCACAGTATCTAATTTTGTATATTTGCTTAGATTCTTCACGTAAACAACTTTGACCTTGGACATGAACTCGTCATCTGGTTCGTCTTGAGGCTTGGCCCAATCAACAACTATATCAAACCCAAAGAGCGATGACCCACCACTCTCCAGCTTTTCCTTTGCTGCTGATGCCTGCTTGTGATCTTCATAATCAACAAAGCAGTAACCTTTGTTTTTAAAGTTGATTTCTCGCATTTCAGGTGTACAACATACAAACACATCCTTGATTCCTGATGTAATCTTCTCAAATTCTTCTTTCAGTTCTTCTGATGACATGCCCTTTGGAATATGTCCCACATACAGGCATGTCTTTGTATTTCTAATATTTGTTCTTAGTGTCTTGCCTGGTCGTATCTTGAAATTTGCCAACCGCTGACAAGCCCCATTAGCATGGTCTTTCTTACAATACGAAACGAAGCAGTAACGCTTGTTGTAACCTGTCTGGATGTCAGTCGGCAAGCGAATCTCATAAATTGTTCCAAAGGTTTGGAATAATGGAACCAGCTTGTCCTCGAACCAATCTTTAGGGATACCACCAACATTAACTTCATGACCATGTCGAGGGGGTCCTCCTTCATAGTCTGGAGGAGGACCTCCATATCTCCTGTGTCCTGGTATGATGTCCAGCGGATACCCAGTCTCCTTTAGAATTTCTCTCAACTTCTCCTTATCGGGACCTGGCAATGACCCCGACGGATCTATGTATGAACTTTTGTTTCTGATGAAAATTTGCATCTGGTAGCATATGTAGGAACTCTTGTCGACAACATACTCAACATCACTGTTAAGAATCAATGTTATCATGCGTTTCGCGTCGTTGAGTGAAAACTCTTTGATGGCGTCTCTGGCTGTTTCATCTAGGTTATCATAACTAATGTTCTCGTTTTTGAAAAATCGGAGCAATTCTACAGCAACGCTCTCATCAATTCCATAATCAATAAATTTCTTGAGGTCACTGGACTCTTTCAGTGTACCATCAGAATCGGATTGTTCCTCCCGTAGGATCTGTTTCCCTGTCTGCTTGTCTACTTCTTCATTACTTCCCAGTTCTTCATGATAATTGGAAAGCTCCCCATCTGAAAGTCAAGAGCACAATCACTGAATAGACATCCAAATAAATATAATGAAATGCACCAACAAAGAACTGCCAAGGAACCACAATATTGTCCTTTACAGATGTGTATCCTTTATTTGAAGGTCGTATATCACAACAAAGGGTTTGTATACGCCCTAACAAACTATCGTAGTTTATACGGAGGTGACCTTTAAAGCAAATTTCACTGACCATTGAGAGAGCAAGTTACTCTTTCATAAAATGTAGTAATAATTTGATCAGGAATGGGTGATCATTAAAATCTAACCCTTTGATTGCAAGTTAGAACTATTGTAATCTACGCCATTTCTTAAACCTGCTTGACTTGAGCTTATGGCATATCAAATTTAGTCAAAACGATAACAAAAGATAATCATCTCACACATGCCTATGTTATTTCGGAAACCGATTTATCAAACACGAGTTGAAAATTCTTTTGGCGTCAACTATCGTGTCGATGCAATTAAATAACAGCATTTGTGATTAAAAGAAATCCTTGAAACCAGTCACCTTTCGAGCATAAATTGGCAAGGAGACAATTTTTCGAAACATATTATGATTCGTTGTACGGTTAAATAATAGAAATGATAACATTTCTACGATAAGGAATTTATTAAAACCGTTATATGTGATTAACTATATTAAAACCGTGATCTGTGCCTTAAGACAAACAACATTTGTTATTTTTAAATATTCTTTCCATTAATACCCGTGTAATAAATTATAAAACTGTATTTTTGATGATTTTTATACAACAGATAACCAATTTTGCTCTTATTAATAACAGAGGACGTTCTAATATAATTCCATATTGTACTAATGTTTTATGTTATATAACCTTACATCATGTCATCCTACTTATTGAAGCATTGTTTTTGTATACGTTATCCATTTCAAAGATTCCCTCAATCTGATTAAAATCAGATTTCCACAGTACTACGTCGGCATGTATTTTTACTCAAATAGAAACAAATGTACGCTGATATATACACCAAATATATCTTTGGATATATACTTATATACGTAGACTAGTTTTAGTTGATGCACGTAAACACTTTAAATCTCTGTTGTTGATTGTCAACGTGATTACCGGTGGGTATTAAGTGCGAAAAGGACTTAACTTCTGCGAGAAAGAACCGAGGATGTTTCATGAATCAAATGGTTGCTCAGCCCAGGGTAAATAAAACCATTTTCTAACCTGAGGTGGGTGGTGGATAGATCATATTTTTATTCAAAATGCAAGAGTTCACTGTTTTCTTTTCTTCCTTTCTTTTTGTCCCTGCTATCAGGTGTGTGATCGGACCTTACTACCCTTCTTTTATTATTAATAAAATGTACATGTCCTTTTCTTCTTCCCTGAGATATTAACATTTCGCGTTATATTTCAAAGGACACATTTTAACACTTTATACTGAAGAAGACATGTAGCTCTATAAAATAAAGTACTACACAAAATAATATCATTTATGAAATATAAATATCGATTGAAACTTTTAGTAAAACCATCCTCGGACCTTTTCGCAGAAGGTAAGTCCTTTTCGCGAAATGGACCAGTCCTTGTGGCTAAAAGGAGTCCTTTTCACACTTTATACCCACCCAGTCATTACTCTGTAAACCCTCCATCATAATTATAGGGCCAGATACACTTGATAGTCAGCCCATTACAGATTCGGCCACAAGATTTAATTAAGAAATCTCTCCATAGCATAATCGGCCCATTACGGAGTCGGTTTTTATTGAACAAATACAAAACAACTTATTGTTATTGATCACTGCAATAAAAATTAAAAATCTAGCATGTTTTGATTTTTCTTGTCAAATCGTTTTAGTTATAAATTGTATGTCAACGTGGTCAGATTAAAAATGAAATTTTATATCAACGTGGTCAGATTAAAAATGAAATTTTATATCAACGTGGTCAGATTAAAAATGAAATATTACTTCTTCAACAATTTAATACTAATATATCTTAACCAAATCAGTTCAGTTGTGATTGTTTAATGTTCGGTACCTTAAATGCCGTCAATCAAATTTTCAGACGAAAATACTTTATGCTATGGTACAAAATTGGGTCAGGGAAAAAGAATGCTAAACATTTATTGCTGATAATAAATTCATATAAATACGGTTTGATAATGCACTCGCCAATAAATAATATTTACGAATTATTAGGGATAATTAGAATAAATTGTTCTTGCTAGTGAAATTCACTGGTTTGGTTGAGACTTCGATTGATTTTGTCCTTGCCTTTTTTAATTAAAAAAATAGAATATTTACCGACATGTTTTGTTTTGGTTTTTGTTTTGCTTCGAGCTTCAGTGTATTGGGATAAGAAAAGTTGATACTATGATGTAAAGAAATCGATTCTCATGTCCTTTGCACGGTGCATACATAGACCCGAAAACGTCAAAAAACAAGAGATGCTTTATTTTATTTCGGTCGCGCTTCATTGCAGATGAGAAACAGCACGTCCCAAGACTGATCAAACCTAGACCACTGATTATGATGTTAATATTGAAAGAATTATGCATGATGAACGACTCTTTATAAGATCTTTTCCGGCCGTGTGTCTCTGCAGCGTAATGAAATGAATATTGATACAAATAAAGAATAAATTAATTATAAATGTTAGTAAAATACGAAAAGGCAATACATATTAAAATTACTTAACAGATTAAGCGACAGGTTTTAAACTATATTTAATTTGAGAACTCCGTCTTTTTAAACAAATACTATAAAATATACTCAAATGCATCATTTTTAATATTAAAAGTAAATGACCATTTTATTGTGTTACTGGTGTATATAAAAAAATTAAGTTATATTTTGTCAAATATTATATAATAATATATTAATAACAAAAAAGGTCTTTAAATTCATCAATTAGCCTACTTATGTAAATATTCCTCCAATGACATATTTAATGAGTCTATTTGAGTGTAACTGAGTTTATTTGAGTGTATTTGAGTGCCGAAGTGCTACATCAATCATCACGAATTTAGAAAAACGCTGAAAGTAACAGCTGATTATATAATATTTTAATATGAAAATGATATATTTGTGGGTATTTGAGTATATTTGAGCGTATCTGAGCAAACAGATGCACCCGTTCTACGTGAAGATCTGAGAGAAACCGAAAAAGTTCTTGTTTTGTAGAGCTTTGGGTTTACCATTCCGCTTATTTATACTAGCCTATCAGATGAGTTACAAATTTGTATTTGGGAGAGTTATCGTTCGTAACGATATCCTATGAATGACGTTTATCACTTTCAAAATTTTGAAAGCTGGTTTACTACAAGCTCAACATAACATGATTTTTTATTAGTGTGCTTGGAAATATGATCTTTACCCACGAGCACCGTTTTTGATTGAGTATTCCCCGCAAGTGATAGGGATACAAATATATATCACTTATCCAAAAGATACATTAAAAGGATTTATACAGGGTTTGTTTGTTATTTTAAAAAATGTTTTTCCGTAGCACAAATCGGAACTGTTCATTGGTGTGACATTGCTTGTATCCCAACACACAAAATCAACAGACTGGTCAAAATATGGGAAGAATTTCACAAATATTACCAAATTAATGTTTTTAAATTCTCAAAGAATAAATTTTAGCAACATATAAGTAAGATTGTCTCCAGTACGGATTTCTATTTAACAATCCAAATTTGGATACAAATAAAAGTGCACGACAGCCGTCGGAATTTAAATATATATAAATATCCACTGCCATTAAAATTTAAGCTCAAGTCCTATCGATGTGTATTTGGAAAAAAATAATTTGCTTTGCTGCAGTTTTCATGCTCTAAAGGGGAAGTCACTCTAACTGGAAAATTGCCATTAACAATTACCTCGCCCACGTGGTTCCTCGACATGGTCCTTCTTGCTTTGGTCTGGATTTGCTTCAGCCATGATTCAGAGTCTGTGCTATAAACTAAAACAAAAAAGGGAACTTGAATTTGCAAAGCCCAACCTGAATATTCAGGATTTGTTGTCTTGTTAAATTTTGAGGAAATGGTTTTCATTAAAATAGCAAATATTTATCAAATCCTTCTTGTAGATTATGAGCTTAATATAGTGAAATATTCAGCAGGATTGAAAATCAAAGAAGTCTATATTCAATTGGTAAACAAATGCAATAGATGCTTCCCGATAAGGTCACTATCAGACGATATTCTGTCCATTTTACATGGACGATAGGCAACCTGGCAGTTTCTTTTCTATGCGATCACCTAAATTTAACATTTTTAACAAGGCACATTGAAACAAAGTCTACTTATAAGTCACAAATATAGATACTAACAGAAAGCTTGATTTGCATTCTATTTATGTATGTAATTTTGTACAAGTATCTTGAGATTCAGTGAATTTATTTCAACTTCCAAACACCGTATGAAGTCAACGGTAAATCTGTCAGCTGACCACAAATATGGCGGCTGATGACGTCATTCGAGAACTATCTATTCATGGCATTTTCTCATCTTCCCAGGTTTCAATTGTACTGGGCCAGGCGGGACTACTTCTTTCCTTAGCAACTAATGAGACAGGTTAAATTCCTGTTTATATTCCAATATCGTGCACAGTGGATGTGTGAGGTCTAAATCAGCACAATGCTGGCTTTACGAGCCCAGCAAAAGTTACTAAGTAGAAATGGTATAAATAAAAACCACGTCAATATTACAGAAGGCACACCCTTCCATAACTTAATCAACACAATAACAATAATGTTGCAAAATAACAAAACAATCAAAGTTTACAAAGGTTTGTCAGGAAGAAAAATGGCTGCGCAAGGTGCACGCGCCTTGCATTGTGGACATTTCTATACACAATGGTGGCGTTCGTGAAACAAAGGATAATGAGAAAGGGAGTCGTTGTGTAGAAAGAAAAGTTGGAAAGTCTGACAATGAAGCAAAAGAATGGTCTCGTCAGCATCGATATACATACCAACTTTGTGAGGGAATTATTGTGCAATGGAAGGCTCTGACAATCAAGGGATATAAGTCAGCTAAACGATGGTTATGCTGCCAATATAATTCGGCAAAAGGATTTCACAAATATCTCCCTAAAAACTGACACCGATCTAGCAGCAATTACCTGACGGGAGATTTAGATCGCTCCGCCTATCGAATCACGTGACATGACAACCTATTAACCGCCTAGAAGCATACAGTTTTTGGCAATACATATGCTTTCTGTTCAAACAGTTATTAAAACTGATGTTATTACCAAACTGCATCAATTATACTGCAGAAGACAATGTTTGTATTTCTATTTCAAGTTCGTGTTGTAATAACCTAAAATCATTTAAAGCGGCTTCAAATGACATTTATGTAAAAGGAAATTCACTACAAAATATAAAGGAAATTCACTACAAAATATGTTCGTGTATTTAGTCTGGTCTTATTTATATTAATTTTAACGGACTTGTTTAAGCTGCCTTAAAGATAAATGAATTAAAAATAAATAACAATATAACAAACACGTATATAGTTGCCGTTTAGAAGCGTATGTAATAATATGAAAGTTATACTACTTTCGTGATAAATAAACTTGACTCCTCCATTAAGTCGGTCTGAATATTGTTGTTAGATTTACATAGACTCTATCTTTGAGTCTTCCATGTTATCGAAAAATCGACTACCATTGCAAACATTTTAAAATATTTACGATAACCAGTTAATTGATTGAGCATATAGCAGGAAAATGGTGGATGTAAACAATACATGGAGCTGTTGTAGCCCGTGGGTGAAATGAAACGGAGACATCACACACCCACCCCAAACCCGTATCTGTCTGGCGAAAGATAAATTCGTTTGTAACTGTAATGTTACCAGACATCTTATCAAATAACCACGTGAAACACCTATCTCAAACTATATCATTTTACACACCTGTAAAACGTGAGATAAAGAGTTAAGACGATATTTTGATCTTAAATCTTAAGGAAATTTGTAGGAAGATATTAAACATGCAATACATTTATATTTAATTCATTGTGATTCAGATATTTAATTGATTATTTACAAAGTATTTTCAATAATTTAAATCCATTAACCTATTTCTAGTCTTTATTCAAATCATAATTGAAAATCTTAAAATCTTATATATTAAAATTATTCACCAGTTCCAAGCTGCGATCTCCATAGGAGACTAAAGTCCACCTACCCCCTCCTTTAACCTACAAAAGTATGATGTATAACTTTATAAACCTGTTAGGTAAAAGTTGAATTCTTCCTCGGGTATAGCGTTAACATTTTCTCCTTAATTATTCAAAGATAACGAAAAATGCGAGGAGTATATGATCCATTCGATTTGAATATCTAAAGTATATAAATTTTTGCGTGGTGTGCTGAATGCGAAAATATTGACAGCATAGTACATAAAATAATATGTAATGAAACAAAATATTGAATACATTATATTTTTATATGTGGGGCCCCTCGCAAGCTGCCAGCTATGTTAAATGGTAACATGTAAGGTGTGCCTCCCACCCCATATGGCTGTAAGGTTATAAAAGATTTTATATGTTTTTGTATACATTATGCAGGTGAAAAATATAACAGTGTACATACCTGTCGCTGCTGCAAAGTTGGGTTGATATGACTCCCGATGAAAAAAGCACGTTATTTATACTCTATTATTTAGAATGGCATGCCTTACTCCACACGAGCTGATTGAGTATGGATCTCAAGACAGATTAAACTCTGTGACAATTTCCTACAAGACAATAAACCCTGTCGGAAATCGCGAATTTGTAACACACGGAGACGAAAGATAACCAAGCCGACACGACGTCTAATCAAGGATTATTCTAACTCTGCCTACGGCCATGCAATTCCACTAGTTACATCAAGCCAACGGACCTGAATAGAGGTGCAATTAACAGTTTCCGTAGTCCTTAATCCGTAGGAACCATGAGGTGTATTAGTGGCAAATTACATGGCCGGAGGCAAAGAACTTTAATAGATAAATATGATTTTAGATTGTTCTAAAAACAGCGGAAGACACAGAAATAAATTCCAAAATAAATATTTTCAAAACCAAACAAAAACTTGTTTCTTTAAACAATTAGAAGCCAGTTTCATTATTTATAGATTATTAAGGGGCACAAAGTGACATAATTTAATGAGGCTATTAAAGAATATACAAGTGACAAGATTAATCAGAAAAATATTTGTATTGTCTTGGAATTCTTTCATGGAATTTATAATTAAATGTTTAGACTTTTTATTTTGGTCAGTCTAAATTGTTATAAAGTATTGTATAATGGGGGCAGTGTGGTATATTTTGCGCATTGGTTATATGAAACTGAGACGAGGAAAACATAGGCTAATGTTTCAGAAGTAAGAATCCAAATTCAAAATTTTTTAAAATTTATTCCACATTCTTTTCGAATTTTTACAAAACACGAACAACGTACTATGGAGGACACAAAAACACATAAAATCCTTTAATCTTTCGGCACTAGGTTGTCTTCTCTTTTGATGGAGACTGAGATGAACCACACCAATACAAAACAAACTAAAAAACAAAACAAAAGCCGACCATTTGGGCTTTGCAGGCAAGGGAAATCCATATGTGTCTCCTATTCTGTGTACAGTCTTAGCAAAACAATAAGAAGTGATGAGATTGTAAAGGGATTTTCTATAAATGGAAACGTGTAATGTCAATATGCGGATCATAATCAAATAGTATTGGATGGAAGAGAATAATAATTAAAAATAATATAGAAGCAATAAATTAATTTTATAACATACAGAAGTATAGTGAAAAACAAACGCTTCATGGATATGGTCTTAATCCGCATCAAATATAAAATTATCTGAAAATATTAAATTAGTGTGGAAAGGGGTGGGGATGCTGGAAAATGTAAAATAACAATGCATTTTGACGTACATTATTCAAAATTATTTACATAGTGAAAAACATCTATTTCTGATATTTTTTAATATGAGACCAAAAACTCCATGTTTGGAAAATACTTTTTGTGCTAGGTTAATTTATTCAGATTGATACATCTGAATATAATATTTGATTTAAGAGTGGCGTTAGTAATATCGTTGAAGTAATTTTTAATGAATGGGGGAGGTTATTCCTGGAAATCCTAATTTCTAGATTTTCAGAAAAAATTTAATCTAAATGAAATATATTGATATCTGTTAAAAATTACTTTCAGAAGACAGCTGTAAAGATTTTACTCGACCTCGTAAATAAAGTACAGTTCAATTTAGATATAGTCATAATTTATTAAATATGCGTGTTTTAACTGAAAAGGAAAAAAATATTTTGATACTTTACTGGATACAAAAATGATATAAGAAATTAAAACATGGGTTTAAAAAGATAGATAGAGCAAGTAACTCTGGACGACAGGAAATTTTTCTTTTCCATTTAGAAATTGAAATTGAATGATAATCAGTGCAAAATGTTGAATCAAATGTTAGTTACATATCATATGATAGCTGATTCAAATAAATATTGATATTGTCACCGGACGAAAAAAAACGTCAATACTCCATTTAGATTTCAATGGGAAAAAGTGAATAAGTTTACGAAGAGGTGTAACTGCAGTTTTCAAAGTATATGCTTGGAAAGTGAAATAAACAATTTGATTTTATTTTATTCTTGTGAAATATTCCATATATAGCAACAAACTTGTAACCATGCACTGAGATTATAATCATTCCAAGCACCTTTCAAACATAAATAACTTTCTGGATGAATTTAAAATGCAAATGATCCCTTATTTTCAACGTCATTTACAATTCAAATCATTTGGCATGTAGAGCGTTATTTACTTTTCAGGTTTGTCGATAAACCGTTTGTTACATTTCATTTGAAGTTTATATTAGTTTTTATTTATATTGTTTATTTACTATATTACGGAAATAAATTTTCTCAGTTATGATCTTTTTCTCTATCTTTATCCGTCCGTTCTTCTTTTCTTTCTAATCCTCCTTCTGACCTCTCAGTTTCTTCTTGTTATTCATATGAAATTGCTTTTACTTGCTGGGCAATGACCACATGTATGTCTGTATGCATGTATGTATGAATGTATGTATGCCGCAGACATATTGCATTATGTTCCACCCAGTCACATTATCCTGACACCAGGCCGACACTAACCTCTTAATGCTGAGCTACTGCCAAGCGAGGCAGCTGTTAGTACCATTTGTATGAATTTTTGGTATGACTCGACCTGGGTTCGAACACGCGACCTTCCGCATCCAAGGTGGACGCTCTAACCACTAGGCCACAGGAGCGGAATGTATGTATGTATGTATGTATGTATGTATGTATGTATGTGTCTGTATGTATGTATGTATGTATGTATGTATGTATGTATGTATGTATGTATGTATGTATGGTTGAAATTATGGCCATGTAGATGTTAGAGTACGAAAATAATGCAATGCAATAAATGTTTCTGCTACTTCTCCCGTTGTAGCCTCTCTCTCTCTCTCTCTCTCTCTCTCTCTCTCTCTCTCTCACACACACACACACACACACACACACACACACACACATACACACGCACACACACACACACAACAAAGAAAACTTTGCACACATTTATTCCAGTATCTATGAAAGTGGTAACTTTGCTCCATTACTTTTCTTAATGTGCTATTACACCCGTAAGCAACGCAAAACGGCATTGTCTTTTCCTCGGGCCAGCGCCAGTCGGGATGCTGGAGTCGCTACTATGACGTGACATCACGAAAGTAACCGAATAGGCGCGGAAAGTTTGCATACGAGGTCACGGAAATTCAGCTCGTTGAAGATATGTCAGTATTTAAATATTGGCATTACGGTCGCAGATGAAACTTAGAAAAAGGTTTTCTTCTGTAGTGCTTTTATTATTTTTCTATATTTCCATTGATTTCTGGTCTCCGTTAACAACATAAAATTGTCAGATTCTTTGCGTTGAAAAGTCACATGGTACATTTTTGAAATTTTTCAGGGGCAAGTTCGTTATCGATGTATCCATTTCTCAATGGAGGCTACGATAGCATAGTGTGTTAAGTAAATTTTCCGAATGAGATAAGTTACCTTGACATTATCAAACAAAATTTCAGGTGTTTATAAATAGCACACATGAGAAGTCTGGTATTTCCGTTGATTTGTGTTTCATATCTACACAACATTCCCGAATGAGGAAATTGATGGTATTTTGAAATCATTTCAGCAATACGGAACAATAGTGGGACGGGATAGATCTCACCTGTAGATGTATGTAAGATTTATAAAGAAAATTATAAAAATAAAGAATAATATAATTTTTACAGGTCTCGGACACCAGTAAAGGCCTTTCAGAAAGAGATGTTTTGTGATGTTGTCGCTGCTGTTGTTTTCCGCGGGACCTTGATTTTAATTGGATATGTTAGCAATAGGAGTAGGGATTATCAATCAGTTGTAGATACACAGAGTCTTATACAAAATGATTGCAAAATCATAAACAGCATAATTTCTACTTGTCTCTGAAATCAGCCGGTGTCATTTAGAAAACTTTTTGATTTTTTTTCTATACTGGATATATTGTCGTTGTTTCTTCTTTCTTCAACTTTTGTCACATCTTTCATCAAGTTGGACCGATCCGGTGGCCAAGTGGTTAAAGCATCCGCCTCGGATGCGGGAGGTCGTGGGTTCGATCCCCGGCCGAGTCACACCAAAGACTTACAAAAATGGTACTAACAGCTGCTTCGCTTGGCGCTCAGCATTAATAGGTTAGTGTTAGGACTGGTCGGCCTGGTGTCAGGATAATGTGATTGGGTGGGACATCATGGTACATGTCTGCGGCATGATGCCCCAGTGCTAGACATCACTATAAACTGCTACACTGCAGACATCGTAGCGATATGACTGAAAAATTGTTAAAGCTACGTTAAAAATCCAAATCACAACAACATCATCAAGTTGGTAAACCTTTAGGAAGGCGACAGCCCAGACTGTCATGACGAAGCTTCTATATTAGAAGACTAAACCAAAATGAACCGTGTTACCACTCTAGGGTCTTAAAATATATCACAAAAAGACGTGAAACCAAACGTTTAAGTAAAAGCAATGAGCAACTTATATCTCCACAATACAAAACGAAAATTAAAAAGACACTTACAGCACTGTGAATTAAATCCCAAATAATCCCAAATGTCCTAATACAAGTCCAAAAATATAGAATGTTCCGAATGAATTCCAATAGATCTGAATGTCCTGATGTACCAGAATGATACAGTCCAGAACGCCTTTGACCTAAGTTCACAATAATCCGAGTGTAGTGTATATCAAAAGAGAATGAGCACCTAATAATTCCAGTGAATAATTTAAATAAATAATTCCTCTCGAATAATATCAAAACAGAACTGCAAAGGTTGACCACAGACGGATTGCAAGAGACTGTTCTGAAAAAGGAATTATATATTTATTTATCAGATCTCTATTTATACACATTTTCACTTGACCTAGGACATTTCACAGAACGACTTACAATAATGGACAAAAGTTAGATACGATAAAATTATGTTTGCAACTTATAATCATGGAACAAAGATAAGCAAGAATATATATTAAGTATAAATAATAATGGAGATTAAGGATAATTGACAGAAGAGGAAAGCAATAAAGTGCTGGTATATGAGAAGTTCAGAATACGATAACACGTTGAACATTTGAACTCTAGAATATAAGCCAGGTATTCCACGGTTGCATGCCAGTTGTTCATTTAATTTTAGCTTTGTTTATTTAGCCTATTATTTGCTTCATCGTCATCTATTTTATTATTGATCTTATTAGTAGTAGCACTGCCACTAGTAGTGGTAGTAGTAGTAGCAGTAGTAGTAGTAGTAGTAGTAGTAGTAGTAGTAGTATTTGATTTACTAGGCTTTATTGAAACGTATAATGTATATCGTGGTTCCATGCCAGCTTCATTATAAGACAACTTGATTCACGAATTCCTAGACATTAGTGTAAACAAAAGTTAATCAGGGTATGAGTGTACATATATCGGTTCTGGTCAAGCCAGGTATCATTGTAGCATGAGGGTCATGCGTAATCCAAGGGTAAAGTGAAGCTGGAGATTGTAAGGCACGCCCTATTATAGCAAAGTCGACATCTCGCAGAATTGAAATCGACTATACATACCCAACGCACCTACGGCTTCGTCAAGAATTGCCGTACACTTAGACCTCGACTTCCTGTTTTCCAGTTCGATCCGTATATCTTCACACATAGCGATGTAGCACTTATATCGCTAAAAGGGGCTAGAATGACATCATCCTTCTCTCCCTCTCTTTCGATCACCATATTTTCATGAAAAAAAATGATTAGCTTTTGTTTACACTAATGTCTAGGAATTCGTAAATCATAGCTTGTAATGGATATACTTTATTAGATACATCTGTTTTCTTATAATGAAGCTGGCGTGGATCCACAATATACCATGAATAATGGCATCTACTTATTTTACAATACATAGCCATGGTACTGATGGCTTTGTTAAACTCTCCATAGAAGAATCAGATCATAATTCCAAAACATTTAGATCGGAATAACTCCATTCTGACCTTGACTATCATTTGTTTATATCCGTGTCCTGGAATTCGTGAATTATAGCTTGTAACGGATAGGGTTTATTAGAAACATCTGTTGTCTTATTGTGAATAGGATCTGCATATTTCACAATACATAGCTGTAGTACGGATGTCTCTGTTTTGCAATCAGTTAATGCAGAAATTCTAACAATCATTTTCTTTCTGATGTGAATGTTAATTACAATTCCAAAACTCATACTTTTATAAAACAAAAATTATATGAATTCCAATTACAACTCCAAAAATCCTACATTCTAAATATTCCTAACAATTGCATCGTAACAATACTATGGCCGATGCTTTCATTAAATGACACAATCCAACTGCATAGTTTCTTCCTCTTGGGTTTCCCTCGTTATAAATAGTAATCAAGCGATTCTGACCTTTTCTCAACACCATTGTTTACTTCCGAGTGAATGAGGACATGCATTTTTATTTACAAAAAAGAACATTTGCTATTGGTACACACTAATAATAGCTATCCCAATTATTAAAAAAATTACAAAAAAAAAAAAACCCTCCCCAAACCTCATTGCTAAAATTGAAATAGGCCTAACATAAAAACCACAATTACCCACTATACATGTTTGCACGGTAAGACGGAACGGCATTGTGTAAAATAAAACACGTACAGTGCATGATAAAAAATATAAACTTTATTTGTGAAAGTTACATGAAGAGCATTTCAAATAATCAAATATTTACAAAAGATGATACAAGCTTTCTTGTCTGTAATGATACGTCTGAAAGAAGTATAAAAAGTTTGTGCTAAATATTTTTTCATTTCATTCACATGATCGCGTGTCCTTTCTCAGCGAAGCTTTTAAGGAATTTGATAGCACTTTTTACCACTTTTGAATGTTCTACTATTTATAACTCATTACTATGGTAAATTTTGCACATTACTGGGTTTAGATGCCATTTTATAGACAAGTACATGCAACACAACCTCATGAATCTGCTTGACGCCAAATATTGTGCTCAGAAAACTCTAAGTAAAAACTTAATTTTAAAGAAAAGATAGAAAAAACGATGTGTAACACAATTTGAAATTAACGTTCTTGTGAAAATACAAAAATATTTAAATATCTTATATATTTTACTGGTCACAGTATCCACTGAACCAATGCAGAGCTTGTTAAACATATCCTTAGAAACCGCCCAGAAAATATATGATTAGATGTTAACAGATATGTGTATTGGTTAATGTGCACAGACACTGAAGACCATGATTCTTTATAACCATGATTCAAAGAAACATATTACATACTTATACTTCAATGTCGACATTTTATGAGAACATTCAGTTACAAAAGCAAACTATTTCACTTCATGCCACACAATGCTATTCATATTCGTCATATTTTGTAGAGTATTCTCGTAAAATACAGACACTAAAGCGAGTCAGATGAGACAATGAGTCTTCATATATTCCTCATTCACTACCATTCTCAAAACATGTTGATCCAAAAATTTATTTGATATGTTATTAAATGTACAAACAATTGTTTTAGAACAACGGACTTACTTTAGAAATAACCGGACTCACATTAGACCAAAATAACTGAATTTAGGTCAAAAAATCTACAACGCTGTCTGTAATTCACTTTCTGCCCTTATTGTCTTTTTCTTGTTTTTCATCATGTTTTCTGCATTTAACTACATTTCGTACCAATTTTGCCCATACCACACAGGGCAGCACCCACACCACACGCTCCGATACCAACCATTCGCCCTCAATAGTTAATCTGTCCAGTGAAAGCACTTTTGCAGCCACGACCACGACCACGACCACGACCACCAAATCGGTTGTCCCCATTGAATCTCTGCGTCCGGCATTTTTCACCTTGGAATCTGTCCATTCTCTTATTGATATTTTCTCGCCTTTCAGTATTGTCTCGAGACGTTGACAGACTACACTCTATTCTATACCTTCCATACACCCTTCCATTCATTTCTTCTATAGCTGTCAATGCATCTTCTCTGTTCTCAAAATGTACAAATCCATAACCTTTCGCCAAGTGAACCTTTTCGATCTTGCCAAATCTTTCGAACCATATCTTCACAGTATCTAATTTTGTATATTTGCTTAGATTCTTCACGTAAACAACTTTGACCTTGGACATGAACTCGTCATCTGGTTCGTCTTGAGGCTTGGCCCAATCAACAACTATATCAAACCCAAAGAGCGATGACCCACCACTCTCCAGCTTTTCCTTTGCTGCTGATGCCTGCTTGTGATCTTCATAATCAACAAAGCAGTAACCTTTGTTTTTAAAGTTGATTTCTCGCATTTCAGGTGTACAACATACAGACACATCCTTGATTCCTGATGTAATCTTCTCAAATTCTTCTTTCAGTTCTTCTGATGACATGCCCTTTGGAATATGTCCCACATACAGGCATGTCTTTGTATTTCTAATATTTGTTCTTAGTGTCTTGCCTGGTCGTATCTTGAAATTTGCCAACCGCTGACAAGCCCCATTAGCATGGTCTTTCTTACAATACGAAACGAAGCAGTAACGCTTGTTGTAACCTGTCTGGATGTCAGTCGGCAAGCGAATCTCATAAATTGTTCCAAAGGTTTGGAATAATGGAACCAGCTTGTCCTCGAACCAATCTTTAGGGATACCACCAACATTAACTTCATGACCATGTCGAGGGGGTCCTCCTTCATAGTCTGGAGGAGGACCTCCATATCTCCTGTGTCCTGGTATGATGTCCAGCGGATACCCAGTCTCCTTTAGAATTTCTCTCAACTTCTCCTTATCGGGACCTGGCAATGACCCCGACGGATCTATGTATGAACTTTTGTTTCTGATGAAAATTTGCATCTGGTAGCATATGTAGGAACTCTTGTCGACAACATACTCAACATCACTGTTAAGAATCAATGTTATCATGCGTTTCGCGTCGTTGAGTGAAAACTCTTTGATGGCGTCTCTGGCTGTTTCATCTAGGTTATCATAACTAATGTTCTCGTTTTTGAAAAATCGGAGCAATTCTACAGCAACGCTCTCATCAATTCCATAATCAATAAATTTCTTGAGGTCACTGGACTCTTTCAGTGTACCATCAGAATCGGATTGTTCCTCCCGTAGGATCTGTTTCCCTGTCTGCTTGTCTACTTCTTCATTACTTCCCAGTTCTTCATGATAATTGGAAAGCTCCCCATCTGAAAGTCAAGAGCACAATCACTGAATAGACATCCAAATAAATATAATGAAATGCACCAACAAAGAACTGCCAAGGAACCACAATATTGTCCTTTACAGATGTGTATCCTTTATTTGAAGGTCGTATATCACAACAAAGGGTTTGTATACGCCCTAACAAACTATCGTAGTTTATACGGAGGTGACCTTTAAAGCAAATTTCACTGACCATTGAGAGAGCAAGTTACTCTTTCAGAAAATGTAGTAATAATTTGATCAGGAATGGGTGATCATTAAAATCTAACCCTTTGATTGCAAGTTAGAACTATTGTAATCTACGCCATTTCTTAAACCTGCTTGACTTGAGCTTATGGCATATCAAATTTAGTCAAAACGATAACAAAAGATAATCATCTCACACATGCCTATGTTATTTCGGAAACCGATTTATCAAACACGAGTTGAAAATTCTTTTGGCGTCAACTATCGTGTCGATGCAATTAAATAACAGCATTTGTGATTAAAAGAAATCCTTGAAACCAGTCACCTTTCGAGCATAAATTGGCAAGGAGACAATTTTTCGGAACATATTATGATTCGTTGTACGGTTAAATAATAGAAATGATAACATTTCTACGATAAGGAATTTATTAAAACCGTTATATGTGATTAACTATATTAAAACCGTGATCTGTGCCTTAAGACAAACAACATTTGTTATTTTTAAATATTCTTTCCATTAATACCCGTGTAATAAATTATAAAACTGTATTTTTGATGATTTTTATACAACAGATAACCAATTTTGCTCTTATTAATAACAGAGGACGTTCTAATATAATTCCATATTGTACTAATGTTTTATGTTATATAACCTTACATCATGTCATCCTACTTATTGAAGCATTGTTTTTGTATACGTTATTCATTTCAAAGATTCCCTCAATCTGATTAAAATCAGATTTCCACAGTACTACGTCGGCATGTATATTTTACTCAAATAGAAACAAATGTACGCTGATATATACACCAAATATATCTTTGGATATATACTTATATACGTAGACTAGTTTTAGTTGATGCACGTAAACACTTTAAATCTCTGTTGTTGATTGTCAACGTGATTACCGGTGGGTATTAAGTGCGAAAAGGACTTAACTTCTGCGAGAAAGAACCGAGGATGTTTCATGAATCAAATGGTTGCTCAGCCCAGGGTAAATAAAACCATTTTCTAACCTGAGGTGGGTGGTGGATAGATCATATTTTTATTCAAAATGCAAGAGTTCACTGTTTTCTTTTCTTCCTTTCTTTTTGTCCCTGCTATCAGGTGTGTGATCGGACCTTACTACCCTTCTTTTATTATTAATAAAATGTACATGTCCTTTTCTTCTTCCCTGAGATATTAACATTTCGCGTTATATTTCAAAGGACACATTTTAACACTTTATACTGAAGAAGACATGTAGCTCTATAAAATAAAGTACTACACAAAATAATATCATTTATGAAATATAAATATCGATTGAAACTTTTAGTAAAACCATCCTCGGACCTTTTCGCAGAAGGTAAGTCCTTTTCGCGAAATGGACCAGTCCTTGTGGCTAAAAGGAGTCCTTTTCACACTTTATACCCACCCAGTCATTACTCTGTAAACCCTCCATCATAATTATAGGGCCAGATACACTTGATAGTCAGCCCATTACAGATTCGGCCACAAGATTTAATTAAGAAATCTCTCCATAGCATAATCGGCCCATTACGGAGTCGGTTTTTATTGAACAAATACAAAACAACTTATTGTTATTGATCACTGCAATAAAAATTAAAAATCTAGCATGTTTTGATTTTTCTTGTCAAATCGTTTTAGTTATAAATTGTATGTCAACGTGGTCAGATTAAAAATGAAATTTTATATCAACGTGGTCAGATTAAAAATGAAATTTTATATCAACGTGGTCAGATTAAAAATGAAATATTACTTCTTCAACAATTTAATACTAATATATCTTAACCAAATCAGTTCAGTTGTGATTGTTTAATGTTCGGTACCTTAAATGCCGTCAATCAAATTTTCAGACGAAAATACTTTATGCTATGGTACAAAATTGGGTCAGGGAAAAAGAATGCTAAACATTTATTGCTGATAATAAATTCATATAAATACGGTTTGATAATGCACTCGCCAATAAATAATATTTACGAATTATTAGGGATAATTAGAATAAATTGTTCTTGCTAGTGAAATTCACTGGTTTGGTTGAGACTTCGATTGATTTTGTCCTTGCCTTTTTTAATTAAAAAAATAGAATATTTACCGACATGTTTTGTTTTGGTTTTTGTTTTGCTTCGAGCTTCAGTGTATTGGGATAAGAAAAGTTGATAATATGATGTAAATAAATCGATTCTCATGTCCTTTGCACGGTGCATACATAGACCCGAAAACGTCAAAAAACAAGAGATGCTTTATTTTATTTCGGTCGCGCTTCATTGCAGATGAGAAACAGCACGTCCCAAGACTGATCAAACCTAGACCACTGATTATGATGTTAATATTGAAAGAATTATGCATGATGAACGACTCTTTATAAGATCTTTTCCGGCCGTGTGTCTCTGCAGCGTAATGAAATGAATATTGATACAAATAAAGAATAAATTAATTATAAATGTTAGTAAAATACGAAAAGGCAATACATATTAAAATTACTTAACAGATTAAGCGACAGGTTTTAAACTATATTTAATTTGAGAACTCCGTCTTTTTAAACAAATACTATAAAATATACTCAAATGCATCATTTTTAATATTAAAAGTAAATGACCATTTTATTGTGTTACTGGTGTATATAAAAAAAATTAAGTTATATTTTGTCAAATATTATATAATAATATATTAATAACAAAAAAGGTCTTTAAATTCATCAATTAGCCTACTTATGTAAATATTCCTCCAATGACATATTTAATGAGTCTATTTGAGTGTAACTGAGTTTATTTGAGTGTATTTGAGTGCCGAAGTGCTACATCAATCATCACGAATTTAGAAAAACGCTGAAAGTAACAGCTGATTATATAATATTTTAATATATATATATATTTATATATTTAGCGTATCTAACAGATGCACCCGTTCTACGTGAAGATCTGAGAGAAACCGAAAAAGTTCTTGTTTTGTAGAGCTTTGGGTTTACCATTCCGCTTATTTATACTAGCCTATCAGATGAGTTACAAATTTGTATTTGGGAGAGTTATCGTTCGTAACGATATCCTATGAATGACGTTTATCACTTTCAAAATTTTGAAAGCTGGTTTACTACAAGCTCAACATAACATGATTTTTTATTAGTGTGCTTGGAAATATGATCTTTACCCACGAGCACCGTTTTTGATTGAGTATTCCCCGCAAGTGATAGGGATACAAATATATATCACTTATCCAAAAGATACATTAAAAGGATTTATACAGGGTTTGTTTGTTATTTTAAAAAATGTTTTTCCGTAGCACAAATCGGAACTGTTCATTGGTGTGACATTGCTTGTATCCCAACACACAAAATCAACAGACTGGTCAAAATATGGGAAGAATTTCACAAATATTACCAAATTAATGTTTTTAAATTCTCAAAGAATAAATTTTAGCAACATATAAGTAAGATTGTCTCCAGTACGGATTTCTATTTAACAATCCAAATTTGGATACAAATAAAAGTGCACGACAGCCGTCGGAATTTAAATATATATAAATATCCACTGCCATTAAAATTTAAGCTCAAGTCCTATCGATGTGTATTTGGAAAAAAATAATTTGCTTTGCTGCAGTTTTCATGCTCTGAAGGGGAAGTCACTCTAACTGGAAAATTGCCATTAACAATTACCTCGCCCACGTGGTTCCTCGACAGGGTCCTTCTTGCTTTGGTCTGGATTTGCTTCAGCCATGATTCAGAGTCTGTGCTATAAACAAAAACAAAAAAGGGAACTTGAATTTGCAAAACCCAACCTGAATATTCAGGATTTGTTGTCTTGTTAAATTTTGAGGAAATGGTTTTCATTAAAATAGCAAAAATTTATCAAATCCTTCTTGTAGATTATGAGCTTAATATAGTGAAATATTCAGCAGGATTGAAAATCAAAGAAATCTATATTCAATTAGTAAACAAATGCAATAGATGCTTCCCGATAAGGTCACTATCAGACGATATTCTGTCCATTTTACATGGACGATGGCAGTTTCTTTTCTATGCGATCACCATTTTTAACAAGGCACATTGAAACAAAGTCTACTTATAAGTCACAAATATAGATACTAACAGAAAGCTTGATTTGCATTCTATTTATGTATGTAATTTTGTACAAGTATCTTGAGATTCAGTGAATTTATTTCAACTTCCAAACACCGTATGAAGTCAACGGTAAATCTGTCAGCTGACCACAAATATGGCGGCTGATGACGTCATTCGAGAACTATCTATTCATGGCATTTTCTCATCATCCCAGGTTTCAATTGTACTGGGCCAGGCGGGACTACTTCTTTCCTTAGCAACTAATGAGACAGGTTAAATTCCTGTTTATATTCCAATATCGTGCACAGTGGATGTGTGAGGTCTAAATCAGCACAATGCTGGCTTTACGAGCCCAGCAAAAGTTACTAAGTAGAAATGGTATAAATAAAAACCACGTCAATATTACAGAAGGCACACCCTTCCATAACTTAATCAACACAATAACAATAATGTTGCAAAATAACAAAACAATCAAAGTTTACAAAGGTTTGTCAGGAAGAAAAATGGCTGCGCAAGGTGCACGCGCCTTGCATTGTGGACATTTCTATACACAATGGTGGCGTTCGTGAAACAAAGGATAATGAGAAAGGGAGTCGTTGTGTAGAAAGAAAAGTTGGAAAGTCTGACAATGAAGCAAAAGAATGGTCTCGTCAGCATCGATATACATACCAACTTTGTGAGGGAATTATTGTGCAATGGAAGGCTCTGACAATCAAGGGATATAAGTCAGCTAAACGATGGTTATGCTGCCAATATAATTCGGCAAAAGGATTTCACAAATATCGCCCTAAAAACTGACGCCGATCTAGCAGCAATTACCTGACGGGAGATTTAGATCGCTCCGCCTATCGAATCACGTGACATGACAACCTATTAACCGCCTAGAAGCATACAGTTTTTGGCAATACATATGCTTTCTGTTCAAAACAGTTATTAAAACTGATGTTATTACCAAACTGCATCAATTATACTGCAGAAGACAATGTTTGTATTTCTATTTCAAGTTCGTGTTGTAATAACCTAAAATCATTTAAAGCGGCTTCAAATGACATTTATGTAAAAGGAAATTCACTACAAAATATAAAGGAAATTCACTACAAAATATGTTCGTGTATTTAGTCTGGTCTTATTTATATTAATTTTAACGGACTTGTTTAAGCTGCCTTAAAGATAAATGAATTAAAAATAAATAACAATATAACAAACACGTATATAGTTGCCGTTTAGAAGCGTATGTAATAATATGAAAGTTATACTACTTTCGTGATAAATAAACTTGACACCTCCATTAAGTCGGTCTGAATATTGTTGTTAGATTTACATAGACTCTATCTTTGAGTCTTCCATGTTATCGAAAAATCGACTACCATTGCAAACATTTTAAAATATTTACGATAACCAGTTAATTGATTGAGCATATAGCAGGAAAATGGTGGATGTAAACAATACATGGAGCTGTTGTAGCCCGTGGGTGAAATGAAACGGAGACATCACACACCCACCCCAAACCCGTATCTGTCTGGCGAAAGATAAATTCGTTTGTAACTGTAATGTTACCAGACATCTTATCAAATAACCACGTGAAACACCTATCTCAAATTATATCATTTTACACACCTGTAAAACGTGAGATAAAGAGTTAAGACGATATTTTGATCTTAAATCTTAAGGAAATTTGTAGGAAGATATTAAACATGCAATACATTTATATTTAATTCATTGTGATTCAGATATTTAATTGATTATTTACAAAGTATTTTCAATAATTTAAATCCATTAACCTATTTCTAGTCTTTATTCAAATCATAATTGAAAATCTTAAAATCTTATATATTAAAATTATTCACCAGTTCCAAGCTGCGATCTCCATAGGAGACTAAAGTCCACCTACCCCCTCCTTTAACCTACAAAAGTATGATGTATAACTTTATAAACCTGTTAGGTAAAAGTTGAATTCTTCCTCGGGTATAGCGTTAACATTTTCTCCTTAATTATTCAAAGATAACGAAAAATGCGAGGAGTATATGATCCATTCGATTTGAATATCTAAAGTATATAAATTTTTGCGTGGTGTGCTGAATGCGAAAATATTGACAGCATAGTACATAAAATAATATGTAATGAAACAAAATATTGAATACATTATATTTTTATATGTGGGGCCCCTCGCAAGCTGCCAGCTATGTTAAATGGTAACATGTAAGGTGTGCCTCCCACCCCATATGGCTGTAAGGTTATAAAAGATTTTATATGTTTTTGTATACATTATGCAGGTGAAAAATATAACAGTGTACATACCTGTCGCTGCTGCAAAGTTGGGTTGATATGACTCCCGATGAAAAAAGCACGTTATTTATACTCTATTATTTAGAATGGCATGCCTTACTCCACACGAGCTGATTGAGTATGGATCTCAAGACAGATTAAACTCTGTGACAATTTCCTACAAGACAATAAACCCTGTCGGAAATCGCGAATTTGTAACACACGGAGACGAAAGATAACCAAGCCGACACGACGTCTAATCAAGGATTATTCTAACTCTGCCTACGGCCATGCAATTCCACTAGTTACATCAAGCCAACGGACCTGAATAGAGGTGCAATTAACAGTTTCCGTAGTCCTTAATCCGTAGGAACCATGAGGTGTATTAGTGGCAAATTACATGGCCGGAGGCAAAGAACTTTAATAGATAAATATGATTTTAGATTGTTCTAAAAACAGCGGAAGACACAGAAATAAATTCCAAAATAAATATTTTCAAAACCAAACAAAAACTTGTTTCTTTAAACAATTAGAAGCCAGTTTCATTATTTATAGATTATTAAGGGGCACAAAGTGACATAATTTAATGAGGCTATTAAAGAATATACAAGTGACAAGATTAATCAGAAAAATATTTGTATTGTCTTGGAATTCTTTCATGGAATTTATAATTAAATGTTTAGACTTTTTATTTTGGTCAGTCTAAATTGTTATAAAGTATTGTATAATGGGGGCAGTGTGGTATATTTTGCGCATTGGTTATATGAAACTGAGACGAGGAAAACATAGGCTAATGTTTCAGAAGTAAGAATCCAAATTCAAAATTTTTTAAAATTTATTCCACATTCTTTTCGAATTTTTACAAAACACGAACAACGTACTATGGAGGACACAAAAACACATAAAATCCTTTAATCTTTCGGCTCTAGGTTGTCTTCTCTTTTGATGGAGACTGAGATGGACCACACCAATACAAAACAAACTACAAAAACAAAACAAAAGCAGGCCATTTGGGGTTTGCAGGCAAGGGAAATCCATATGTGTCTCTTATTCTGTGTACAGTCTTAGCAAAACAATAAGAAGTGATGAGATTGTAAAGGGATTTTCTATAAATGGAAACGTGTAATGTCAATATGCGGATCATAATCAAATAGTATTGGATGGAAGAGAATAATAATTAAAAATAATATAGAAGCAATAAATTAATTTTATAACATACAGAAGTATAGTGAAAAACAAACGCTTCATGGATATGGTCTTAATCCGCATCAAATATAAAATTATCTGAAAATATTAAATTAGTGTGGAAAGGGGTGGGGATGCTGGAAAATGTAAAATAACAATGCATTTTGACGTACATTATTCAAAATTATTTACATAGTGAAAAACATCTATTTCTGATATTTTTTAATATGAGACCAAAAACTCCATGTTTGGAAAATACTTTTTGTGCTAGGTTAATTTATTCAGATTGATACATCTGAATATAATATTTGATTTAAGAGTGGCGTTAGTAATATCGTTGAAGTAATTTTTAATGAATGGGGGAGGTTATTCCTGGAAATCCTAATTTCTAGATTTTCAGAAAAAATTTAATCTAAATGAAATATATTGATATCTGTTAAAAATTACTTTCAGAAGACAGCTGTAAAGATTTTACTCGACCTCGTAAATAAAGTACAGTTCAATTTAGATATAGTCATAATTTATTAAATATGCGTGTTTTAACTGAAAAGGAAAAAAATATTTTGATACTTTACTGGATACAAAAATGATATAAGAAATTAAAACATGGGTTTAAAAAGATAGATAGAGCAAGTAACTCTGGACGACAGGAAATTTTTCTTTTCCATTTAGAAATTGAAATTGAATGATAATCAGTGCAAAATGTTGAATCAAATGTTAGTTACATATCATATGATAGCTGATTCAAATAAATATTGATATTGTCACCGGACGAAAAAAAACGTCAATACTCCATTTAGATTTCAATGGGAAAAAGTGAATAAGTTTACGAAGAGGTGTAACTGCAGTTTTCAAAGTATATGCTTGGAAAGTGAAATAAACAATTTGATTTTATTTTATTCTTGTGAAATATTCCATATATAGCAACAAACTTGTAACCATGCACTGAGATTATAATCATTCCAAGCACCTTTCAAACATAAATAACTTTCTGGATGAATTTAAAATGCAAATGATCCCTTATTTTCAACGTCATTTACAATTCAAATCATTTGGCATGTAGAGCGTTATTTACTTTTCAGGTTTGTCGATAAACCGTTTGTTACATTTCATTTGAAGTTTATATTAGTTTTTATTTATATTGTTTATTTACTATATTACGGAAATAAATTTTCTCAGTTATGATCTTTTTCTCTATCTTTATCCGTCCGTTCTTCTTTTCTTTCTAATCCTCCTTCTGACCTCTCAGTTTCTTCTTGTTATTCATATGAAATTGCTTTTACTTGCTGGGCAATGACCACATGTATGTCTGTATGCATGTATGTATGAATGTATGTATGCCGCAGACATATTGCATTATGTTCCACCCAGTCACATTATCCTGACACCAGGCCGACACTAACCTCTTAATGCTGAGCTACTGCCAAGCGAGGCAGCTGTTAGTACCATTTGTATGAATTTTTGGTATGACTCGACCTGGGTTCGAACACGCGACCTTCCGCATCCAAGGTGGACGCTCTAACCACTAGGCCACAGGAGCGGAATGTATGTATGTATGTATATATGTATGTATGTTTGTATGTATGTATGTATGTATGTATGTATGTATGTATGTGTGTATGTATGTATGGTTGAAATTATGGCCATGTAGATGTTAGAGTACGAAAATAATGCAATGCAATAAATGTTTCTGCTACTTCTCCCGTTGTAGCCTCTCTCTCTCTCTCTCTCTCTCTCTCACTCACACACACACACACACACACACACACACACGCACATACACACGCACACACGCACACACACACACACAACAAAGAAAACTTTGCACACATTTATTCCAGTATCTATGAAAGTGGTAACTTTGCTCCATTACTTTTCTTAATGTGCTATTACACCCGTAAGCAACGCAAAACGGCATTGTCTTTTCCTCGGGCCAGCGCCAGTCGGGATGCTGGAGTCGCTACTATGACGTGACATCACGAAAGTAACCGAATAGGCGCGGAAAGTTTGCATACGAGGTCACGGAAATTCAGCTCGTTGAAGATATGTCAGTATTTAAATATTGGCATTACGGTCGCAGATGAAACTTAGAAAAAGGTTTTCTTCTGTAGTGCTTTTATTATTTTTCTATATTTCCATTGATTTCTGGTCTCCGTTAACAACATAAAATTGTCAGATTCTTTGCGTTGAAAAGTCACATGGTACATTTTTGAAATTTTTCAGGGGCAAGTTCGTTATCGATGTATCCATTTCTCAATGGAGGCTACGATAGCATAGTGTGTTAAGTAAATTTTCCGAATGAGATAAGTTACCTTGACATTATCAAACAAAATTTCAGGTGTTTATAAATAGCACACATGAGAAGTCTGGTATTTCCGTTGATTTGTGTTTCATATCTACACAACATTCCCGAATGAGGAAATTGATGGTATTTTGAAATCATTTCAGCAATACGGAACAATAGTGGGACGGGATAGATCTCACCTGTAGATGTATGTAAGATTTATAAAGAAAATTATAAAAATAAAGAATAATATAATTTTTACAGGTCTCGGACACCAGTAAAGGCCTTTCAGAAAGAGATGTTTTGTGATGTTGTCGCTGCTGTTGTTTTCCGCGGGACCTTGATTTTAATTGGATATGTTAGCAATAGGAGTAGGGATTATCAATCAGTTGTAGATACACAGAGTCTTATACAAAATGATTGCAAAATCATAAACAGCATAATTTCTACTTGTCTCTGAAATCAGCCGGTGTCATTTAGAAAACTTTTTGATTTTTTTTCTATACTGGATATATTGTCGTTGTTTCTTCTTTCTTCAACTTTTGTCACATCTTTCATCAAGTTGGACCGATCCGGTGGCCAAGTGGTTAAAGCATCCGCCTCGGATGCGGGAGGTCGTGGGTTTGATCCCCGGCCGAGTCACACCAAAGACTTACAAAAATGGTACTAACAGCTGCTTCGCTTGGCGCTCAGCATTAATAGGTTAGTGTTAGGACTGGTCGGCCTGGTGTCAGGATAATGTGACTGGGTGGGACATCATGGTACATGTCTGCGGCATGATGCCCCAGTGCTAGACATCACTATAAACTGCTACACTGCAGACATCGTAGCGATATGACTGAAAAATTGTTAAAGCTACGTTAAAAATCCAAATCACAACAACATCATCAAGTTGGTAAACCTTTAGGAAGGAGACAGCCCAGACTGTCATGATGAAGCTTCTATATTAGAAGACTAAACCAAAATGAACCGTGTTACCACTCTAGGGTCTTAAAATATATCACAAAAAGACGTGAAACCAAACGTTTAAGTAAAAGCAATGAGCAACTTATATCTCCACAATACAAAACGAAAATTAAAAAGACACTTACAGCACTGTGAATTAAATCCCAAATAATCCCAAATGTCCTAATACAAGTCCAAAAATATAGAATGTTCCGAATGAATTCCAATAGATCTGAATGTCCTGATGTACCAGAATGATACAGTCCAGAACGCCTTTGACCTAAGTTCACAATAATCCGAGTGTAGTGTATATCAAAAGAGAATGAGCACCTAATAATTCCAGTGAATAATTTAAATAAATAATTCCTCTCGAATAATATCAAAACAGAACTGCAAAGGTTGACCACAGACGGATTGCAAGAGACTGTTCTGAAAAAGGAATTATATATTTATTTATCAGATCTCTATTTATACACATTTTCACTTGACCTAGTAGTGGTAGTAGTAGCAGCAGCAGCAGTAGTAGTAGTAGTAGTAGTAGTAGTAGTAGTAGTAGTGGTAGTAGTATTTGATTTACTAGGCTTTATTGAAACGTATAATGTATATCGTGGTTCCATGCCAGCTTCATTATAAGACAACTTGATTCACGAATTCCTAGACATTAGTGTAAACAAAAGTTAATCAGGGTATGAGTGTACATATATCGGTTCTGGTCAAGCCAGGTATCATTGTTGCATGAGGGTCATGCGTAATCCAAGGGTAAAGTGAAGCTGGAGATTGTAAGGCACGCCCTATTATAGCAAAGTCGACATCTCGCAGAATTGAAATCGACTATACATACCCAACGCACCTACGGCTTCGTCAAGAATTGCCGTACACTTAGACCTCGACTTCCTGTTTTCCAGTTCGATCCGTATATCTTCACACATAGCGATGTAGCACTTATATCGCTAAAAGGGGCTAGAATGACATCATCCTTCTCTCCCTCTCTTTCGATCACCATATTTTCATGAAAAAAAATGATTAGCTTTTGTTTACACTAATGTCTAGGAATTCGTAAATCATAGCTTGTAATGGATATACTTTATTAGATACATCTGTTTTCTTATAATGAAGCTGGCGTGGATCCACAATATACCATGAATAATGGCATCTACTTATTTTACAATACTTAGCCATGGTTCTGATGGCTTTGTTAAACTCTCCATAGAAGAATCAGATCATAATTCCAAAACATTTACATCGGAATAACTCCATTCTGACCTTGACTATCATTTGTTTATATCCGTGTCCTGGAATTCGTGAATTATAGCTTGTAACGGATATGGTTTATTAGAAACATCTGTTGTCTTATTGTGAATAGGATCTACATATTTCACAATACATACATAGATGTCTCTGTTTTGCAATCAGTTAATGCAGAAATTCTAACAATCATTTTCTTTCTGATGTGAATGTTAATTACAATTCCAAAAATCATACTTTTATAAAACAAAAATTATATGAATTCCAATTACAATTCCAAAAATCCTACATTCTAAATATTCCTAACAATTGCATCGTAACAATACTATGGCCGATGCTTTCATTAAATGACACAATCCAACTGCATAGTTTCTTCCTCTTGGGTTTCCCTCGTTATCAATAGTAATCAAGCGATTCTGACCTTTTCTCAACACCATTGTTTACTTCCGAGTGAATGAGGACATGCATTTTTATTTACAAAAAAGAACATTTGCTATTGGTAAACACTAATAATAGCTATCCCAATTATTAAAAAAATTACAAAAAATAAAAAATAAAAAATAAAAAAAAAACCTCCCCAAAACTCATTGCTAAAATTTAAATAGGCCTAACATAAAAACCTCAATTACCCACTATACATGTTTGCACGGTAAGACGGAACGGCATTGTGTAAAATAAAACACGTACAGTGCATGATAAAAAATATAAACTTTATTTGTGAAAGTTACATGAACACTAATAATAGCTATCTCAATTATTAAAAAATTAACAACAAAAAAAGAAAAAAATCCCCAAACCTCATTGCTAAATTAATTAAATAGGCCTAACATAAAAACCACAATTACCCACTCTTACCCACTCTACATGTTTGCACTGTAAGACGGAACGGCATTGTGTAAAATAAAACACGTACAGTGCATGATAAAAAATATAAACTTTATTTGTGAAAACTACATGAACAGCATTTCAAATAATCAAATACTTAAAAAAGATGATACAAGCTTTCTTGTCTGTAATGATACGTCTGAAACAAGTATTAAAAGTTTGTGCTAAATATTTTTTCATTTCATTCACATGATCGCGTGTCCTTTCTCAGCGAAACTTTTAAGGAATTTGATAGCACTTTTTACCACTTTTGAATGTACTACTATTTATAACTCTTATAAGATTTACTCATTACTATGGTAAATTTTGCACATTACTGGGTTTAGATGCCATTTTATAGACAAGTACATGCAACACAACCTCATGAATCTGCTTGACGCCAAATATTGTGCTCAGAAAACTCTAAAAACTTAATTTTAAAGAAAAGATAGAAGAAACGATGTGTAACACTATTTGAATTTAACGTTCTTGTGAAAATACAAAAATATTTAAATATCTTATATATTTTACTGGTCACAGTATCCACTGAACCAATGCAGAGCTTGTTAAACATATCCTTAGAAACCGCTCAGAAAATATATGATTAGATGTTAACAGATATGTGTATTGGTTAATGTGCACAGACACTGAAGACCATGATTCTTTATAACCATGATTCAAAGAAACATATTACATACTTATACTTCAATGTCGACATTTTATGAGAACATTCAGTTACAAAAGCAAACTATTTCACTTCATGCCACACAATGCTATTCATATTCGTCATATTTTGTAGAGTATTCTCGTAAAATACAGACACTAAAGCGAGTCAGATGAGACAATGAGTCTTCATATATTCCTCATTCACTACCATTCTCAAAACATGTTGATCCAAAAATTTATTTGATATGTTATTAAATGTACAAACAATTGTTTTAGAACAACGGACTTACTTTAGAAATAACCGGACTCACTTTAGACCAAAATAACTGAATTTAGGTCAAAAAATCTACAACGCAATGTCTGTAATTCACTTTCTGCCCTTATTGTCTTTTTCTTGTTTTTCATCATGTTTTCTGCATTTAACTACATTTCGTACCAATTTTAGTTAATCTGTCCAATGAAAGCACTTTTGCCGCCACGACCACGACCACGACCACGACCACCAAATCGGTTGTCCCCATTGAATCTCTGCGTCCGGCATTTTTCACCTTGGAATCTGTCCATTCTCTTATTGATATTTTCTCGCCTTTCAGTATTGTCTCGAGACGTTGACAGACTACACTCTATTCTATACCTTCCATACACCCTTCCATTCATTTCTTCTATAGCTGTCAATGCATCTTCTCTGTTCTCAAAATGTACAAATCCATAACCTTTCGCCAAGTGAACCTTTTCGATCTTGCCAAATCTTTCGAACCATATCTTCACAGTATCTAATTTTGTATATTTGCTTAGATTCTTCACGTAAACAACTTTGACCTTGGACATGAACTCGTCATCTGGTTCGTCTTGAGGCTTGGCCCAATCAACAACTATATCAAACCCAAAGTACGATGACCCACCACTCTCCAGCTTTTCCTTTGCTGCTGATGCCTGCTTGTGATCTTCATAATCAACAAAGCAGTAACCTTTGTTTTTAAAGTTGATTTCTCGCATTTCAGGTGTACAACATACAAACACATCCTTGATTCCTGATGTAATCTTCTCAAATTCTTCTTTCAGTTCTTCTGATGACATGCCCTTTGGAATATGTCCCACATACAGGCATGTCTTTGTATTTCTAATATTTGTTCTTAGTGTCTTGCCTGGTCGTATCTTGAAATTTGCCAACCGCTGACAAGCCCCATTAGCATGGTCTTTCTTACAATACGAAACGAAGCAGTAACGCTTGTTGTAACCTGTCTGGATGTCAGTCGGCAAGCGAATCTCATAAATTGTTCCAAAGGTTTGGAATAATGGAACCAGCTTGTCCTCAAACCAATCTTTAGGGATACCACCAACATTAACTTCATGACCATGTCGAGGGGGTCCTCCTTCATAGTCTGGAGGAGGACCTCCATATCTCCTGTGTCCTGGTATGATGTCCAGCGGATACCCAGTCTCCTTTAGAATTTCTCTCAACTTCTCCTTATCGGGACCTGGCAATGACCCCGACGGATCTATGTATGAACTTTTGTTTCTGATGAAAATTTGCATCTGGTAGCATATGTAGGAACTCTTGTCGGCAACATACTCAACATCACTGTTAAGAACCAATGTTATCATGCGTTTCGCGTCGTGGAGTGAAAACTCTTTGATGGCGTCTCTGGCTGTTTCATCTAGGTTATCATAATTAATGTTCTCGTTTTTGAAAAATCGGAGCAATTCTACAGCAACGCTCTCATCAATTCCATAATCAATAAATTTCTTGAGGTCAGTGGACTCTTTCAGTGTACCATCAGAATCGGATTGTTCCTCCCGAAGGATCTGTTTCCCTGTTTGCTTGTCTACTTCTTCATTACTTTCCAGTTCTTCATGATAATTGGAAAGCTCCCCATCTGAAAGTCATGAGCACAATCACTGAATAGACATCCAAATAAATATAATGAAATGCACCAACAAAGAACTGCCAAGGAACCACAATGTTGTCCTTTACAGATGTGTATCCTTTATTTGAAGGTCGTTTATGAGAACAAAGGGTTTGTATACGCCCTAACAAACTATCGTAGTTTATACGGAGGTGACCTTTAAAGCAAATTTCACTGACCATTGAGAGAGCAAGTTACTCTTTCATAAAATGTAGTAATAATTTGATCAGGAATTGGTGATCATTAAAATCTAACCCTTTAATTACAAGTTAGAACTATTGTGTAATCTACCCCATTTCTTAAATCTGCTTCACTTGAGCTTCTGGCATATCAAATTTAGTCAAAACGATAACAAAAGATAATCATCTCACACATGCCTATGTTATTTCGGAAACCGATTTATCAAACACGAGTTGAAAATTCTTTTGGCGTCAACTATCGTGTCGATGCAATTAAATAACAGCATTTGTGATTAACCGTTATATGTGATTAACTATGTTAAAACCGTTATATGTGATTAACTATATTAAAAACGTGATCTGTGCCTTAAGACAAACAACATTTGTTATTTTTAAATACTCTTTCCATTAATACCCGTGTAATAAATTATAAAACTGTATTTTTGATGATTTTTATACAACAGATAACCAATTTTGCTCTTATTAATAACAGACGACGTTCTAATATAATTCCATATTGTACTAATGTTTTATGTTATATAATCTTACATCATGTCATCCTACTTATTGAAGCATTGTTTTTGTATACGTTATCCATTTCAAAGATTCCCTCAATCTGATTAAAATCAGATTTCCACAGTACTACGTCGGCATGTATTTTTACTCAAATAGAAACAAATGTACGCTGATATATACACCAAATATATCTTTGGATATATACTTATATACGTAGACTAGTTTTAGTTCATGCACGTAAACACTTTAAGTCTCTGTTGTTGATTGTCAACGTGATTACCGGTGGGTATTAAGTGCAAAAAGGACTTAACTTCTGCGAGAAAGAACCGAGGATGTTTCATGAATCAAATGGTTGCTCAGCCCAGGGTAAATAAAACCATTTTCTAACCTGAGGTGGGTGGTGGATAGCTAAAGTCTGTAAATCATATTTTTATTCAAAATGCAAGAGTTCACTGTTTTCTTTTCTTCCTTTCTTTTTGTCCCTGCTATCAGGTGTGTGATCGGACCTTACTACCCTTCTTTTATTATTAATAAAATGTACATGTCCTTTTCTTCTTCCCTGAGATATTAACATTTCGCGTTATATTTCAAAGGACACATTTTAACACTTTATACTGAAGAAGACATGTAGCTCTATAAAATAAAGTACTACACAAAATAATATCATTTATGAAATATAAATTTCGATTGAAACTTTTAGTAAAACCATCCTCGGACCTTTTCGCAGAAGGTAAGTCCTTTTCGCGAAATGGACCAGTCCTTGTGGCTAAAAGGAGTCCTTTTCACACTTTATACCCACCCAGTCATTACTCTGTAAACCCTCCATCATAATTATAGGGCCAGATACACTTGATAGTCAGCCCATTACAGATTCGGCCACAAGATTTAATTAAGAAATCTCTCCATAGCATAATCGGCCCATTACGGAGTCGGTTTTTATTGAATCTTATACAAAATGATTGCAAAATCATAAACAGCATAATTTCTACTTGTCTCTGAAATCAGCTGGTGTCATTAGAAAAGGGTTTTGATTTGTTCTATACTGGACATATTGTCATTGTTTCTTCTTTCTTCAACAACAACATCATCAAGTTGGTAAGCCTATAGGAAGGCGACAGCCCAGACTGTCATGACGAAGCTTCTATATTAGAAGACTCAACCAAAATGAACCGTGTTACCACTCTAGGGTCTTAAAACATATCACAAAAAGACGTGAAATCAAACGTTTAAGTAAAAGGAATGAGCAACTTATATCTCCACAATACAAATCGAAAATTCAAGAGACACTTACAGGACTGTGAATTAAATCCCAAATAATCCCAAATGTCCTAATACAAGTCCAAAAATATAGAATGTTCCGAATGAATTCCAGAAGATCTGAATGTCTTGATGTACCAGAATGATACAGTCCAGAATACCTTTGACCTAAATTCACAATAATCCGAGTGTAGTGCATATCAAAAGAGAATGAGCTCCTAATAATTCCAGTGAATAATTTAAATAAATAATTCCTCTCGAATAATATCGAAACAGAACTGCAAAGGTTGACCACAGACGGATTCCAAGAGACTGATTTGAAATAGGAATTATATATTTATTTATCAAATCTCTATTTATACACATTTTCACTTGACCTAGGACATTTGTCAGAACGACTTACAATAATGGACAAAAGTTAGATACGATAAAATTATGTTTGCAACTTATAATCATGGAACAAAGATAAGCAAGAATATATATTAAGTATAAATAATAATGGAGATTTAGGATAATTGACAGAAGAGGAAAGCAATAAAGTGCTGGTACATGAGAAGTTCAGAATACGATAAAACGTTGAACATTTCTACTCTAGAATATAAGCCAGGGATGTCATGGTTGCATGCCAGTTGTTCATTTAATTGTTGCTTTGTTTTTTTGTTTTTTTTTTAATCGTATTATTGGCTTCATCGTCATCTTTTTATAATTGTTACTTGTAGTAGTAGTAGTAGTAGTAGTAGTAGTAGTAGTAGTAGTAGTAACAGTAGTAGTAGTCGTGTTTGATTTACTAGGCTTTATTGAAACGTGTGCAGAACATATAGATCAGTTTCATAATAACGGTTACAAAAGCTTTGATATCATGATAACTAAATCACAATCAGCTGAAAGAAATTCAGGTGGGAACTCGGTGTTTGTTTGTGAACCCCTCTTCTAGCATTTAAATATATCCAGAGGAAAAAAAGTGACTAAAAAATATTATTTAGTTAGTTGTATCATCTAAGGCAAGCATACTAAAGTGGAATTTAGTTTTTGATTTCGTCTATTTGTCATTGAATATCCTTCTGTTCATTCAGAAGAAAATGTATATGCAATAGAAAAAATGAGTTAGGTCACCTAAAAATGAAAAATTCTGACAATGAAATAATAATTACGGGTGATTTTAATTAATAACTATACTGGTACCGACCCAGATTTGATCAAATAAGATAGTGTTATTGACTTATTTCAAGAATTTAATGACACAGAAGAGGAAGACATGTAAGATCAGGTTAATCGAAACGTAAGGGAGATAACTCACTCTGGAGAAAAACTTCTACGACTATTTCTTATGAATGGGTTTGGATCGCCAGTTCTAGATGTAGATCAGATAAAGGCATTTACATGTATCCATGGCAACTCGGCCTCAGCAATAAATTATGTTTTAGTTGACTTATATGTTTTAAAAAAGATATCGTCCTTTGAGGTAGATGATAAATTGGAATCTATGCATATGCCCATTGTAGTTTCCCTTGACAACATGGATAAACTAGAACAAAAAGCTTTAAGTGACTCTGGAGATAGCGAAATAGATAAAGGCATATGGAACAAAGAACAAGGTCTATATTTTATTCGAAGTTGCAAAGATCTATTATCTCAAAATGTGGATAAGATTTTAAATGATAACAATAATAACAAACTAAATGAATGCGTCGAAGCAATTACTGCTCTTTACCATGATGCAGTAAACACAATAAAGACTCAGTAGAAAGCACAGCCTAGCTGTATCATCCACAAGAAAACTTCCTAAACGGCAGTCTTGATTTTTCAGAGATTGCATAACCACCAAACGCAATGCTTTAAGATTTCTAAGACTGTTCGGATTTAAAGGCACAAGAGAAGAACTTGAAGATTATAAATTCTATAGAAATATGAATAAATTAAATCTCTTACAAGACGCAAGCCAAAGCAATATGAATTAAAACAAAAAATTGCCTTTTATCTGCATTATATTCTAAAAAATACACAACCTTTTGGCTCCTTGTAAATCATCCAAGTGCTGGTGCACAAAGCAATATCACGTCTGTAACTTGAAATGAATATTTTTTCAGAATCACTTAGGTTTTTTTTATGATTACCTGATATTTGAAAATGAAAACATTCAACTAGGTAATGAGACTCTGTAGAGAACAATCACTGGAGAAGAGGTTCGACTAGCATTGAGTAAACTGAAACATGACAAAGCTGGGGGAGTAGTTGCTTTATCCAGCGATTCCTTATAGTTACGGGCAACATAACTGCACCAATAATAACAATATTATTTAATAAACTATTCGATGTTGAATATTATCTAGAATATTAGTCAACGTCAATCGTTGTACCAAGTTAAAGAAAGGGGATGCAAATGAACACTCCAGTTACATGGGGATTAGTCTACTAACCAAAGTGTTTACATGGATTTTAAATAACAGAATAAATTAATGGGTGGACAAACAACGAATTACTGGGCGACGAACAAGCCAGATTCAGAGCTGGTTTCTCTACAGCAGAAAATATATTTATATTATATACATTTAATTTGTAAATATTTAAGAAAACATAGGAGTAGATTCTGTGCAGTGTTTATACATTATGAAAAAGTCTTTGATGGGGTAGAGCGATGTGTACTGTATCAAAGCTAATTATTGAAAATATTAGTAGATAAATGTTAAGAATCATTGGGGCAATTTATAATGATGTATAAACATGTGTTAAGTCCAACATTCTTATTACTTATGTGCTCAATAGTCCTATGGGCATGCACCAAGGTGTTGTTTTGTCGCCTTTACCCTTTTCTTTATTTTTGAACGATCTGAAACCCTGTTTAGCTGAAGGAAACATTGGAATGTCGGTAGAAACGTTAGAATAACTTTTTACTGTTATATGCAGGCGATTTAATTGTCTTTGCTGACACTGCCCACCAGTTGCAAAATATGCTCGATAGGTTATATATATATTACCTAAAATGGAAATTAAAAGTGAATATGGAAATAACAAGAGCGAATATATGTCGCTCAGGTGACTATCTAAGAAGTTACCGAAAGTTGTAATATGGCACTACAGAGATAAAGACTGAATCATATTATATCTCGGATGCATAATTTCATTACAAATAAACCCTCATGATATATGTGCCAGCAAACACTGCTTTTGCATGAGCTGAAGGCTAACCATATTTTTAAGCAAAGTCTTTCAACTTGATTGGTAAGTCTATTTGACTCGAAGATAGCTCACATCCTTAACTGCATTGGTACGTCTATTTGACTCGAAGATTGCTCAGATCATTAACTGGATCGGTACGTCTATTTGACTCGAAGATTGCTCACATCCTTAACTGGACTGGTACGTCTATTTGACTCGAAGATTGCATGCATCCTTAACTGGATTGGTACGTCTATTTGACTCGAAGATTGCTCACACCTTTAACTATGGGGCTGAGGTTTTCGTGGTTTCGTGATGCCAATGATATTGAAAGTGTTCATTTGTCATTTTGTAAATATATCCTTGGTACATCTAAGTCTACTCCAAATGTATTGGTATATAATGAATTAAGAAGATTTAGTATCCAGTGTATAAGATATAAATGTATTTGAACTACAAATTTTTAATTTGAAATGCTGGCTAAGAATTCTAAAACTGTCATAAGACAGATCTCCTAAACAATGCTACAACTTACAGTTAAGACGGGGGGAAAGTTGTGATTGCTGGTCTAACAATGTTAAAAAGCTTCTTTTTACGTTTGGATTTGGTATTGTTTAGTGTACTGGGGGAGAAAATGATGAAAATACATTTCTTAGATTGTTCAGTCAGAGATGTGGAGGTGATTTAAGCAAAAGTTGCAGGATGAGATTAATTCAATGGAAAGACTGCGTTTCTATAGGTCATTGAGATTAGAATTTACTTGTCAAAGATACATAGAATTGTTAGGAGATAGCGATTTTTGTTATATAATAACTATGCTTAGAGTGGGGAACTTACCAAAATGTTATTATTATAATTATTATTATTATTATTATTATTATTATTATTATTATTATTATTATTATTATTATTATTATTATTATTATCACTATAGCATAATATCTCCAGGTAAGTAGGTCCTGCTGTTGTCGTTGGCTTTGTGAGCATCAAAACCTTCCTGCACTGGAAACCCCATTTATGAAGTTAAGGAAAGGAATTACCCACCAGAAAAGAGCGAAGTCGATTCCGTCACGAATATTTCCAATGTTAAAATATCTTGGCTTTAAAAAAGCAAAATGCCCTGTAGAGTAATGTGGCATGAATAATAATAATAATAATAATAATAATAATAATAATAATAAATAAATAAATAAATAAATAAATAAATAAATTAATTAATTAATTAATTAATTAATTAATTAAGAAATAAAAACAGTAATTAAATGGTTATGTGTGGATATTTTGAAAACGGAGGTAGAATTATGCAGATATTATGACGTTATTTTACAACGATCTGAACATTAGAGACTTTTATTGCAGCAGTATGTGTTGTGCTTAAAACCACCTGATTAGTCTATACAGATTTTCCAACACAACATGAATGAATGCAAGTAAATTAATAATGTAGGATTACTGTTACGTGTAGACTCGTACAAAAATAACAAGAGAAAAGAGTGAAGACAACAAGCTTTGTAAATTTTAACAAAATAACTTATTTCCCTAGAAAACAATGTAAAAATTGCAAATAGGACTTACGGTTTGTGAATATAATCCAAAATTTAATCCTAGGATTGAAAAGTACAAGTCCTATCACTAAACAGTTCTAATAGAATCCGGGTTTGAATCTCGATGAAATTCCAAAATGGAGGCGATGACGTTAGATGATGTCTGTACTGATGGTAACAGATCCTCGAATGAATCACAGTTTATGTTTTCGTATAGAATTCCAGAATAAATTTCCACTGAATTTCTTTGTCCAAGAACTTTTTATAAAAAAAAGTACACTTGTTTAGTTTTCTAGAGAATAAATTATTAAATTCCAAAAAACAGATGAACTTCAAACAATCTGGCTTCAACAATATAAACACCTTGTACCTTCAAGATGCGGACATACGACTGACTGGAAATCTCTCGGAATGAGTATTAAACCCAACTAAAACATCATCCCAGTCCCGCGTGATGGGTCACGTGGTCTATTGATATTTGAACAGCGCAATAAAAAAAATGCCAATTATCACATAGCTACAATAGCCCTATCTAAGAACCAAATTCTCAAACTGAAAATATATATATAAAAGAAGAAAAGCTATTTACAGTTCAGCTAACATGCGGGCCGAAATGACCTTGGCAATAGCCAATCGTCTTCACTCGATGTTTACAAAATCTATGAACCACAGTGAGCTAAAAATAGTGCTAATGTAATATTTTTACTTTCTAAATAAGCTGAATTTACTGGAAAAAATATCGAATCCCGTGAAAATAATCATTACAATAAAATGTAATGAAACAAAAATAAGATAAAAAAGAATTTTAAAATTAACACATAAGCAATTCAATTACATATACGTAACACTTCCCCCCATAAAGAAAAAGAAAGAGATATATAATAAAGGTTTCTGTTTACCATATGTAAATTATAAGTGAGGTGAAACAAAATTAAATAAGAAAATTCTTATAAATTATATAAAGTGTACATGAAATAATATTTCTATACACGGGAAAGTGCATCTGCAATTAAATTGTCTTTTCCTTTGATGTGCCTGACGTTAAGATTATATTCTTGCAAAAACAAACTCCACCTTAATAATCTTTCATTTCATTTTTCATCTTGTCGATGAAAGTAAGGGGTTGTGATCAACCGGAGAAGGAGCTGAACTAATGTAAACTTCAAAATGCTGTAATGCCAATATTAAAGCCAAACATTCCTTCTCGATTGTTGAGTAATTTCTTTGGTGCTTATTCAGTTTCTTAGAGAAATAGCACACTGGATGTTGAACACCATTTCTATCTTCCTGAATCTTCTATCTTCTGTTCCCACCCCAACATCACTTGCATCAACAGATAATTTAAAAGACTGATTAAAATTTGGAGCTGTTAGAATCGGCGCACTTTTGAGCATGGCTTTTAATCTATCAAAAGCCTCCTGACATTTTTCAGTCCAAAGAAACTTGTGTTTCTTACTCAACAAGTTTGTCAGGGGTTCAGCAACATTAGAAAAATTAGAACAAAACTTTCGATCGTATCCCCCATACCCAAATATCGCATCAGTTGCTTTTTACTGACAGGCACAGAGAAATCAGAGATAGCCTTGACCTTAGCATATATTGGTTTAACTTGACCATGTCCCACAATATGTCCTAGAAAAGTTACACAAGCACGGCAGAACTCACTTTCAGATAAATTGATTGTCAAATTTGCATCAGTGAGTCTTTCAAAGAATTTCCGAATCGTGGCTAGATGTTCTTTCGAGCTGTCGTTGTAGATGATGACATCATCGATGTAAGCATCACAATTTTCTAGACCAGAGGTAATCATATTCATCAAACGTTGAAAGGTACTTGGGAACCCTTCATCCCGTAAGGCATTACTTTATATTGATAGAGTCCATCTGGAGTCACAAATGCCGAAATTTCTTTCGCTCTTTCTGTTAGTGGAATTTGCCAAAATCCTTTCAGAAGGTCAAATTTGGTGACATACTTGACATTTCCTATTTTATCAATACATTCATCGAACCTTGGTAATGGAAATGAATCTGTTTTTGTCACACTGTTCACCTTCCTATAATCAGTGCAGATACGGAAGGTTTTATCTGGTTTCGGAGCAAGTATACATGGTGAACTCCAATCACTGTTGCTGGGCTCTATGAAATCGTTCTCCAGCAAATACTAAATTTCCTTTTTCAAGTATTCCTGTTTGAGAGGGTTCATCCTGTAAGGGTGTTGTTTCACAGGTTTTCAATCTACAGTTTCAACGTCATGAAAACTTTTGTTTGTCCTCGTAGGAATATCCGGAAACAAGTGTTCATATTCGAATAATAACTGTTTAAGTTTATTCCTTTCTTGTTGTTGTAAATGTAAAAGTTTCTGGTCCAAAATTCCGAATTCCGAAGATTTGTTGCTCCAAGATCAACAGAGTCCAATTGAATTTCTTCACTTAAATCCTCAGTGAGTGGGACAGGTACAACTAAATTAATTGCATGATTTACTTGGCTATCTCTTTCCATATACTAGTACTCCATTAACTTATTTAGATCAGAGTACTATTATTATAATTTAACTCATTCATTTTCTTCTTTACTTTGTAATGGCCGTAAAATCTAATTTGAAGAAAATTCTGAAGAATGAGCAAGAGAGAATGAACTCTATTACAAGACTCAAAACTTCTCTTAATTAAAGTTATGTGAAACCATAGTTTCACTTTTGACTTGAATTGCGGAGTGCCAAATTCAAGCATAACAAGCTGGAAAATTCCAGACATAAAATTTGACCTTTGGCCAGACTGAACAAATTTGGGAAGGCCAAATTGAGTAAAAAACTTTATCAAAGCTTTTACGATAGTATTCCTCAAAGGAATTGCCTCTGGGAATCTTGTTGACGCACACATAATGGTCAACAAATATTGGCTGCCTGATTTGGTCATAGGTAAGGGACCAACACAATCTACCATAATTCTGCTAAATGGTTCGTCAAATGCAGGAATAGGTTGCAGATGAGCCTTAGGTATCTTCTGATTGGGTTTTCTTACCATTTGACATGTATGACAAGATCTACAAAATTTACAAACATCACTTTTGATTTTTGGCCAATAAAAGCGAGTCAAGATCTTGTGATAAGTTTTATTTATCCCTAAATGACCAGCCAGAGGAGTTTCATGGGCCAAACTAAGTATTTCCTGTCTGTAAGAGTCTGTAAGATTTTGGAATTACAATCTGATAGTTCACTGACCATTCGTCACTAGCATGTACCTCGAGAGGTCTCCATTGTATGATAAGAATTCCATTTTTAATGAAATAACAGACAGGTACTTCAGTGGCTTCAGTTTTACTAATGGCCCTCTGAAACAAACAGGAGATCTCAGGATCTTTTTCCTGTTCGACGACAAGTGATTGTCGTTTGTCACCCTGATTAGATAAAAGAGAATGAGTATTTAAAAGAGGATCACTGTGATCAATACCTTTTGATTGATCCGAACAAGGAGTGAAAGTGACCTCATCAAAAGCCTGACCAATACATGTGTCAGCTAAAGGAATATTTTCCTTATCAAAATCATTATCAAGAGCTTTCTTTGACATCGCTCTGGTAACTGCACAAGCTGGGTATAAATCAGGGTATTCTTTTTCAGTTGGATCAACTTTCTGATCCAAAGATGTCAGTTACAAGTGGATTAACCACAACCTTGTCTCCAGCTACATCGTTGCCTAGCAAGAAATGAATGCCCTCAACGGGTAAAGCAAACACTATTCCGACTGTCACAGGTCCTGAAACTAAGTCTGATGACAAATTTACAGAATGGAGAGGAAGATTAACAAAGCCGCACTCTACTCCCTGAATGAGAACACTGTTATTAGAACAGGACTTCACAGAAAAAGGCAATGTACCTGATAATAAAAGACTCTGAGAAACTCCTGTATCCCTTAAAATTTTAATAGGGATAGGATTGGCCAAATCACCCAAGAGTGATGTATAACCCTTCGACATGAATGGTTCAAAATTCTCCATAATAAAATCAGACTGGGGTTTATTAGACCCAGCAAATGCATTGCCTTCAATACATGACCGTGACCTTGACCTCTTAGAAATAAGAGCATTTGGGATAGGTCTATCTTGATTATGATGCCTATATTTCGATTTGAAGCAATCAGAAATGAAGTGTCCTTTCTTCTTGCAATAGGTACACGTACGAATAGACAAGGATTTTGAATCAAGTTTATCAGAAGCTTGAATTTTAGAAGTTGTGCCAGATTGAGTTTTAGACGGAGTCGTATTAGGCTGAAATACTTTTCAACCAGTAGACTGCTGAGTGAATGATTTGCCTACAACAGGAACTTTATGAGTTAAAGAATAATCAGCAGCAGCAAGAGCAGCATTTTCCAAGGTTTCAATCTTATGCTCTTCAAGATGATTCTTAATGTCATTAGGGACACAGTTCTTCAACTCTTCAAGTAATACAAGTTGTTTGTTATTTTCATAATCATGTTCAACTTTCTTGGCTAAGCACCATCTCTCAAATAACTGCTCTTTTTCTCTAGCAAATTCAACATACGTTTGTCCAGCTTCTTTTCTATAAATTGTGAATATTTGCCGATAAGCCTCAGGGACTAATGCATACCCCCTTAAGATGCACTCCTTAACCAAATCATAGTCAGAACTTTGCTGTACTGACAGGGATGCATAGATATCTCGGGCCTTGCCAAAAAGTAGACATTGCAGTAACTGAGTCCAACGTTCTCTTGGCCATTTCAAATTTTCAGGAACTTTTTCCAAACGAGGAAAATATATATATACTTCTTTATGTCTAAAAGGGGGCACTAGCTTGATATTTCCATAAACATCGAAAGTAGGGGGGGGGGTCCTTTTGCCAGCTCTAATTCTTTCATTTTAATTTGAAATTCCCTTTCATCCTTCTCTCTTTGTAATTGTATCTGTCTGTCTGTCTCTCTCTCCTCTTTCTTAAATTGTAATTGTTTATCTTTCTCCCTCTCCTGTCTTTCCTTTCTTTTTCAAATTGTAATTGCATTAGCCTATCTGCTTTCTTTCTCAAATTGCATTTGCATTTCTTCCTTTCTTTCTTTAAATTGCAACTCCATTACTTCCATTTCTTTTTCCCTTTGTATCTTTTCTATCTGAAACTGAACCTGTCTTATCTCTAATTCCATCTTTTTTAGCTGGACTTCCATTTTCAAAAAAAGTCCAAACACTCCTGGGTAAAATTCAAGAAATTCTCTACCTTTGATGATATTATAAAAAAGACTCTTGTTTTCACTAAAGATTTCAAACAAAATGTAAACAAGTACTTGGGATTTAAAAACTAGGGGAATTTAAATTTCAAGAAACAATTATCTGAAATTTTTTGCCAAATTTCATATATCGCGGACGAGCAAACCCAATTTTCTCTTGTTACATGTAGGCTCGTACAAACATAACAAGAGAAAAGAGTGAAGACAACAAGCTTTGTAAATTTTAACAAAATAACTTATTTCCCTAGAAAACAATGTAAAAATTGCAAATAGGACTTACGGTTTGTGAATATAATCCAAAATTTAATCCTAGGATTGAAAAATACAAGTCCTATCACTAAACAGTTCTAATAGAATCCGGGTTTGAATCTCGATGAAATTCCAAAATGGAGGCGATGACGTTAGATGATGTCTGTACTGATGGTAACAGATCCTCGAATGAATCACAGTTTATGTTTTCGTATAGAATTCCAGAATAAATTTCCACTGAATTTCTTTGTCAAGAACTTTTTATAAAAAAGTACACTTGTTTAGTTTTCTAGAGAATAAATTATATAATTCCAAAAAACAGATGAACTTCAAACAATCTGGCTTCAACAATATAAACACCTTGTACCTTCAAGGTGCGGACATACGACTGACTGGAAATCTCTCGGAATGAGTATTAAACCCAACTAAAACATCATCCTAATCCCGCGCGATGGGTCACGTGGTCTATTAACATTTGAACAGCGCAATAAAAATAAAAAATGCCAATTATCACGTAGCTACAATAACCCTATCTAAGAACCAAATTCTCACACTGAAAATATATATATAAAAAAAGAAAGACTATTTACAGTTCAGCTAACATGCAGGCCGAAATGTCTTTGGCAATAGCCAATCGTTTTCACTCGATGTTTACAAAATCTATGAAGCAGAGTGAGCTAAAAATAGTGCTAATGTAATATTTTTACTTTCGAAAGAAGCTGACTTTACTGGAAAGAATATCGAATCCCATGAAAATAATCATTACAATAAAATGTAATGAACAAAAATAAAATAAAAACAGTATTTTAAAATTAACACACAAGCAATTTAATTACATATACGTAACATTTCTGTATAGTGATTTTTATACTACTTACCTAGCATTCATTTTAATGATGCATTCGCTATTTTTTTTTAAAATCCACGCATAATGTGCTAAAGTAGAGGTTTTGTGTAAGTTGTCACTGATGTCTATAACCAGGGACTCGCACATATGCACAACAAGTCCCTAGTATTAACAACAACAATATTAGTTATAAAAGATTGTATGACCGCGCTCTAAATAGGATGGTGCTATATCGCCCCGAACAAGTTAGATTTAGCATTTGACCTATCTAAGGTTGACACTCTAGGGACCCAATGTGGATGGAAGAGTATTGGGCCATAAGTAAATTGAACACGAGTGGTTTCTGGGAATCTACGAGAATTTAACATGAACGGTTTATATGGCCAAATAAGAATTTAAGACGGATGGGCCCGATGGCAATTAACATTACAGCAAATCTGGATCAGTTTTGGATGATATGGAAAATCCACGTTAAAAAGAAGTATTATAGGGTGGCTCGGGGAATGCATCATAGATGGGTCACTATGTCAATCTATAGGCATTTAAGATGGGGGATGGGATACTAATACCATCTATGGGAATTTAACATGGAGATGTGTCAATATAGCCATCTACAAGAACTTAACACTAGCGGTTTATAGCCCCCCCCCCCCCCGTCCTTCGGCCGTCAGAGAACAGGATATTAGGAACGATTTTGATACTTCCACGCAATGACAGTTTAACATGAATCGGGTCCATATAGGGACCTATGGAGATCTAACAATACAGACGGCAATATGGGTAGGGAGGAAGGGGTGGGGGGCTGTGGAACTTTGTGGTCACTATGGGGTACATGCAATCTAACATTACTTTTTGATATGGAACATGAGTTGGCAACTATGGCGCAAAATTAATTGCTGGGAAAACGACATTCAAAAGGACAAATCAAGTTACAGGGAAGGACGACTTATTGCAATAAAACCTCATATCATTGCAATCCAACACAAGTTCTACAATTCAACAATCACACTTACAAACTAATAAGGGAAAGAGAGGATATGTAATGATCCCTTACACAATCTTTATAACCAATACGAACCATCAGAGCGTGTTTATCCGACGACATGCATGTGTGTTTCAGTGCGTGTTTATTCGACGACATGCATGTATATAAGACAGAAGATGTTTTGAATAACTCCTTACCCTTATCACCCTACGACCTACTTTATATCCTGCTTACACGCGTGTGTGTGTGTGTGTGTGTGTGTGTGTGTGTGTGAGACACCAGGTAGCCAAGTGTGATATTGACGGAAGTGTTTTGTGTTGCTCCATGCATGTAATCTTTTAGCCATGGGCTAATTTTGGGGTTTTGTTATACCAATTGTTTTGGGAGTGTAAAGATATTTTTGTATGATATCTGTCCAATCAATTCATCATTCTACTATTTGAGTAAAATAAATATCTCATTTTTCACTAGTTGAGTGAATACATCATTTTTACTATTGAGTAAAACACCCATTCTTTTCATCGTGTGAAATACTGTGAATTGTTCACCTTTGTCCTTGCACTGTGTAAGGTCATTTATTTGTATTTATATTTGTTGCATTATTAGGTTCGTGCGGATTATGTTAATTTGTCCAATATTTGGATCTTATACACGCATGTATTAATCAGTATTCTTTCTCATTCAAGTCATGCATCAATAAACATTGTATTTGTATCACCATCAAAATTGTTCTGTTGTAAATCCGAAATCCCAACTCGGTTTTCTTGTTACAAACACATGTGTAAGCATGATATAAGTAGGTGGAAATGATAAGGACAAGGAAGCATTCTGAGTTACAAACATCTTCTCTCAGTATACATTACATGTCGTCGGATAAACATACTATGAAGAAGCATATTTGTCATACATATTTCAACTGCAAATGCCTGACAAATTATTCCAGTTGACTTGTATAGTATGTACAGAAGAAAACATTATACTTTGTTTGCTTTATTCAAGCACTGTCATTGAAAATCTCAGCACTGTTTACAAAACGATTTATGTAATGTCTGAAACGACCTTACTTAATATCAGCCATAATCCCTTTTAATTAGCATCTTTATTTTCAATGCTACATAAGTAGGACAGTTTGTAGATTATCTTTAATATCGACTTGATTGCAAGTTTTTCAGACGCAGTGGCAGATACAATATGTACAATGTCTTTAATGTTGAATATTTTAATTTTAAATTTTTAAGGCGGAATGGCTGACAGAGAGAGAAGTGAGGCAAGGTCCAAAATATCGATGATAGTCATGAAACTATTGCATCAAATCGGGATCAATAAGAAGATAAGAAGGTGGAAGCGGTACAGTTGGTTGCAGCATGAGAAACTGTTGTCGTTGTTTGGCAGCATTGAAACCGGAAATTATTTCAAAATGTATATCTTTGGGAGTCAGACTGAGGGCTGTACCACACCAGGTCTCAGACCAGACCTTGATATTGTACTTTTAATTGGCAGATTCATTGCCACTAGAACTATACAAGATGTTGTGCACGGAATAGATATTGTTCTGATGGTAAGAGATGAGGACACCCATCCTGGCTACTATAAGCTACAATGCTTGGGTCCTTTGTCTGACGGAGTACCATCCATATTAACTATAGACCGTAACCAGCGCGTTGTAGTGATAGCTTCATCCTTTTTTTATCTTTACGCAACTGAGATTCATGGGCCTGCTGCAACAACAAGACATGGACTTTACGCCGCCAACGATTATATAATGGCTGTTAGAGTTACAATACGGTCACAAGAAGATATCTCTTGGTTATTGAGGCGCAGACTCAACAACTGGACCACACAAGATGAGTCGGAATATTTCCTTGAGAAAGAAGTCTTCCTTGTTCCAGTAGGAAACCCTCTCAGTTCTGAACGATATTTAGAGTGGAGAATCTTCTTTACTGAGAGGGAGAGAGATACTCATACCACCGAAACTAGTCTACGAAACAGATTGTGATTAAAAATGGCTACTTCATCAAATTTTCAAGAATATTGTAACTGAGAGGAAAATAATGTATCTATTCCCTTTTAGTACATTCATCAATTTTAATGAAACGTACATATACTAGGCAAACAAAGTTTAAATGTTCAAGTCATGAAAGACAGAAGTAGGTTAAGTGTAAAACAGAGGCATTCTGGATCACATTTCTGTCCGCCTAAATAGAATTAGCCATTGTATATATATATATATATATATATATATATATATATATATATATACTCTCAAAAAATTGTCAGATTTAGTCTTAAAGTACTTTCACATATTTCTGCCAATCAGACCAGAATACAAAACGGCAATATCGCAAATTTGTGACATGTTGATCTTGACGTGCAGTAATAAAATAGTTATCGAATGTTAGTGTTGTTAATGACATCAGTATGGTTACGTGTTGGGAAAATCAGATATATTGTAACACTCCAAATCAATAGCTGCATACATATTGTATGAATGTATTCGAATGGAAAAATATCAAGACTAATAACAAAAATGAACTGTCATAGAGGGCCCATTGGGATGAATAGTTTAGTTAATGAGATTCAGGAATTTTGGTGACGTGAATAACAACAGAAGACAGAAGAGCTTTTTTTCTGAAATAAATGTGCATGTTAAAGTCACATACCTAGCAACCTACATAAAATTTGTCATTATATAATGGTACACAATTTAAATTTTTCCTTTGAAATTGGTATGGGAGAAGTTGTAATAAAAAGGATATCAGCTTTGTAGCACACGAAGACTCTAATGGATATACTATTGAACATTTTGAGACAGACGATAAAAAGCAAATGCTTTTTTAAAAATCTCTGTTTCTCCTAGAATACTTACCCGATCACATTAATGTTGGGAATATAAGCCCCAGTACATCGCGAATCCAGCCCTCCCATACACGAAAATTGTCTTTTCTGTTTATAATAAATAGACAAAAGGCATGAATTCTCGCCTTTCCCTCTCTTGCCGATTACAGGTGGTGCCAGTATAAGCTGGGCGGATCATCGTGTAACGGGATGCTCGCATTGCGGGGAGGATGGGAGGGTATTAAAGTAATGTGATAGGGTGCAACAAGATTATCAGGATGGCTGCTGTGGTGGCCATATTGGATATCAGATTGGCACCATTTTCACTTAGGTGGCGCTCTAAAATATTATGAACTTTTGAGAGAGTGGCAGGTGTAAGATGAAATTGTTTGCATTGCAGCAGGCACAATGGAGAGAATGTTGGCATTCCTCTATGTTACTTCCATGTACTGTGGTTGAAATTTCTTTGGATGTTGTACTTGTGGAAAGTGTACACGATCTAAGCACACAGATAGCCGAGATAACTGCTCCCATGTGCTCGAAAGATAAGTTTGAATAAGTCTAAAGTACGCTATCTTTAGCAGTTATTAAAATAAGGAAAATGAATTTTGCAGATTAGACAATACCAGATTCTGAAAGAGCAATGAAATATTACCAGATAAATAAAACGTAAAACAAGTTATCGGCTCTTTTTTTTTTACAATTTACCTTTGAATCCAGGACGTGAAAATTACAAGGCGGAGCTAACAGTTTCTCGAGTAAAGTAAACCCAAACTGTATACTCTATAGTCCATAGTACACCCATCAATCATACACCAAAATAAAGGGATTTAAAAGTTCTTTTAACAATGCCCAAGGTATAAAAGGTCTTTTTTTTTAAATAACCAGTATAATCCGTAGGAAAACCGGGGAAATTCTTTTTCTTTATAAATATAACCCTATGCAAAATACGAAACTGTAAAGCACTAACATAGGACCAACAAAACATTAAACACAAAAAAGCCTTTTGGTGAAAATCACCTGTCAATATGACTTTTATGGAAGTAGCGCTAACAAGATTTTCAAGATGGCTGCTGTGGTAGCCTTATTGGAAATCAAATCAGCCAATTTTCATGTAAAAACAACCAGACATCATAAGAAGTCTTTTTTTCAGCAAATTATATATAACCTAGAATACTTTCCCGGTCATATTAAAGTTAGGAATATAAGCCCTACTACCTCCCGAATCCAGCCCTCTCAAAGATGAAAATTCCTCTTGATCTCTATAACATATAAACAAAGGGCAATAACTTTTGTCCATTACCTCCCCTTTGCCACCTACATGTGACGCTAGTAGCAGAACATCGTTCAAAAGGATGCTAGTATTGCGGGGATGCTGAGAGGGTATTAAAGTAATGTGATCGGGAAAGTATTCAAGGAGAAATAAAATTTACTAAAAAAAATTTGCTTTCTCCTTCGAATACGTTTCCAGATCACATTAACGTTAGGGGAATAGGTAATAGGCGAAGTGAATGTTGAGCATCCAGCCTATACCCCAGGTAACCTCTGAGAGGTGAATATTGAATTCCCCATATGAAGGTTAGCCTACTCTCCCAATTGCGATCAGCACAACCAGAGGCGATGTGGATTACGTCGGGAAAGAAGAAATAATGAGATCTAGGACAAAAAAGTTTCGAGCGAATCGAACGAAAGCTGAGCGGGGTGTTCGTCCGGAGGTTGTGCCGATGTTAGTTGGGTCTGGTGGCTGCTTGTGCGACTGATACTGAGCCTAACTAACAGATCCAGAGTGTGTCGTGGTGGAGCCAAGTCCCGAAGATAAAAACTCGAGAAGGCATGCCAACCGAATGCCTTGACTAAATCTTTAATAAATCATTACGATCAAAGGCATGGCTTGTAGAGATTGCTCTTATTTCGTGAGCAGAGACCATCATGAGACTACTCTGTTCTGGTGATAGGTCAGAGTACGTTTTACCCACTTCAGCAATAATGAGCAGGCTTGAAGGGTCATATCCTCTTTCCTAGCTTTAAGTGGGAGAAAGAAGTGTCTTCGGGCCGAACGAATTGTCTCTTCCGATAAAGTCTGAACGCACGTACCGGATCCTGTTTTCAAGCCTCTTCGGATATGTCAAGACAGGAGAAAAGACGTTTATTACATTTTGATTGCCATAGGAAAGCAACCTGTTCTTTGCGACGAAACTAGGTTGCGTCCTAAGGATCGCCGAGCCATCTGAATGAAACTGAAGGTAGACGAGGACAACAGAGAGAGCATGTAATTCATTCACTGATTCTGCTAACGCTATCAGGAAACAGGATTTGTAGGAATGAAGCTTCAGCGAGGTCCTGGCTTGTTTGAATTCAGTCAAGACAGAACTCAGAAATAGTCCACTTGGAAAATAAAATGAGTGACTTAGGCCTATGTGAGTCGAAGTTGGATAACAAATCAGACAGGTCTTTGTGATGATGACGTAACTTGTCCGATATCATAAAACGTAGTCCTTAATTGTAATCGGAGCAAACTTTTTCTCTTTAAACATCCAAGGAAAAAGAGAGTTACATGTTGAACAGACGCACTCAAGGGGACAATGGTTTATTATTTTGCGTCAGTCCCTGAAATTGGACGCGACAATTCCCTTAGGAGGCCTTTAAAGTGGAGAGCCTTGCAGCTCATGCAATTTTTTTCACGACTGACGGGTTGAATTGTTTTTGTTGCAAGGCTGTCCTGACAAGAGCCAAGCGCGAACGAGTTCCGGGCAAGGATGGAACGTGTGGGTCCGAGGCTGTTTAAGAAGATTCGGCCTGCCGAGATCTTCCTGGGTAGATCTATAACTAAATGGAGCAGATCGTTGATCCAGGATTTGTCCTAGTGAAGAGGGGACTTCTGGCCCCTCAATTTCTGTATGACCTTGAAACTAAGATGGGGGGAGGTAGACAAAGACAAGAGATCCTCCCAACTGAGAGAAAGAGTGTCGACGGACCAAACCTCAGGATCTGGTACCGGTGAAACGAAGGTGGGCTGTTTGTGATTTCACCGGGTTGCAGAAAGATCTATCATCAGATGCCCCCATTAATTGCAAATCTAATGAAAGACAGACGGATGAAGGGGGCCATTTAGTATGGAGAATCTGTCCTCTCCTTGACAGAAAATCGACCAAGACATTGAGTCTGCTGAGAATATTTCTGATCTGGGTGTCGATGTTGTATTGTGATTTGCGTTGGGGTGATTTCGTACCCCCTGTTTGAGGAGATACTTCACTACCACCGAGTTGTCTGATATGATAAGCTCGACCTTGTTCTGAAAATGGTCGCTCCAAAATTGAAAAGCTTTGATGATAGCTTTCGTCTCCAAGAGATTGACCTAGGTCTTCCGGATGCCACTGGTCGCTGCCTGTGTTGAAGTCCGGAAATAGATGGGCTAGCCAAACCTGGGACCTTGCGTCTGTGCATCCTGTAAGATGTTATGGTGGAGGTTTGAGTGGTATTCCTGCCATAAGTGAGCTGTGGCACTGGTCCAGGAATGATGTAATCTCGCTTCTTAGGTTTATCCTGTAATCGAGCGGCATTGAAAATGGTCGTTACTGAGAGAGCACGGTCGTCTGTAAAAAGCGCATATATAGGCGAGACAGCGGGATAAGATCCGCGGATGCGTTGAATAACACGAGGAGTCGTAGACGCTCCCTGGTTGTTACTATATTTTAATGGAAATGGACTATGCAAGATCGACGATTCGGACCATCCGAGCGTAGGGAAGTCTCACCAAGTTCAGGTGGGTGAGAAAATCTATACACAGATGGACAAACGTTGAGAAGGGTAAAGGCCGGACCTTTCCCAATTGATCAGAAATCCTAGACGAAGTAAAATGGAAATCAGATGGCTCTTTTCTTTCACTAGAATCGAACGTACTATATGTTTTTAGAGGATGTCGTCAAAATACACCGCCGTGGAGGTTGATGATGTCGTACGGAGCATGGAGACGACTGAGTTGAGTAGTTTCGTAAAGGCCCAAGGACTTATATTTAAGCCGAATGGGAGAGCGCTAAACTGATAACAATTCCCTGGTACGCAATCCGTGGGAATTTTGTGAGGATGGATGGATGGGAACGTGGAAATATGCGTCTATCAGATCGAGGCTGTTAGCCAATTCGTACTGACGGATAGAGAGACGGATTGATCAGGCCGTTTCCGTCTTTAATTAAAGTGGAAGGATACACCGATTAAAAACTCCCCGCGATTGTGGATTTCTAATAATCTCCACCGCCCACTTCTCGAAATGCGTCATCATCTTATTGTAAAAGCGAATCCTTTACCAAGTCCGACTGTACTTCCGTCAGGAATAGAGAGGACGAATGGGGAGGGGGATGGCAAAACGAGATCCGAAGTCCCCCTGATACAATTTGGATCGCCCACTCGTTTTGCGGAAAGAGATCGATCCAATGTTGTTTGAAATACAAGAGTCTGGCGCCTAGTTGTCTGCGGGCGGACGGGCAAACCAATCAGTGGCGAGAGAGCGGAGGCTTGGGGGTACTGAAATTTGGATTCCTACCCCCACGAGATGATTGTTTCCGTTGATAGGGTTGGGATCATGGTTGTTTCTTGGGTTGAAAGGCGAACGATCACGTATCCTCTCATCTCTTGTCATCCCGTCTTTGAGGGGGAATAGGAGATGATTTATAATATGATAGTTATGTAGAGAAATGGAGGGACAGTTCTTGGGACGCCTGTCTCCGTACATCTTCTATCTTGTCACCGAACAGTAGAGGCAATCCGAAAAGGGAGTAGTTCACAGGGTCAAGCGTGATGAGGCTTGAGCTAGGTAAAGCGTGAACACGCGTCCCGTCCCGGAAGCCTTCAAGCATATACCACCGCATGGTGGGCAGCTCGGTTAATCACCTTTGATATTCTAGCCGTAGAATCCCTAGATGTAGTCACTGCCAGCATTGTCCACCAGCCTGGAAATCGCCAGCGATGCCAAATCCAACAACAAAGATGTAGCCACAATGTTGCGAACGATCTTCGAAGTGGCATGCATAACTCCTTTATCCATCTTATAATAAGAATGTAAAGTCATATTGGCGTAGGTTTTGTCTAACGCCGGCAGATCTGTGGAGAATGAGTAGGAACGAGTTCCATATCAGCAAGATATCAAGGACGCTGATATTTGAATCTCACAAAAAGAAAGGTTTTGAAATTGCCTGAATTACTGATCTTGGCAGAAAGACACATGGCAATTTCCTTCATTATTCTCGACTAAAGAAGAGGGGGGTGATAAACATTTTGAGTTCTACAACATCCGATATATTTACTATATAGCCACTTTAAAACTATACTCAGTCCTCTCGATGGGGGACCCGAGTGTGATCTATCATAAAGTTCATCATCACACTCACACTTGTCGTAATCGGGATCTATATCCGTATAATGCATACCCATAAGTATAGACGAGGCATGGCCGTCTTCTCTAAGCGTGTCACGGTACCGTTCCAGAGGGTAAGCCGTGAGGAAATCGCTAGCCTTATCTGTAGAATGTGCTGGTACAGAGAGCTTTTCGAAACAAGAGCAATCGATACTGGAGTCGGTCGTACGGCCGATAGCGTAGACGGCGACATTACCGGTGAAGTGGTAATGCTAGATGAACGGACGGATCGATCAGTATGATCCCCAGGAATTTCAACATTTCACGGCTCTACTTGATGATGCGTAGTATGGTATACCATGGAAGCCATACAGTCCCTGAACGGTATGGATCGCTCGCCGAACAGCTGAACTTAACTGTCGATAACCGGTACGGCATCAAACTGATGTGCGGCTTGGTGGTATGGCTCATTCCATTGATCTGGGCTGTGAACAGCATTTATGAAAACAAAAAAGAGGAGAAATGTATGCTGGGGGTCGAGATGGGCGCACATGAATTATTGAATACACGAGAAATAATTTATCAGATGACTTTTGGACCAGATTCCCCTGATCCTAAAGGAATCGTTGCACATCTGTGAGAAATTCATTGTATAAAAATATTAACAAACATACGTCAACATTTGCTATCCTATCACACATTGGAACAATATGTGGGAATGTGACAGTTGCTGCTGCAGTGTCAGTGTTATTGGCATTAGTAACTTCTCTAAATGGTTCGGGTTCATAACTGAACTGTTGAAACAACTTGTCAATACAGTAGTGTGAGACTTTCTGTATTAAAAGTGACACATTTCGTTGATCTGACGTGATTTTCAAGAGCAACTAAACCACGATTGTTCTAATTTATTTGCCTTGTACAAAATGCATAACGCCTGTCCTGGTAAGTCACACTTGAAAAAAAAGTGTTGCCTAGATAACCCGTCTTCAATTCTACACAACGTTCAAACCATTTGAATGAAAATGTATTCTTCATGTTTTTGTCAATTTTCTACACTCTGGATTAATCGTTTTTCGTTACAATACTAATTTTTCAATGTGTTTTAAATCTTGAAAATTTCTTCAGTTGCCATCTTTTTCAGCTTCTTCTTTTTTCACAAAGATGAATCAAAATGTTTGATTAGTGGAGTGTTATTAAGCATTCTTGGTGACTAGTTAATAATTGCAATCAGATATTTCAGTCTTTATTGGCCAAGTGATTGTCTATATTACTGACAAATGATGATATCGTTGGTTGTCGTATTTGTGGATTGACGGCCTCCCCTTCCCAAACCTTTCCACTAGAATTTTTGCCAATCTCAAATATGACCCTGGGGATGAAAGAATCCACGGGAAATTCACAGCCCTGATTGATAATCCCCGTGCACCCTAACTTACAGGCTCTAAGGCCATGTTTGGCCAAGTGGGGTGAACTTGCACCCAATGGACTGTCTAGAATTGGGTAGAAAATCATCCCCCATAGTGTTGAAATTCTCAGCTAGGACAGAAGAAGACAGAAGGACAGAAAAAGTTGGCCAGAACTAATCAAATCTGTCATCACCTGTTTGTACTAAATGTACACTTCATCATCACTATTATGTTCTGAAATGACAAATAAATAAATAAATAAATTAATAATAATAAGAATAATAATAGCTAACGACGTTAACAAAATGACACATCCGCTGTATTAGGGGATACTCGACACCTCAGTACTCTCCGACTTTGAATTTTCTTAGTCAATCTTTGTTCTTTGAACTTATACTAAGCAATGTTGACCATGTACTATCTGGCAAATTGACCGCTCCGGTGTCCTAGGGGTTAAAGCATCGAACCCCGACTGAGTCATACCAAAGACTTATAAAAATGGTACTAACAGCTGCCTCGCTAGGCGCTCAGCATTAAGAGGTTAGTGTTAGGACTGGTCGGCCTGGTGTCAGGATAATGTCACTGGGTGGGACATGATGCTAGATGTCTGCGGCATGATACCCCAGTGCTAGACATCAGAATAAACTGCCACACTGCAGACATCGTAGCGATATGACCGCAAAATTGTTAAAGCTACGTTAACAATCCAAAACACACACATCTGGCAAATTAGTGTACATGCTGCATGTTTCTGATGATGTACACTTTGTACATGCTATGCACGGATCATATGAATCCACGCTGGCCTTGAAATCCTTGCACTTCATACACTTTGTCATCATTTTATGTTCTGAAATGACAAAGGAATAAAGAAAGAAATAATAAGAATAGTTAACCATGTCAGAGACAACCACTAAGCTAGGGGTAGTCGTGTGAACCTTGTGCCACATAACAAAGAGACTAAGTCCACGTAGGAGAAGAAAATTCATATAAATCTGGTCGAAATTTAAACGTAAAGTATACCACATGTAGAATAAGATGCAATAAGTCTGATAATAATGTAATCCTCAATGGATGGATGAATGTTACACAAAATCCAACTGGTTAACGTCTGTCCAGTTCACAGTGAAAGCTTTAAATTAGCGCCACCTGTAGGCCACAAAGGGGAGGTAATGGACAAGAGTTATTGCCCTTTGTCTATTTTTTATAGACAACTAGACCAATTTTTGTCTTCAGGAGGGTTGGATTCAGGAGGTAGTAGGGCTTATAATCCTAAAGTTAATGTGATCGGGTAACGTATTTGAAGGAGAAACATCATCTTGATATGATCATCCATTTAGGTGGAACAGGGAAACAAAATTTTCAAGATGGTCATTGTGAAAGCCATATTGGCTTTATGAGTGACACCATTTTCATTTAGGGCCAACAAGACCATGGGTTTCATAGGAATCGTCCAAGATGTTTAAGAGGAGGTGCAATAACAGTCATGTGCTATTGGATAGATGGACTACAGACAGAAGACCATCCCATAAGCTCTGCTGGTCTATGACCAGTAAATCTAAAATCTTATAATTTTTAATGTAATTTCTATTGAACCATCAACACTAATAATTCTTCTTTGTTTTTTTGTCTTGTCTTCAAATGCTTTGACTGAATTATTGTTCAATCCATGGCAATGAATAGATCACCAATGACTGCTCAATTAACCAGCATACATACCTGTGCCCATTGTTGAAATAGGTATATCGCCTGAATCAATAAATTTACTTACCTACCAAATAATTGCAAATCATTAACATTAATCCTAGAGAAAAATGGTTGCTGAAATTAAATGGTCCTGGTTTATTAACAATCATAAAATAAAAGCTACCTTTATGTAATCAGCCTACTAGCACTTGAAAATCGATCTTTTCTTTTATAAACTTTATTCCCAATGTCTATCCCTTGGTAAGTGCAATGAGATTTTTTGTGTAGGAACAAACTCTAGAGATATGGAAAATTTGATGACTGTTGTCGGACTTCTGATCATTACTAGATACATGTACAGCAGGCATGTTCAACCTATGATCCATGACCTTAATCATCTAAGTTTTAGGGGTGGAGGGATTTGTTATTGTAATCAAACATACTATGCCCTGTTCTGCTGTACCATAGTGCTGATTCACAGTATCAACATATTTTAAGCCGGAGCTTATTCTTGCTTCTATCTTTCAGGCCAATGGTTTCCAACCTTTTAGAATAAGAGGACCCCTTCTTAACTTCAAAAAATTTCATGCAACTCCACCCCTCACATGCTAATAGTTGTACTTATAGACTCCCTTGGAATAACACCGTGGCCCAATGGGGCTCTGTGGCCTACAGGTTGAGAACCACTGTTTTCGACTGTTTGCTGAAGATCACTCTTTACCCATGAAATCAAAAATGGTCAATTCCAAACTTGGCTGAGGGTAGATGAGGTTAGATGTACTACATGTATTTAGTGAATCTATGATGTGCATTTGCAACTGTTGCAAAGTTTGTCTCAAGTACATTATCAAGTTAGTACCCATGAAATTTCAACTAACTGATTTTCTATTACCATATATAGATATATACAATTTTCCATTTGGACATTTTATTACCATTCAGAAATCTGTCTCTTTGGACACAATCAGCATGAATATTTTTGAAAATATAGTACATTTAGTGTTTAATAAAGTTTATTGGCAAGAAATGAAAGCCTATTTTGCACATTCCCCCACCCCTTCTTTTATAAACAATTGCATATATGCAATAATTCAGCCCAACAACTTGTCTCAATATTGCATGATACATTACATAACATGATGGCATTTTGTGGACCTAAACCGTAATGTTACAGTGTGATTTCACTGTACTTATGATGATACAACTTTTTCTAAACCATACTATCTCATAGACGATTCCATCACAAGGCTGCCAAGTCTGCCCATTTACAATACCCACCTTGCTGCATACCGAGTATACACAGATCTAACGTTTCAGATCTGGGTGTAAGCTGGTTGTTGAACTTTTGATAACAAGCAAATGGCAAAGACAGATCCAATGTGGATTATGTGATGAAAGCTCAAGGACTGCTCTATGACTAGGTCTGCACTGTTTGAAGTTGGATGCGCAGACCGCATGCATGGATAAATATTACACTCAAGTTGCTTACATAGGAACAATTAAGTATGACAAAACACATATAGTATATAAATAGATATTTATTCTTCATTAAATTGTACAAATCATCGTACTATCTTTAAATAAGGAATCAATTAAACTTCATGCATACTTCTTTAAAACACAAAATTAAACCATCCATTCCTCTCCAAGTACTTTTTTTCCAGATAATATCCTAACTATAAATACACTAACTGAAACTATACAATGACTAATGCATGAATAATATGTATGTTCATTTAACATTAACACTTTGATCATTTTTCAACATTAAAGGTTGAATCATTATTTTCCCCGATGACAATACTATTTAGATATATTTTTTAAAACAATAATTTATGCCTAAAATTTTATCATCAGAATAACTTGAGGGACATAAACACTAGAGAAGCCATATGCCATTTTTTTACATTACCTAACCTCATAACTTAACAATAGCCACCAGCTTAAATGGTAATTCTGAATCTGTTATAATTTCATTGCTCACTGCTTAAATATTTTAATATTCGTGTTAGTGCAAATTTCATTATTCCCAACTACTTTCAATCAAAATCAAACTCTGATAAACTGATAAGAAGAAATTTTAAAAAATCACAATTCATTTGCTTTTAGTCATAATTTTGGTTGCTTGCGGCTAAAATGAATATAAATGAATTACTGTATTAACTGCACTAAATATCTAAATGCATTACCCCGTAATAATGCTCAAATGATATTTAAAACGTGTATCTTTTATATATATATATATATATATATATATATATATATATATATATATATATATATATATATATATATATATATACACACACACACACTTGTTAAATACCTAAACATCATATCTCTCAAATAATTTAAAGAAAATCATAATGATTGTTCCATTTAAGCAAACATGGTACCCAGGGGAGGCATTTGTTTCCAAATATATGCCATGGTACTCTGATTACTCACAGAGTTCACTTGGAAATAATACAAAATGAAAAACTGCATCTATGCGTGCTTACTCCACATTGAAAAGTGTCTTCCTTAGGTCCTAAGTACATTTTACTGGAAAATCCATTACACAATTAATACTGGCATTATTGCCATGTTTTGCTCATAGCAATCTGTAACAAATGCACAACCAAATGAAAAAGTCATACATAACAATAATCTCAAACAAACTTAAATAATACATATAACAAAATAGGCTAATACAACCAATTTCATTGGGGTAAATTAATAAAATGGGGCCTTGATACAAACTAACAGAACAACAAAAAAAAAGGATGGACTCAATTCAATGTTTGATTTAATTGTCAGACATATGAGAAAAAAGCTAATAAAACTTTGAACAGTTTTATATGCATACATATTAAAATTCTGAACTTTAGCATTAAATCACAGAATCATTGATCCGCATACCACTGTTGCAAACTTCAATAGTAACAGTAGAATTATTTTAAACTTCAATTTAAACACTTTGAAACTTTTTCCCCAAAGAATTTTGCATTCACTACAAATGCAAGATAGATCATTTGAAAAAGACACACCAGAGGTCAACTTCAATTAGTCTTAATTTCCTAACATGACAACCACATACTTGTGATATCTCAGTCTCAATCCTAGAGTTCAAATGACACATACCTGTGATATCTCAGTCTCAATCCTAGAGTTCAACAGACAAACACATACCTGTGATATCTCAGTCTCAATCCTAGAGTTCAAATGACACATACCTGTGATATCTCAGTCTCAATCCTAGAGTTCAAATGACACATACCTGTGATATCTCAGTCTCAATCCTGGAGTTCAAATAACAGATACCTGTATCAGTTTTTATCCTAGAGTTCAAATGACACATACCTGTGATATCTCAGTCTCAAGCCTGGAGTTCAAATAACAAATACCTGTGATGTATCAGTCTCAATCCTAGAGTTCAAATGACAAACACATACCTGTGATACTTCAGTCTCAATCCTAGAGTTCAAATGACAAACACATACTTGTGATATCTCAGTCTCAATCCTAGAATTCAAATGACAAACACATACCTGTGATATCTCAGTCTCAATCCTAGACTTCAAATGACAACACATACCTGTGATATCTCAGTCTCAATCCAAGAGATCATGTCACAAACATATACCTGTGATATCTCAGTCTCAATCCTAGAGTTCTAGTGACAACACATACCGGTGATATCTCAGTCTCAATCCTAGAGTTCAAGTGACAAACACATACCTGTCATATCTGTCTCAATCACAGAGTTCAAATAACAACATATATCTGTGATATCTCAGTCTCAATCCTAGAGTTCAAATGACAAACACATACCTTTGATATCTCAGTTTTAATCCTATAGTTAAATTTCTCTCATACTCATAAAATTTCTAAGCTATCATTTTTCCAAATGATATTTTGAACACAACAGTTCATTAAGTCACTAAATTGTGATGCAGATTTAAAGTCTCAATCAAAATGACCATGCGCTACAAATGTTTGACAAAAAAATGCAGTTTGAGTAAACCAGGAGACAGAGGATTATTTATGCAGATTTTACACTATATGCAAATCTTTCGAAATGAGATTATAAACTCTGCATAAACTACTTCTTCATTTACAATGTTCATCATCCTTACATAATACACCTATGTTATATCAAAAATATGAACCGAGTTTATGAAACATCTTATCAATGATAACATGAGATAACAAATGCTTCTCAATGAAAAGAAGATGGATAAATGCACAGTATGTAATTTGTAAAGCAAAACAGAAGATCTGAAACATCTGCAGACTGAATACACTGGCCTCGGTATTTAATGTACGAAACAAAGTCTTATCTTGCATATCTCATCTCCATTTATCAATTTATCATTTAAATGTAATTAGTGAGATTATTTCATTAAGTCAGATTAGAACAATTATAACATGTGATCTTTCAAAGACATCAATACAATATACAACCCTTATAAAACCAATTATGCTATAATGACAAGTTATGATGTCATTGTGTATTTCACAGTTGACATAATACTGACCAAAAGCCCCTACAAGCATTCCAAATTGTTAACAGGTATCGGAACTGTGCATCTTTTGGTCAAGATATATCATCAGAAAGTACTTTACTACTTTCAGTATTGGAAAGTAAAAGTACTGAATTGAATGCAAAAAGGGCTTCTGAAATATATAATGGCAGTATTTATATTTTAAGTTTGAAGGTGAATTTCAATATATTGTCTCAGAATCTATTCTTTAAAACTTGTTTTGCCTTAAAAAATATCTCGTCACAGAAAATATTATTTATGTACAGAAATTTGATTTGATGAACACCAACAGCACAATTACATGTACACAAAGACTGAGGAAAATACAGTGGGATGGAAAATATATGTAGATTTCTCTTTTAGGGTCAATGTGTTATCTACAGGTCAGTAAGTACAAATACTAAAACATCATTCTTTCAGTCTTCATATCACTTTCACTGCCTTCCAAAGGTACAGGATTTCACATGATCAAAATGATACATAATCACGATACATTTTATGAAACAAAGCAAAAACCTCAAAAAAGCTGGAATTGCGTTTCTCAGGTTATCTCCCCTGAATATGAAAGTTCACACTTGAAAAATGTAAAATATCATTATCTGAACATTGACCAGCTTGTAATAGCATCCTTTAGAGTGTTTATCATAACTCTTTCTAGTTATATCCACGAATTATTTCCTCTTTGATACATACCTATTGACGAAAATCATTAAAATATGTTTCCACAACTTTTCTCCTGAATACAAGGACTTTTAAATACAAACTGATATGAGAGAAAAATGTGTCTTCTACACTATCCTTCCTGATTTTGATATAGTTCTTCATCCAAATCAATGCAGAGATTCTGACCTTCATGAACTGGATTTCTTTCATATCATCTCCAACATAACTTAGAAGTTACTTCCATATAGCTTAAATATCCAAACACACTACTGAATCCTCAAATATTTCCATCACATTCTTCACAAATTCATATCCATATAGAAACTTTGAGTACTGAAACAATTAACTCTGGAAGTTGTATGTATGTTCTTTTGTTCCATTATACTGAAAGTAAGTTTTGATTTTTCCATGAATATTGTTTTACATGGGCATCACTCATACAAGGTGCCCTCTCATATCATCCACACTGCCCTGGTTGTGAGGGGAGACAACCCTCATGGGGGGTCCATTGTAACTTGGATTTGGCACAACATTCACATTATTTCTAAATGACGACAGGGATCCTGGAAGACAAAAGATTAACAAGATCAAGAACACACACACACACACATATATATATAGAGAGAGACAGAGAGAGAGACAGAGAGAGACAGACAGACAGACAGACAGAGAAAGAGAGAGAGAGAATCATCAAACAATTATCCCATTCATTTATTTGGCCATTATGTTTTGGCCACAAAGCACAAAACAAAAGAGATATGAAAGTTTATCTCCTGGACCCTATAATTAAATGATTGTCCCAGGGTCTGTACTATATAGAAATTACGGACCCTATAATTAAATGATTGTCCTAGGGTCTGTACTATATAGAAATTACGGACCCTATAATTAAATGATTGTCCCAGGGTCTGTACTATATAGAAATTATGGACCCTATAAATTAAATGACTGCCACAGGGTCTGTACTATATAGAAATTAAGGACCCTATAATTAAATGATTGCCCCAGGATCTGTACTATATAAACATTACAGGAGTCCTTCATAACACAGGTTTGTCATTTCTTAAAAATTACATTGCAGTGCTGGGTGTCAACATTTCAGAACTTAGTACAAAATACGTATGTAGCACAGGATCAATTTTCTAAAATAAATTACTCCACTAGATATATTGGCCACTGTATATAGCCTATCATGTGCTGAAAATGGCATCAAACCAACAACAACTAATAACACCAACAAAACTTTGATTATCATCTTCCAAGTCTTATTTGGAAAGCCAATCAAATAAAACTTCACCATCAAAAAATGTGCCATTCATGATTCTGGATTAGCTATTGTTTGATGTCTCAATAGTTTTTTTTTCTCTCAAACTAGTTAGTGATAAAATTGATTTCATCTTTCAGAAAACTACATCACAGAATTTCACTTAACAGTATATCATGACACTCTTTTATTTTTAAAACTTAATTATTTATTGACAAGAATCAGGCATACTAGTTTGAAAATACATAACACATAATTAACGGTCATTTCAAGTTACGTCCAGTGGTCAAGTTTTATTTAATTAAGTCCCATACAAGTGGTGACAATGGCAATAAAGCTGGGGCCCAGACTGCAGCACATCTTGGTCTAAAGGTCTTATATGTGATGCCACATAATAGAAAGAACAGAGTTCCTCAAAGGGCAGACACTCTACTGGGTGAAAAGAATTTCCAGGAATTCAAGAAAAGAACGTTTTCTACTTTTAATTGTCAAGTGTTGAAACCATTCCTGATATTTTTAAGCAATAACAAGATTTTCAAATCAACTACTGTGGTACATATACAGTATGTCAGCTCAGCACCATTTTCATAAAGGACAAACTGGACATCATTAGCGGTTTGGTGAAAATGTCATAATGATCATCCACTCAGAGGGAGTACTGATAATAAAGACAGTTGTCATGGCAGCCATTCTGAATGCACGACTGGCAGGAGTTCCAATCCCTATCCTATAACACCATCAGCTCAATCTTGGTATATCCCAAAGACCACACTCCTATGAACAGGAAATGCTCAATAATATTTAAGCTCCAGTGTCACAAATGTGGAAAGGACTACATTGGGAAGGCTGCCAAAAAGTCTTGAAAGAAGAATTAAAGAACACTTATACACCAACAGAGAATCCAACAGCAGTTGATGAACAGTGCAAAGAATCAGGATATACTTTTCTTTTTGGCATAACATCCGAGTACATGGTAGAGAGAATAATACCCTAAGGAGAATGATAGGGGAAGCTATTGAAATCATGGAGGCGGAGCCAGTGTTGAACCATGATTCTAGATTGGAACTCCCACCGTTACACAGAAGGATTTAGTCACAGTTCACTGATCATGTGACTCCAGTCCAAATATCATTCCTCTGATGAAGACCTGGTTAAATAAATCAGAATGTTAGGAGTCGAAAACTTATTTTGCAAAAGAAAGGTATCTATTTTCAGTTTCAATAACAAACCTGTTCTAACAGATGGATATCAGACGATGGCATACTGATGACAAAAAACAGGCCATCCTACAAGCTCTTCTGGTCTGTGATCATTAGAACCAAAAATGATTCATTTAGAAACAATGGGACTTCCTCTCCAATGCACGAATTTTAGTACCAGTGAAAATGTAATATTTCCCATTGGCAAAAATATTTTCACCCATGAAATTAAAAAATATTCACAATAAGCAGTGAACCTTCCCAAAACCTAAGACTGTTGATAACATTTTGGGCGATTTTACAGAGGTGACCAGTACACAGGATAAATTAGTACTAGAAGACTGCAACCAAAATATGTGTCCAGTCTGTATATAAGGCAAGGTTATATGGAGGGGTGGGTGGGTGCAAGTTTCACAAAGTTTTTTCTTCTTTCTCTCACTCAGTATGTCTTGGGTTTTATCATGAGTTAAATAACTTTCTAACTCTTATAGTGAGAAAATTAATGTGAATTTGTTTCATGTACTCCATCTACTACCAATAACTTTTGAAGAAATCAAAAATTTTTATTTTAAAGTAAGGAATGAAATTATAATCAAGTTTCACATATTGCAAGAAATGAATGGAAAATATAATATTCTACAGATTATTCAAAATGGTATCCTTGGCAAAGATGCATGTAGCAAAACTGACATTTCCTACCTGTTAATGTTTCTTTCTCAATCAGTAATGCATGCGTGCTTACAGCACATAAGATATAATTTTTTTGTCTTATTGGAAGGTCTTTCATTAGAATCCTACTGATCCTTAAATGCATAGGGGTTATTCTTATAGTCTTAGTGAATATCGATTTTTAGAATGCTCTACTCAAGAAATAAAAGTACTGGACAAGGCACTTTTTCAAATGGTCCTGTCACCAACTTAATTGTAACTCGACTGGTCAATACAGTATATTTAGATTAGTTTTGATATCTACCACGATTCATAAATTGTTAAATCTAAGTAGCATCTTTCCTTTCCCAGACCATCCCTTTTTACCAATCCAATGTTTGCCCTCTTGGCATCTGTTAAATATCTTTCTGAGTAGATGTTCTGTGAGCAAAACCACAGTGCAAGAATTCTGTTGTGACAGTTACCTCCTTTGACCAGTGACATTCGTTTTCATTAACAGTAACTTCTGGTCCATCAAGTAAAAGCTGACAATTCAGTGTAACAAATTTGCCAGATAATGCCATCCTTACAAGCTACCAGATAATGACATAAAATAAATAAATGCTGACAGTTCAGTGTAACAAATTTGCCAGATATTGCCATCCTTACAAGCTGACAGATGACGTCAAAAAAATAAATGCTGACAGTTCAGCGTAACAAATTTGCCAGATAATGCCATCCTTACAAATACTGTTGAAAATTTACCTGGAGGAGGAACATATCTTGGTGAAGCCTCCTCAATGGCATAATTCCTGGATGGAAGAGGGGGTATATCAACAGCACCCTTACTCGAGCTCCTCACTGGGGGTGGGGGAGGGGTTTTGTATCCTCCTCGACTGGAGGGACGACTAGCCAACCTGTCAGACATGTCTGTTACACTCTGAAAAAAAGAAAGTGGAGCTTAAAATTGTTTTTTGAAACATCTGAATATCAAAAGCAGTATTGCTACATTTTTATATTAAAATATTTAACACCACAATAAAAAGAAGTCAAATGCTGCTTATCTCATGAACATACTATAATTTTGTGTACATTTTTGACATACAGGGAAAGCCTTTAATGAAATGCTTCATTAAAACACAGTCATGTCATTACTTCTGAGTTTTCACAACCTCTTCACCAATTTCTCGCAAGTGATTTTCAATTTCCTATGAATTTTGACTTATAAATTTGGAAAGATGTTTTTTTTATCCTTGATCTCATCCCAGAGGCCAAATGAATCAAGACGTTAAGAGTTTCCACTTGTGTCAGGTTGTTCATAATTTTGACTTATAAATTTGGAAAGATGTTTTTTTTATTCTTGATCTCATCCCAGAGGCCAAATGAATCAAGACGTTAAGAGTTTCCACTTGTGTCAGGTTGTTCATTTAAAATATGCAAATAGTAAATTCCTTTGTTAGATTGTATTTTCTTACACATCTCAGCTCATAAACAAGAGTGACTGATGCACTACAAGAATTCAAGATTAGACCATTTCTATCTTTTACCTGTTGAGTCTTGAAACCATCACCGACATTTATTTTCGAATCAGCTGCTATGGTACACACAATGGATTCAGCTTGGCACATTGTCATTTAGGACACGGTTGACATCAGCATAAGTTTTTTGGTGAAAACCCCATGTCATAATGAATATCCATTCAGGGGAGTAGTGACAATAAGATTTTTAAGATAGCCATCATGGCAGCCATATTGATGTATGCCTGGCACCATTTTCATTAGGACTAACTAGACATCATAAAAAGTTTTCTGGTGAAAACCCCATGTTGATATAACCATCTATTCAGAAGAAGTACTGACAACAAGGTTTATAAAATGTCCAACATTAAGGATTTTCTATTTTTAGTAACAGTGGCCGTATCTAATCTTGGACTGGCATTCTCTGTACAAAACTGAAGGTCGTCATGCCAGGATGCTCTATGCAAAGTCTGGTTGAAACTGGTCCAGTGATTTCTGAGAAGATGGAAATAGTAAATGCGGATGGAGGCACAATGTATTCAGGCCATAACATAAGCTCACCCTCCTTGGCCCTACAAAGTGTCACATGTTTAGTTAATCAGTTGTGAATCAAATAGTACTTTTTAAAGCAATAAACCCAATACCTGTCTATCCTTACCTAAGTGTCATTCTGTGTATGTACAAGTTTGTGCAAGTTTATTAACAAGGAATTATATATTCTGATTTGAGCAGAACCTAGAAAAGAAAATTCTTGAGGTTGAAATATATACAGACACTGTTTAGTGATCTTGACACTTATACTGAAATGCAACTGTGCTTTATCTCTCGATACATTATTCTAAGATTAAACTTTGCAATGAATTTAGACAAAATGTGCTCTATGCTGGGTTGATTCAAAATTATGCTACTTTGTGCATATTCTACTTGATTTATTATGGATTACTGTTAAGGATGCACTTAGATTGGTTGGGAAGTGTACACTAACTATTCAGGCTAATCAGTTGGCAACTTTCTTGTACAGAAACTATTAAATGTGTAATAACTGTTTTCTCTTCCTCAAATGTGAGGAAAGGGCATCAATTGTAGAACCCCTTGGTACACACATTTTTCTATTACAAATAATGATTTCCAAGCATCCTCTAAATCTTCATACTCTGTATTGTGATCGTATCCTTACCTTGAAGAAAAAAAACTTGATTTTTATTTATTTAGTTTATCTTAACAGTAAAGTAAAAAAATCTTGTACTTCTCATTGTGAATTTTAATATATGTGACTTTGAACTAATTTGTGAGTTCTCGTGCATCACTGTTTTTCAAGTATCAAAATTTTTCAAAAAAAAATAATGTATGATTTGCGCACTTGCGTGCCCTGGCAGCATCTCTGTGGACCTAACATTTTCCCTGAAAATGTTACTACCATTCCACATTTTCCCTGCCAATGTTACTGACAGGACACATTTTCCCTGCCAATGTTACTGACATTCCACATTTTCCCTGCCAATGTTAGTGACAGGACACATTGTAGCAGCAATCACACAGACACTTAGATCACTCATTACAGTCAACCAAGAGGGAAGACTGATGCAGAGGACAATACCCGAATGTTACTTATTTAATGGAAATTTCGCAGGTACTGGATATGTGAGCAGCACTATTTTCATTTTCGACCAACAAGACTTTATGAAAAGTCTTTTTGGTGAAAAGCCCATGTCAATATGACTTTTCATTCTGGAAGAGAAGCAAAAAAAATAAATTCAAGATGGCTGCTGTGTTGGCCCTATTGGACATCAGATCAGCACCATTATCATTCAGGTACAACTATCAAAAACTCCATGTTGATATGATCATCCATTCAGGAGGAGTAGTGATAACAAGCTCTTCAAGATGGATACTGTGGCAGCCATATTATACATCGGATTGACACCTTCTTCATTTAGGACCAAATAGACATCACAGAAGTCTTTCAGTGAAAACTTCATGCTGATATGACCATCCATTCAGGAGGAGTAGCAATACCGAAGTTGCCATATTGGATGTCTTGGCAACACCATTTTCATTTAGGACCAAGTAGACTATGGGATGAATTTGTGTGAGTACAGTTTTATGGCAATCAAATTATGAGTAGTTGCAATAACAAACTTGTGCCAATGGAGGGCCAGATGATGGACAATAGAACATTCCATAAGCTCTTTTCATCTATATCCAACAGAGCTAAAAACAAGGACAGCCAACACCAATGATATTCCTTGAACCATACTCCCATGTCCTCACTACTAAGTCAAATAGCTGATGAAAATTACACTGAGGAAATAATTTACAGTGATTATCTGATTATCTGATGTAATTATCAACCTTTAAAGATTGGGAATTTAATTTTTAAAATCCAACTGGCTTGCACTTTTGTTTTCATGATGAGTGTCACATCACTCGATTTGTTGACCTCATGGATGAGATCAAGATTGTCTACAAACGCACAAAAAAATCATGTCTGTATGATTTGAAGTTACTAATATTTCTACAAACAATCTGATTCTGAGCCAAATTCCAGCAGAATTTTTATTGGACCTATGAAAAAAATTTAAGAACTGCTACAAATAAGAATTTTTACAAGGCAGAATACAGATATTTCTCTAACTACAACAAATCAAGCACTGTACATACTCATATTTCAAGTCAAACTGCAAACAACACAATGAACAGCATAATGTGCCAGCATATCAGGGTTTATGTTGTTTGTTCTATTGATTACTTTTAACAAACTGCACAGACCCCAGATCTGCTGGCTCATAATTCTGTGCAGTTTACAGTTGGACTCAATTTATAGGAGCAAGTATATATAGTATTATAGAGAAAAATAGGTCTTGTCTGTTAAAGGTCACTGGCCTCACTCGAACATTTTTCTTTTTACATCAAATCTGCATTACATGATTAAAAGTAGTTATACTCGCACAAAAAGAATAAAAAAATTATCAAGAAGAAATAGTAATTTAATTACTCGAAATAAAAGTATACAACGCTGTTACTTCCCCTTAGCTATGATTTCTCACCTATAGAGAACGCCAACCGGAAATGATGTACATTTATCCCCACAAGATGAAGTACAGGCTTCTTGTTGTCAAAAAATAAAACACTATAAACTATGAATAGGGAACATTTAGATGAAACTATTGAAAACTAATTTACTGTTCACTTTTATATTGATATGCGTGCACAACACACTAGACTGTTTTGCTTTCAAAACTGTTCCATTGTTTCAATTTATTTTCAAAATTCCCATTAATACAGGTAGAATGGAATCAATGCTGTCTTCCCTATGTTGGCCGACTTTGTAAAAAAAAAAAAGAAATTGGCACACTTAAAGAATCCAAAGGAACCAAAGTTGGGTTCCTTATGTCATCCCACTTCATTAAAAAAAAAAATCAGCAAACTTAAAAGAATTCAGTTTCCGGGGTTGGCTTGCATTTGTAATAAAATAACCTTTGTATTTGATATCCTGTTGGTAAGTTTAAGCAATGAGTTTATTGCTTGCTGCCAGTTGTGTTTATTCATCACCCAAGCTTCTATTTGTTTGCCATATGTAACCATAACTGATACAAATGGGCATTGATGTTTGCAGAGTAAATAGTGTACACAACAACATGCTTTAATAATACTTGTGTAACCCAAGCTAGCGAAAAGATTATCATTTGCACTCACAGTCAATGTATTTTCTAATAATGATTTTTTTTGCAAGATACCATCAAATAGTTAACCTGGATAAAATACAATAATAATGAGGACTTTGTACAGCACCTAATCTTTAGAAGCTCTAAGCGCTTTAAAACATTTGACAACACTTAAAAACATATATAATAATATGATTACAAAAATAAAAACAAACACCACGAAATTAGAAAACAGAAAACATGCTGTAAATATTTAAGGTAAGGAAACATTATTAGGTCTTTAAGTCTGTTCTTGCAGTTGAAATAGGTGAGTTTTAAGAGCGCTCTTGAATGAGATCACTGTGTCTTTGTGTCAAAGTTCAGTGGGCAATTCGTTCCATGTTGCAGGGCCCTGGTATGCAAAAGAACATTGTCCATATGATTTCATTTTCATAGTGGGAATAATGAAAATATGAGAGTCAGAAGAGGAGCGTTAAGTATCTCGCTGGTGTGTACACCTGGGTGAGGTCAGATAGGTATGTTGGACTGGAGCCTGTCAGTGAAACATAGCACAGAGAATAAATTTTGTGTTTAATTCTGGATCAAATGGATAGCCAGTGTAGGATACAGAGCAGGGGGGAGGCGTGCTCTGATCGTGGTACTCTAAGGATGATCCGAGAAACTGTGTTTTGAACTTTTTAAAGTTCCTGGAGTAGATCCTGAGATGAACCAGACAGAATTGAGTTACAATAGTCCAGTCTTGAAAGTACTAAGGAACACACACGTGTTTTAGTGGCATCAACTGAAAGATACTTGCGAATGGAGCTGATGCGTCTCAGCTCAAGATATGCAGCCTTGCATATGTTCATGACATGTTGGTGCAATAAGAGAGTGCTGTCGAGAGTAACACCTAGGTTTCGTACTGACTGTGTGAATTTAATGTTGGTGTTGCTGATATTTGTCTGAGGTAAAGAATGTGAATGAGAAAGTCTTTGTGTTGTAATCAGAATGGCTTCAATTTTATCATCATTCATCTGCAGCTTGTTACATGTCATCCATGATTTCACATCGGAAATGCACCTCTCTACGCCTTGAATGGTAGTTTCAACTTCAGTTGTGTGGCTAGATTTGTATATTTGGGTGTCATCAGCATACAATTGGTGAGACACTGGATAATGATCTATGACACTTGAGAGTGGCTGAGTGTATAGAATGAAGAGAACAGGTCCAAGAAAAGACCCCTGTGGAACACCACAACATAGATCAACTGGGCTGGAGTGTTTTCCATTTGCGGACACAATTTGTGTCCTGTTGACCAAGTAGGACTTGAACCATAGTAAGGCTGTATCATGAATGCCAAATACATGCTGGAGACGGTAAAGTAATATATCATGGTCTATTGTGTCAAATGCTGCAGACAAGTCAAGGAGAGTGAGGACTGTAATCTTTCCGCTATCCAAAGCAGAGAGAAGGTCACTGACTACTTTCAGAAGAGTAGTTTCAGTACTGTGGCAAGGGCGATATGCAGACTGTACATTGCTAAAAAGACTATTTGAATTCAGATGAGATACAAGTTGGGATAGAACAACTTTTTCTAAGATTTTTTATATGAATGGAAGATTAGAAACTGGGCGGTAGTTTTTTAAATCGTTATGGTTGAGTGTTGGTTTCTTCAGCATATGCTTTACAATGACAGTTTTGTAAAATGATGGGAATTCCCCGGATGAGAGAGAGGTATTAATAACATCAGTTAGTGAAGGCAATATTGGATCTAGGCACTCAAGCAGCAGTGATCTCGGAATCGAATCAAGTTCACATGACTTTGATGCACTCTTCATCACGATTATACATAGTAAATCCATAGAGACAGGTTCAAATGCTGCTAACGGTTGCCACTGAAATTCTGTATCGCAACTGTATGGTGACGATGAGTCAATTGAAATTGTGTTGTCAAGTTTATCTCTGATAGTTTGTACTTTGTCATGGAAGAAATTTGCAAACAGGTCCGGAAGGTCAACTAGAGAGAAGATAGTTGGAAGGGGTGTACATTTGTTCCTTGACATTAGCTTGTTAGTAATCTCGAATAGCTCTTTGCAGCTGGAACTTTCCGTGATCTTAGTACTGTAGTGGGCTGATTTCGCTGCATGGACTATGTTTGTGACATTCTTCTTAGTGGCTTCATAGATTTGCTTATGAATAGTGAGTCTGGTGGAAAGCCAAAGCCTCTCAGTTTTACGGCGGTCTCTTTTAGCCGTGCAAAGCTGGTCCCTAACACTGCTATACCAGGGAGAACACTTTTGAATTGATACTCTGCACTTGGTTGCTGGGGCATGTTTGTCAAGCAATGAACGCAGGCAGTTATCGAGTTGTTCTGCTGTAGGAGGTAAGCTAGTTGTTAGGTTTGCTTGGATGTCATGCATTATTTGGGTTCTGTTTATCATATGGAGGTTTCTCTTAGTAGCAAATAAAGGTGGAGGGTTAGGGACTGATACGTCAATATGGCATATAACGCAGAGGTGATCTGATGCAAGTTCATGGGACACCAGGGAGGACTGTAGAATATTATCACCAGGTCAATAAAGAATCCAGTCTAAAATGTGACCATGTTTATGGGTGGGTCGGCTAACTGTTTGAGGTTGAAAACGTGAATGGAATCTAGGAGTTTTGATGTGTATGGGTTTCCAGGACAGTCAAAGTGAAAGCTGAAATTTCCAAGAATAATCAGGTTGCCACCTATCAAATTTCCATACTCCAGGAGATTTAGAAACTGCTCCAAAAAGAGAGATTCAGTCAGCTTGTTTTTTCTACTAGGAGGAGGGCAGTAGAGGCAGAAAAAATGGACTGACCTTTGTTCCAGTGTGAGTGTGGTTTGGACTAGTTCAAACGATGTGTGGTAGAAATTGAAGGTTGTAGTGTGGTTAAGACGGTTGATCATGGAGTTCTTTGCAATGACAGCAATTCCACCTCCGCGAGAGTGGCGGGGGAATGACTTGATGGAGTAACCGGTGGGTGTTAGATTTGCGCACTTGGGTTCATGCCTGATGTTTTTAGCCATGTTTCTGTCAGGAAAAAGACGTTGATATTCTGATCGTTGATAAAATTAGCTATTTCTGTGTGCTTTTCTGGTGGTCCTACTGATTGGGCATTGAATAATGTGATGCACAATGGTATCTCTTGGATAGTTGACACAAAGGTTGACGATTTAATAGGGATTTGAATTAGGTTATCTAAATTAACGGCTGAATTTTTTAATTTCTGTGCCGGAAAGGGTGAAAGGGAGATAACTGGAATTCTTCTTCCTGTTCTACGCCGGCCAGCTTTGAAACAATGCTTCTTTTTTCACTTCCGTTTACATTTATGGAATGATGAATGTAGTCCCAGGTTGTTTAGTCAAGTGCACAATCTTTGTTATTTTGCACCTTATAACTTATCATGCATGAATGGCAGGTGCCTTCAAGCAATCGGGTGATATTCCAATTTTTTTTGCGATTTTGTTATCTGACATAAGCGATACACACTACAGTAAGGACACATACGCCAGCCAGCATCCGCTACATAGATGGAGTTCGTGGACATATTTCTTTGTTTAATAAATTTCACATATGAAAAAAAAAGGAATAAATGATAACAATGCAAGGTTAGTTTCTTTCATTTTATTTTCAAATAAGTGTTTTGTTTATCTATTTTATTGTACTGTGCAGGTTGGTGGGGGAGCACAAATTCAACACAAAATTATTTCATTTCTTAAGTCTTGGGACATACACCTTGATGAAAAAAATTTTCACCGTAAGTTCTGGGACAGGAAAAAAATTATTATTTTATTGTGTTCCAATATATATGGTAAATAAGGTACATATATATATATATATATATATATATATATATATATATATATATATATATATATATATATATATATGACTGATTCTGCAGACTTGTACACCTATAAATGATAAACCTCCCAGAGTAATAAACCCTTTTGGGTACATGGAGAAGTCGCCCTAGGAGAACTTGCCCCAGCGTATCTGGGGAAGTTGCTCCAGGGTGGTTGAAGAAGTCGCCCCAAAACTTGTAACCTAAAAAACCTATTTAGTATTTATCTTTTAAATACATAAATTATTTAAAAGATAGAAATGTGTACCTTAGAACAATCCTGTTAGCAACAAAGATCTCTCCAAGGTGGTTACCACTTTATTTGATCGCATTTGAATTGTTCAATTACCTAAGTGTCAATGCATTGTTCAATAAAAGCTGTAGATTATATGCTGCACCTGTATCCTAATTCTATTTTATATTTTTCATTCCAACATAATGGTACAAATGTCATCATAGCAAAGTGTATATCCCTTTTGGTCATTTAGTAAATTTTGGTAAGTTCATTGATATATGCAGTGATATCAAATTCATTGTCAAATTTGCTGAGATCCTACTTTCATCAGACATTTACAAAAGCAAATGGAGCACTTGTTTACAAAATTAATATTGTTGGTATCAGGGGTTCATTTACAGAAGATTCAATTGCATACAAAAAACATGAGTCGTCATTGTTTTTAACTCAGATATAAACATTTTTGTTCTTAACCCATTTTGACAAAACCTATGTAAGTCCCATGCGTAACTTATTTAAATTCATCGATGTTTAAATAAATGTAATTAAAAAATTTATTAAACATACCATTAAGTAGTCACAGTCATTTTTGAGTAAGTAGAGGGTTCATATTGTCAAATAGATTGTTGAATACTTTTCCTTGATTGAATATGTTCAGCGTGTATCCTAACATCCTAATACTGAATACTATGGTAACTATTGCCGTTATTTTCAATCATTGCTCATCTCTGAGTTATATGGCAAAACTGTTTCAATATTGGTAGCAAAAAGTATTCGTTTTGAAATCCTTACTTTATATCATTGTTGAACTCAGATATTTATCTTGTAAAATTATATCATCATGTGTACTGGAACAATCCTCATTTTTTTAAAACTCTTTTATCTCCATCTTTGAAAAATAAGAAATTATCTACCAAATGAAAGAACATTAAAGACATGTTTATGCTTTGTCATTCAATGTTTCTAACATCAATTTATTATGCACTTTTGATTTTGTATGTTACTGCATCGGATGAATATGCATTTTTCTCTCACACTTACGTTCAAGACTGTTTTCCATTAGTTGTATAATAAACCCTTCCTTCCCAGTCTGCATTCATCTTATTTGTGTAATGTCGATAATAACAAAAATATATCGCTTATAACTGAAAGTCTGTGTGGTCATATAAACTCGTTAGATATCTTATAACAACACATACTGGAACAACACGAGAAAGATTTTTAAACAAATGTTATTGATAACTTTCTTGATTGATTTATCTATTGTACTAAACATTATTCATTAATGTGGTATTTACTCTCAAACTTGGATCAGACTGATTCAGTACAAATTACAGGCTGATTTGCCCCGATTTCTGGCTGATTCGGCCCAACTTCTAAGTTGATTTGGACCATATGAAATATTCAGTTTAGTCCAGGATTTAAATGTGACATTTTAATTTGTTTTTAAAGATGATTTTCTCATTATGTCCCAAGTACATGCAGAGTTCAAATATGCATTTAAGGCAACAAAATTCTGTTATTACTTTTGATAATGGGGTTATTATATATAATGAAATAATGTAAGACTGTTTATTTTGCATTGGCAATTTAGTAGAAAACACCTGAATGGCTAGGTTGAATAGAAGGAGATAAATGTACATCATATCCGTTTTTGGCATGAGGAAACTATCGACTGTTTACAGAGATTGCAGAATAATTTTTTCATTTAAAAAAGCGAATATTTAAGTCTAATTAAACATTTTTATGGTGTGCATACATAACAAATGCGTTTTTTTAATGACTATAATAAAATCACATGTTTGTATAATATATGTGGCCAGTGACCTTTAACAGTACTAAATGTATGTTGCATTATCTCCACCCCCAATGCACACAAAAGCATGACATTTTATCAAAACAAATGGCACTACTCATTTTGTTGAATCAGAAGTCACAACTGATAGAAAATGACACCAGAACTAGAAAATGACACTAGAACTCAAAACAGGATTTTTATCAATTGGCTAATTCACCCCCAAATTTCGAACTAATTGTCTTTTTTTTTTAAAATTTCAATAGAGTATTTTATGGGCACTGTAAATAAAAAAAACTGATCAAACAAAGTCACAATCATCCAACTAGCTAAGTGGCCATAACTAGCTCAGGATGCACTTAGTTATATAGATTTGTTTACTAGGTGTTCTCAGCATGAAAAGGATACTATGATTAAGCACAATTACTGAACACCCATTAAGTACCATGAGTGAGTTTTATAACTTGATTTATGTTGTTTTTTCCACTGTTTGTTCCACTGATTACCATGACTGAGTATTAAACAAAGACTGTCCTTATGGCTGATGAAATACACCTGCAACTTTGGACTTGCAGCTTAAAACTAAAATATTTTGTGTACATTTGACCTATTGCACCATTATTCAATCTGTTTGCATAAAATGCACAATACACATCTCAGTTTGAGCTATGTGATATCCACATATCTAAATCTGCTTACTTTTTGTCGAGCCATATCATGACTTGCTGTTCTGCCACTTACATCATAGGCTGTTCCTGCCACACCATTCTCTCGGATGTGGTCATCTGCGTAGTTATTGTCAAATGTGCCTTTATATCTTCTAGAACCCCTAGAAGAATCTGAAACAGTAGGAAAGACTATAAAAGATAAACAGAAATCAAAGAAGTTGAATGACATTTTTGTAATAGTCATGCTAGATGAACTGTTACTATTTATACAGTAAATAAAAGGCAATGTAGGTCAGAATGAATTCCTTAGAATTGGTAAAAGATGTCAATACACTACACAGGTTTCAAGTACCCTTTTTTGAAATGGTAGGGTTATTTAATTTTTAAAATTTGGGAAAAACATGGACAATCAAAAACATATATTGGAATCATATGACTGACTTACCTCTTGCAGTTGAACCAACCGTATCTCTACTCACATAACTGATGCCTACAAACCAAATAAAAACTTGCTCCTGGAATAAATAGGTTCCACACTACAGCAGCTAACCTTTTTCTGAAACTGCAGTTCATACAGGTCTGGGTCAATCCCCAATGATGCAGCAATGGACCCAAGTGTCATGCAGTATGAAATCATGCAGTACGCAGTATGAAACCATGCAGACCCTGATCTGATCGAACATTATGCAATGGCAGATCAGGATCTATGTAGTTTGCAGTAGATTGACTTATAAGTGAGTACATATGGTAAGCACTTTGCACAGCCAGTAAGACTTTTACTGGCTCATGAAAGTTCATATGCACAGAAACAAAATTACATCATTTTATTATTACAATTCTACCTCTTTATAACACATCAGCTTGGGTCCCTAAACTGCCAACCAAGCTAGGTACTGAACTGCAGTATAGTGAGAATGAACAAAAAATTTAATGACTGTGTGTATATGTGATGGGGGTGGGGAAAAGAGGAATGTGAGCAAATGCCAGTTAAGTGTAAAGTAATAATGTTAGTTTATGTTAATTAAATATATATTTCACTTTGTGTGGACTTTGTGCTTTTAATTTTTTTTCTTCAAATAATAATGTTTTGCAAAGAAAATAAAAACACAATACTAAGCTTCATGCTGTTTTCTTTGTAACTTTACTGCCGTACATTTGATGACCCTTATTGCTGTCCATTAGATAACCTTTTCTGCTGCACAGTTGATGACCCTTATTCCAGTACAGCTGATGACCTGTATTCCAGTAGATGACCCTTATTCCAGTACATTTGATGGGGCTTATTGCTGTACATCTGATGACCTTTACTGCTATACAGTTGATGACCCTTATTCCTGTACATTAATGACCCTTACTGCTGTACAGTTAATGACCCTTATTCCTGTACATTTGATAACTCTTCTTCCTGTACAATTAATTACCCTTATTTGCTGCACAGTTGATGGCCCTTATTGCTGTACAGTTGATTTTTGTGGCATTTAACAACCATTGTCCACAGTGCGACCCCACTATAGCACGAATTCAGATATATCACGGTCGTGGTGTGGCTCCCAAAATTTCATATACATGTATTTTTCTCGTACGTGAAAAACAAATTCTTTCTTAAAAGTATGAAAAAAAAATAAAAAAAGTTTATCATTTTGGGGAAGAGATCGCATATGAATAATACAAGACAATCGTGGCGTGGCTCCTGAAATTTTATATGTATTTTTCTCGTACACGAAAAAATAGTGTTTTCTTCTTAAAAGTATGAAAAATAACATGTAATAAGTTTATTCAGGGATCGCGCGGGGCTTCGCCAATGTCGCAAATTGCGATTTTTTTTCCTTATTGACAGCAAATTATACCATCTGGCAATTTTTTTTTTATTGGCAACATTGTTTGTTTCTTTAAACTTGTACATACAACCATTGGCTTGGAGTGGAGAAATTCAGAGGCCCCATGAATGGAAGGCACAAAGTTGATATAAAATGCACTGAAATTTATCTATTGTTACATAAACAAATTTTTTGTCCATATTGACAAACCATCTTAACAATGCATTGTTATATCATCATCCGCTTATGTTCACATCTAGCATGAGTACTTTATGTTTTGAGATATCCGCTTTTTTTAAAAATTTACATTTCTGGTAGCAGAGATCAACTGGATGAGGCATTATTACATAATATATCTTTTGTCGGATTTTCAGCCGCTCGCTAGTAATTAATATATTTACATAGACTGACATTTGTACATGGATGGTAAGTAAAATTCCTCTTCTTTTCACTCAGAATTAAATCCTTCAGAACATTCACATTTTCTGTTGTAATCCCTGTCATCAGACCAGAACACCTGCATCTCTATCGTCGATTGATCCTTTCTTTAAATTTCTGACGCATGCGTAGAAGGCAGCATCATTCCACTACCACAAATGTAAAGAAAGGTCTTACTGGTCTATTCAATAGGCAGGGAGGAACAATAACTACAAATTGACCATACAACGGCCAATTCATTTTTAAAAAAATGTACCCAGATAAAATAGTTTACTGAAATTTCAAAGAAAACATTACCTTTGAAGCACCGATTGCTACGTAAACATACTAAGCAAATGGAAAAAAAAATTAGTCTCAATCATGCAATACAATATTTTGATGTTGCCGCCACTTTAAGAAACGGGAATTTTTTGGTTCTCCAAAGCTGTCCTTTAGCGGTGACTTCAATAGCGCATGCACCCTTCATCAAAGAAAGCCGACTATAATCTTCAATAAAAACAAAGAACCTTTCTTCAAAGGATGTCAGTACCGAACTTAAATAAAACCAATCGGATCTGATGGATTGTTTCATTTTCTAACGTGACTGGAACACTTTTACTGTGCTGTGAAAGTTTCCTTTTTACAGGAAAAAAGTTTATGCTTATGAACGCTACTGATGGCGGCTTAAACACAAACTTTTACTGAATTGGGACGTACTGAAAAGTAAATGTGCTTCATCATTCGTTACGTGATTGTCCTATTTTTTACCCACTGAATTCAAACCTATATGACCTTTGACAAAATTACTGAATATTATTAATCTGTGTGTGTGCATATTTTCGATGGAATTACTTTTTATTGTGGATTCAATGTATGTGACGAGATTCGCGGGTGAGTACACGGTGTTGATACTTTATTCATGCTATACATTAGACATGTATATATAAACAGTATACACGTATATGTACCAAAGCGTGGTTCTCTGAATAAAGTAAAATATTATATATTCCTTCTCTGTTTTCAATACAGGTGTATTTCTCATTTAATATGCATAGATTTAAGATGATAACTGTGTCAATGAAGCACGTATTTTTGTGCCCGCATTATTACCTACCCCTCTCCGCAAATTTGTTGGTGTACATGCATCATTTTCTTCAGGTAACTGACCTGGTTGCTTATAACACGGTTCAGTCTATAACACGGTTGGGTTCTATGGCTCCCAACTACCATGTTATAGCAGGGTCACACTGTGCATGGTGGCTAGTTTTATCAGTGTAGGAAGAAACACAGGAAGTCTCGGTGAAGAATCGCTGACCAACAGAAAGTTGGCAAGCTTTCTCACATACTCATGCTGCACTTGAATTTATGCAGACAGTAGTGAGTTGTGAGTGATTTCTAAAAGTGAGTACCTTAGATCACTCAGCCACCCAGGGACACTTTACATTTGAGAGACCAATTCAAATATAATGGTTAAATTTTTATTATGGGGTCCATAGTTGTACTGTGTATTATCTGGAATCAACTTTATAATGAAGGACATTATAATGATGGTTAGCAATATCATTGTTATTATCACATATCCAATTCATTAGACATTTTGTATTCCTTTTCATTAATTACAGAATAACTGTTCATATTAATTGATGTCACAACATTTAATAAACCAATTTCAAGTTTTCAATATTACACAAATGTACATTTATTTTATTAATGATATCACATGTCAAGCAAATGTTTTCCAGTTATACTACAAAATCATAAAACATACACTGTGTTAAAAAAGAATCAGAAAAAAAAAAAATTGTCATGAAATACTAATGCTTTCTAACTGGACCCAAGGTGGCTCTATGGACATTGTAATGGACTTGCAACCGAAACAGTGTGGGATTAAATCCTACCTTCAGATTCTACAGACAGAGATTGTATGCTCCCTCCATAAGATTTGATCATGATAAAACAATGGGGGGGGGGGACACAAACCTTCATATCTCCATGGTGATTTTCTCTCAGACTCTTCAAGGTCATCTAGGTAGGTTTGTTTACTATCTGGATGGAATGTACGATGTTCAAAAGTTGGTGAATCCAATTTATTATGAGAATAAGTTGTGCTGCTGTATTCTGGTGGAGGCAGGAATACCGTCTTGACATCCTCCTCCTGGAAAGATGAAAAACTTCATGTTAAACATTATTATCATTTTACATAAATTACATTTCTTTACATATAAAAACTGAAATCTAGTAGTATTTAGCATTTTCTTTTTTCATCGTTAACACTTAAAGCAGCACTCAAACTAGAGTACTGCAAATGATACATTTTATGCGTGCCATGTGGTTAATAGTATTATTATACTAATTTTATGTATGAAACTCTTTAATTGGTCAGATACTCAGGAACAAAAAGATATAGCATCCATTTTTAACTTTCGTACTATGTCACTGTCACTAAACACCATTGCCTAGAAATACTAAATGATCCAATGCACCTTATCAGTTCATGTCTATCTGGTTTCAAATGCAAGTCATCAAACTTTGGTCATGGTAAAAGACTCAAAATAGGTTTTCTTATTTTAGTCTGTACCTTAACCTTTGACATACTGACCCCAAAATGAATGGGTCTCTTCCTCATCTGAAATACAAACTATCCACAACATTTCCTTAAAATCTGTGGCATGAGACAAGTTATTTTTGTGAAAAATGATTTTGTTCTTGGATTTCCTCTGACCTTGATCTCTGGTAGTTCAGAACTTTAGTTTTGTGGAATAATTTTTCCATCTTTCAGTCCATGTGACCCTGACGTTTGACCCCGAAAAGAACAAGTGTACTCTGTGTTTCAAATACAAGCCATCCACAAAATTCAGTCAAAGTAGCTCATAAAGAACTCAAGATAACATGGAGAAACCAGTTTTCCATGTCAATGTAACCTTGGCCTATGGACTAAAACAATTAGTAGGTTGTCTTTCCTATCTCAACCCACAAGTCACAGCCACATCACCAAGGTGGTACTTCTCGTGGGTCGGTGGTTCTTTCCAGGGTTTTTCCGGGTTCTTCCTCCACCATTAATACTGGCCGCCATGTATAGCCTATCTTGTGCTGAAAAATGGCGTTAAACCCTACAACAACAACAACAACAACCAAGGTGGTAAATTATCAGACCTGTAATCCCAGAGTCATGAGTTTAATACCTGTCCAGACCAGTCTGGTCAGATGTATCTGTATATCCTTGGAATAGACACTGCACTTCGATGACCACGGCCAACCCATAACTAACTCATGGGTTGACAAAGATATGTGTTGGCTGCACATGTCGTCCATGTGTAGATGACTTGTGCCCAACCTAAAATATGATCTACCAAAAAAATCATTTACTAGAGTCAATTAAAAATAATTTGAACACAGTGCAGGTTTACAATTTAGGGAAAGCAAGTTTTGTTGTCAAAATCCCCATGTCACCGAGTCTAAATAATACTGTTTTTAGACCACAACACAACAACTCTCCATTGTTATGAATTCAGTATTTCCTTTCAACACAGATATAATGTGGTTTTTAGCAATTATGTCCATAACATAATTCTTCGATATGTAATATGTATCGTGTTTTACTGACATGACAAATGATGTCGTGCAAGAAACTGATGAAATGACAGACTTGTCTGAATGTATTTTATGTGATTTAACTACACTACTCCGTACATTTTTTATTCTTCACATACATTAATTCTTCATTGTGTGATATATAGAATCTTTTGAGTGTGCTCAATCCAATGCAAATTTCTGAAACTCACTGAAAAATTGCAATCATTTCTTCACCACAAATTCCATTTGAAATGAGAATTCATGTAAGATCTGCTCATGACAGATCTAAATTATAACAATCTGTCAGAAAATCGGCATTGATACATTCTTTCTACGTTTGATATAAAGTAATCAGCTTACACGATACTACATAGGTGCACTGAGAAACTACGGTTCTGGATCAATGCTTTTTGCAGTGAAGGATGACCACTTATGAAATGTTTGAAGCATTAAACAATTTGTCAAATGTACATTTTTACATTGTCATGGGTCCAAGCAATCCAAGATCATTAAAAAATGTCTAGTTTGATAGTACACAGATTATACATGGGAAAATACAGTTGATGATTTTGATTTCTGAGTCAAGTGTGTGAGTCAAGTGTGTAGGATACCCTAATGATCACTGCACTCCCATGAAGCATGCTGGAATTGAGAAATGTACATTAAGTCAAGCACAATTTTCAGGAGATTCAACCAAAATGGGGAGTGTGTGCTTGTAAAGACACATGTGAGACTTGCACTGAATAAAGTAAAGGCATGTGTGGGACTTACACTGAATAAGTTAAAGGCATGTATGGGACTTGCACTGAATAAGGTAAAGGCATGTGTGGGACTTGCACTGAACAAGATACATGTATTTTGCTATGAAGTCCAATTTGGTTTTTGAATTCAGATGTCTGTAATAAAACAAGATGAACCACTACAGTCACATCCATGTAACCCCTACAACTGCCAGGATGGGGGTTGGGGAGCTGATGCTATGGAGAGACCACAATTTCAATCAAACAACCTACAATAATACTCTGCGAGGCGGAGGGGGGGGGGTGGCAGAATTTCTTGCTAGGCCACTGAGCTGGCGCCATATTAAACTGGGACTGAAAAAATGATGTTCTTAATTAGGCTGAAAATGCATACTGATATAAATGAAAAATTTTCAGGATTGGGTGTGCACATTTTAATTTCAATTCTGGTATTTTACATTTCACTGATAAACTAAATTCCATGTAGTGTCTCTAAATTGTGGAATTTGGTGCTTTATCGTGAGTTTTATGCTTAACCAGTTTCTCAAAAAATTGGCTGGAACTCTCAGTAGTCAAAATTTGGTTGAGAATTTCGTATATACTAGATATAAATTTATTTCAAAATTGGGGCACTGGTCTCTGCATTTCCAAAATCCTACAAAAAGTGGTGAGATTCCTAGACATGTTATTTGGAGTTAAAAACGTCCACAGGTTTTTCAAACAAACTGTAAACATGTGCAAGTACAATTCCCTACATCATGTGAGTGTGTGCAGGACTTTGAAGATAGTAATTTTTTTTTAAAAGTGACATCTACAATCAAAACAAAACTGTAAATGCTCAACCAAATGTAATGAATACTAATAAAAAAGTGAAGATATGTATGAAAATGTGAAAGTTTCATCAAAATAACTCTTTATTGTTAATATATCTAATGAAAGAGTGCCAGAATTATAATTAAAACTAAAAGATGGCATGTAACGGGCAGAATGTTAAAACGAAAAGCTTATGTTAGTTCTATTTTAGGGCACAAAAGAACAATTTTCATCCCCATTCTTCAAAGGAGAATAATGTGATATCATCCATCTGTCCATCCATTACCACATCCCACATGTGTGGAACAAAAAAAAAAGAAAAGAGACAGCAAAGTGTTAATGAAGAAATCTAGAATATGCAGAGTGATATTGTATAGATGCACTAGTGGTGTTAATGTTGTAAAAGCTATGAAAACACAAGAAGACAACTCTGTCATTATTACCACAGGACTAAGACAGCAGTTGTCTTTCCATGAAGTTTTCCTAACTTGATTTTCACAACTTTCAGAGTCATCACCAAGCTGTTTATCTCCTTCATGCTGTGATGGGAAAAACATAAGCATTCCATACACCATGCATAGATAAGGCAATGCAATGCAAAAATAAAAACTTCAAATTGAAGAATGTGATTATTTAAATTATTTAACAGCATTGGATCAATTAATAAAATGAGCATTCAGTGTTCAGTTTTTCAAAGGAAATCTGTGTCACATAATCTTTACAACATAAGGCCTATTAAATATCATTAATGAGTCATTCCAAATCATCCATGAATTAATGATTTTGATAAAAATATATATTCTAGTCAAGTATTCCATATTATTGTCAGTTAAAAGAAATAAAATACCAGAATTTTCAATCAAAGTAATGAGAACAAAGAACAGAGATGGCTTGGAGAGTTCATGTAATCTCACATTCAACAAGATCCAAGGAATGAATACAACTCATGTGAAATTGATAACCATGTTTCTTGTATTATGATCATAAGAAAATTCGAATAAAATTCTAAGTACATGTAATCTTTATTATACACATTTTAAGTCTTTTTTTCTCTTTATCTCCTGATAGAGAACTGAATAAAAAAAACATTTTCTGAAAATATTTAAGCAATGTTTGATGAGCATTTTCTATTACAATGATTCTATATCGTTTGAAATGCTACCGTATATACTCGCGTATAAGCCTGTTCCATATAAGCCGACCCCCCCCAAACTGAATAGGTAAAAACATTTTTTAAAAAGTATGACCCGTGCATAAGCCGACCCATAAGTTCTAGACTACATCACAAGATGCACAAAGTGAGTTCTAAATTCATTTATTTAGGCAAATCACATTACTAAAATAAAATATTATCTTCAAATCTAACGAAAATGAAAGTAAGAAAACTAATTTATATGTTGAAATACAAACTAACAATTTATCTTCAATGTTAAATCTTAACTGAAATAATAAAGTCCTGATACTAAAATCCTGAATTATAAAAGTTCTATCACTTTTAGAATACTTCAAAATCTGGCTCGGCATTGCTGATACAGCACTTTCTAAATGATTTAGTCTTTGACCCACTTGGCGACCAAGTCGATGTCTGGCCTCGTGAAATTCCCACCTTTTGTCATCTTCACTGCGCCTGAACAAAACCCATTCGGACCACATCTTTCACCTGTCTTTAAATGGCTTGTTTAGGCAGACATCAAGAGGTTGTAACACTGATGTTAAACCTCCTGGTATCACAGCTAATGTAGTTTTCATTTTTGACCTTGTCTGTCTTGTGTGCTCAAAACATGTCCTAGACAAGCATTGAAGTTTTCTGAAGAAGTGCACCTGGTCTCTTGTTCCGACTTTATCCAACCATTCAATCGTTCCACTTTCGTCCATCCATCACTTTTCATGTGCAAGAACAATGACACCAGGAGGAAATTTCATTATTTTCGGCAGGGTCTTCCTTTTAAAAATGATGACAAGAGGAAACTTTGATCCATCAGCTAAACAGGCCAAAACAACTGTGAAATGTGTTTTTTCAAGGCTGATCGCTTTTATGAGAATAGTTTTCTCACCATCAGCATTGACCGTTTTATTGCTTGGTAAGTCAAAGGTCATAGGCATCTCATCCATATTTCCAATTTGTGATAGTTCAAATGAGCACTCCTTTCTGCATTTAATGATGAACTTCTGAAATGATTCAATTTTTTTCTTCCAAGTCTTTTGGTCGCTTTTGTGCTATCTTCGTTCGCTGCCTGAGCCAGAAACCATGCCGGTTCATAAAACGAGAACACCAACTGGCTGATGCAACAAATTTTGAATCTGTCAACTTGTATTTGTCATCTTTCACCATTTGCATAGCTCGCAGATGAATTGCAGATAGTGTGACAATGTATCCATTTTGTCAACATTCACTTACAAAATCACAGAGTTCTTTCTCCAATTCAGGGAATGAGGCGATCCCAGTCCGACGAGCCTTCTTTGTTCTTTGCATTTCTTCTAATGCTGCTTTGCTTTTCTGCCATTCCTGTATTTGCTTCTCATTCACACAAAATTCCTGTGCTGCAGCACAGTTATTATTTGCATCTGCATATTCAATAACTTTAAGTTTGAATGCTGCATCATAAGCAGAACGCTTTCTTCTACTTCCAGCACTATTCATTTTATGTGACTGAATATAAACTTCTGGAAAGATTAAATGAAATAACTTTTGATAGTGGTAGTATCATATTTATACTTTATCCTGTAATTTTTTCCATGGGTTGGTTATCAATTTGTATTGGATAATTATTTATCATTGTTTTTGTTTTTTTGTTTTTTTACTATCGGTAGCGTGATTCAGTACACAAAAATATGATTGGTTGTCAGTGTGGACATTGTTCAAGCATTGTGACAGTTATAACATTGAGTAGAAACCATGTCCACTGCCTTATCTCATTAAACAATACATCTGGGAGTCGGTATGTATTAGTAAAGTCATTGGCATTGTGCAACAAAACAAACCCATTATCCCTGAGGTATTTACCACAGATTATGCATACCAGTAGTTATTGTACAACACTCTACAACTAACAAACCACTTTTGCCTTACAAACAACTAAACAACAGTAGAAGATAAACTGTGGCTGCCATTTACTTCTAAAACACCTGTCAAAGAAATCCCACAAATATTTTTAACAATTAATCATGCTGACTCGTATATTGCTACTTGCCTGTTATTTACCCTTCCTAGGCGTGCATGTAACAAAGCCCTATGAAACCTCTCACTATGGTTGCTTTAAGACTATCATACATATATTTATACTTGATACCAAAATGTTTCTGTCGTAAATACCTTCAGTATCATAATTCTTAAATCTTTTTATTTGGTTTCTTTTCATATTAACCCTGAAACAAGCTAGCGTGCATTTTTACAATACCGTAGAGTTTAATGATCACTTATTAGTTGAGGGTTAAATACTAGATTGAGAGATTACTAATATGGTGGTTCTTTTGGAAAATACACATACCACCATGGCTCAAATAACATGTATGGCTACATTTTATGGTGGATGGACATCTATCAAATAGATGTTAAGTACGGTAATACCTGTTTTTCATTCATTATCCTACCAGTAAAGTCAGAAAAAATACTTGTTTCACTTCAAGACAGCACATATCATATGAGCCATGTGGCATCATTAGGCATGTGATCTTGTCTTTGGCAATCAACAGTAACAATAAATACTGGTAATTGAGAAAAAAGCTTTAAAATTTTCAGACTTAGACCTTGGCCCGCAGATAAGCCGACCCCCCCCCCCACCTCTTCAAGGCTTTATTTTTTTCCTAAATTATTCTACTTATATGCGAGTATATACGGTAATCTGAATCGCTAAGCGTATTAAGGAGGGTAACCACTCTAATACCTTTCTACCTATATTAGATTGAGTTATGTCCCTTTATATATCTTGCCCAGTCTTTCAAAGTCAAAAGGCCAGAAGAGCTAAATATAGGAACTGCCTGTCTACAAGTGCTACAGATTTATTTTAGTACAAGATATGTTCATTGATAGCACGGGTAACACATTCCCAACTGCAAACTGCACAGACCCAAATTGCTGTTTCACCAAAATTCACAAAATTTCACCTCAAATCGAGATTGTCTGAATATCAATATTTTTGTCAGAGGTGGAGACAGTGGAAATGATACACAACCACTTTTGTTTTAAAATTCAGCACATGAAAACTTTTTTCAACCTTGGAAAATATGTTGTGTTCTCCAAACTTCCTCAGAAATAAGGCAAGGCCCTTTAAGGAAAAACTGAAATTTTATGAACAATATTTATCTAGTATCATGCCTGTTTTGTTAAGAAATTATTGCTTCAAACAAACAAATAAAAAAGATATTCAAAAATCTCAAATTCAGGAAGAAATTTTTTAGATGTTTATTGTAGTTGAGGCCAGGCCCAAGTTTTGCTCCGTTTCTTAAAATATTTTGCCAAATTGAGATTTTAAATTTTCTTGCTTATGAAACAGTTGAGATCACTGCAGATTTATTTAAAGGTAGACACAGGATGAAGGATGAAAAATATATAACATAGTTTTAACACTGTACATCTGGAAATGTTTTTATTTTTGAAAAAAAGTTGAGGAATTTATAGAAATTTAGGAACTTTTCAAATTTTCCTGATTGACAAAACAAGACTCCTTACGGTGAATACAGGCTGTCATGGTTGTTTTTAATGTTGTTTGTTTTATTATTTTTAACATGGCTTTAATAATTTTGTCATATTGCTACGATGTCTAGAGTGTGGCAGTTTATGGTGATGTCTAGCACTGGGGCATCATGTCCCACCCAGTCACATTATTCTGACACCAGGTCAACCAGTCCAAACACTAACCTCTTAGAGCTTAGTGTCAAGCAAGGCAGCCGTTAGTACCATTTTTAGAAGTCTTTGGTATGACTTGGATGAGGTTCAAACCCATGACCACCAGCATCCAAGGCAGGACAGCTGGTGAGTGCTCTAAGAAAATTTAACTGCTAACACATATCTAACAAAAAGATCTAAAAAGTCCCATTTCCATCAAGAATTGTCAGATGTTTAGTGCAGTTGGTACCAAGCCACTAAAACTTAAAATAACTGCACAAAATTTGGAATGAATGGCATCTGTTTTTAGTAACATGGAATTCATGAAAATTGGCACCATACAAATAACATAGACCCACTGTATTTAAAGAGCAAAAGCTGAGACATACACATACCTCATATGATTTATAATCATCAGAAAAATCCTCCATATTTTTATCATATGTTCCATAGCTCCTGCTTTCGTCTGATGGTGTCATTGGGTAAAGTGCTGTCTCTTTACTGGGTCCATACAACTCTATTGTGTTTGTGTGACTAGTTGTATCACTGCCATCTGAAATGGAAAACAAAACATGATTAATTAAATATATGCAACACAAAACCAGGTCCTCCAGCACATCCACGAGCTATTCCTTCCTAAACACTGCCCCCATCCATAAGAGAGAACAGTCTGCTTATAATCTGGAGCTGTGGTGATTCAGTGTTATTGTTCTGAATTTGCAACCAGAACGATATGGATTCTATTCCTGCCCAGACTAGGATGGGTCAACTACTGTGGTGTACCTCTCAGTATGGCAAAAACATGATCTTACTCTAATTGACTTAGCACAATATAAGCTTTGATTTACTGTAAAACATCAATCAACCAATCAATCCAATTACATCTGAAATGTACAATAATACTGCATCTGCTCCTGTGTAACACACACCTGTTTGCTAATAGAACAGGCCCATAACTGCCATCTCAAAATGAGCTGGCAGATTAAGTTATCTGCTCATCACTCTATTATTTCCATAATTTCAGTCAAACTGCATACACCCTGATTTGTCAGTGCACTATATGACATCAGCTCCGAGTCTATCCTATTCAATTTGTAGATAACTTATTTTTCAGCATGTTTTTTGGACATAAAAAAAAATTATTACTTTCTTTGTTGTCTGAAGATGTACTAAATTCTTGAATTTGGTGTCCAAAAACAAACAAGAAGAAAAATATTAAAATCCAACCTCCACCCTCAGGAGTCAGTGTGATTAATACGTTAATATTCTTAAAGTAAAAGTCACCTGGTTGTCTCATTTTTCCTTCCGTTTTTGATATTTCTTAATCTTGCCATGGGTACTTACAAAATGAGCTGAACCTCTCAACTTAAAACAATATTTGTCATAGATTGCTTAGATGCAAGTCAGCAATTTCAAGGTGCTATTTGTTAATAATACTTGTGATATTTCTTTCATAGGTGTTTTTTAAAAAAAAGGTACTCATCTCCACTGATCAGCTACCTGAATTTTATTAAAAGCGGACTCACTGTACTGAAAATTTAGAACACACAAACAATGTTTACAATCAACTATTATTTAGTTGCTTATCATGCAAAGAGGTTAATTAACTGTAGAACAATAACTATACTTAATCTGTAGTACATAATGCCTCATGGATATTGGGTTTGTTTCGTTACACAAGTACTTTGAATTTACTAATCCATACTGACCCGCTGATGTATTGTTTAATAAGTAAAGCAGGGGATCATGGTTTCTGTGTAAAATGCATATAATATTGCTTTTGTTCTCTTTAATCAAAGCTATTAAAGTGGATTCAAGTATGTGTCTACAATGAAAAAATTGCACTTTTTTGTGAACTGAATCTAGTTAAAAAATAAAACAATGTTTGTGATGCAAATAATGCATGATTTCACACATTTGGCTGATTTTTGGTGCAATCCTAAAAGGGAATCAGCATGAATCCTTGGTTCAAACTTACTAGAAAAGACTTGCAAGACTTGGAATTTACTTGAATGATAGATATACAACAACTATGGCACTATTAGTGGTAAATGCCTTAAAACTTTCAACTTTAACAGTATTTTTCTCTGTAGCATATCACTGCAAATTTTTAAAGTTTTTATGTGAGTAAGTGGAACTTTAATGTCTGCCTCATGAGTACAGGGTCAAACCAAGTATGAAATAAGTAATCAGTAAAATTCTGGTCTTTTACTTAATAAGTTGAACAAATTCTTGGCCTGAAAACTCGGCATTCAGTAGTGTTGGAAGGGGAAAATATACATGATTTAACACATATACTGAATTCTTCCTGACATCATTGTGAATTCACTATCATACACATATCCGATTCAATCATGAGATATTTTTTTTAATAAGAACTGACACAAAAGAATGAACAATAAAAAAAAGGCAGGGTGTGAAACTACAATAAGCTACATTCAAGCATTTGGTTGATTTTTCGGCTCTATAAATTTATAGAAATTAGTGTGAACCTGCAACCATAGCTCGTATAATAGACCCCAATTACTGGGAATTACTGGGAATATTTGTAAATTTTTCATGAAAATTGACACAAAGCATTTAAAGTTATTTTAGTTCATGTAAGGTCATGAGCGCATCAAATATTTATTGTTGACTGAATAACGCACACTTTGTTCCTGTTAAATTGCTGGCAAACACTTTGAAACTATTAAAAAAAAACACAGCAGGTCATCTTAGATTGTGTCTGAAAACATCAGTTCCAGAAACAAATTAGTCAAACAATGTTAAAAATTACAAGACATTTAAATAAACTGTGGTGTCTGAAAAAACACAGCATCTGAAACGATGCCAAAAATATGGTAAACAAACAAGGTATATTTACACATACTGAAATTTGTTTTCAAAAAGTTCACTATGACACAACAAAAGCCTATACTGAATTATTTTATCTTTATTACAATGCATGTAATATAAAATTACATAAACAAAAAGTTTTAAACTGTTAAATATTACAGGTAATTTACAGCAACTGCAGATACACCACTTGTTAAGTACATAAAACTTCTCTGCTAATTAAGATTCTACACTGGACAAAATGTGTCAAAGTATGTTTTTCTTTGTCTTCTATTCACTGATATAACATTTATTTTACAAAACTTTCAAAACATTTATGTCACAGAAGGAAAGGGCAGGATATATGTATTAAATAAACTCTACAATGCTCATATCCCATCCCAACCAATTTTGTACATGTCAATGCAATTAAAACAAGAGTGCTTAAATGTTACACAACATGTCAAGCTATTTCATACGAACAATTTTTCTTTTTTGTTGACCTGAAGATTGACAGGTGCCTCTCCCATCTCAAATGCAAGCCATCCACAAACTTCCAGTAAACATTACCTTGCAGAAACCAAATTGTTCAAGGACAGACAGACAGACAGATGGACTGACAGCTTTATTACTATAGGAGTTTGCCAACTTCGATCAGCAGTATCCAAATAAATAAATAAATAAAAAAATGAGCCAGAACTGTGTCTATACAACATGGGTATGCCTTCCCATATAATATGATTGATGCATTAAGTTTTAAGTCAAATAAGTCCATAATTCCCAAAAATTTTGTTGCAAAATGGCAAAAATCAATACACTATATATGCCCACTCCATAAATGTGGCAGGGGTATAATAACAAAAAAAATGTACTCACTTTCTAGTCTCTTCTTCCTACGACGAACAAAGAAGAGGATGAGGCCTATGTTAAGGGCTAGGAGGAAGATGCCAACGACGCAGACCACTAGTATGATGATGACAGGAGTATCCTCAGACCCACTAGTCATTACGCTGGTTTCATCAGCTGCTGGCTTCACATCTGTGAAAATGATGGAACAATCTAATAGTGAGGATAAAAAAACAGGTCATTTTTGGCAATTTTTAACTCTGTCATTGGCATTGTACCTTGTAAAGTTTAAATTTTTATTATAAGGAAGAAATCCCTGACCTTAAATGTCAAAGACTTTCTGTCTAAAACTAAGAATTAACTCAAAATGTTATTTTTAAAATTAAAAAAATATATTGCATGAGAAGTTCTAATGACTGGTACAACCTACTTTTGATGTCTCAGGTGATGTCTAAAATATTAGAATTAATATCTCAAATGTCAATAAAAATAATTTTAAAAAATTTAATTACAAATTTGTCAGTCATTCTGAAGTATTCTTACAAAATTTCAAAGCTTGAGAAACTTTAATAGCAGCATGATTATGAAAGAGTTGCAAGTAGTACTACAAGTAACCCTGACAAAGTTTTAGGAATTGACCCAGTAGTTAAGGGTGGCAAATATCAATTAACTATCACATAACAGATTCCAATGGATTGCTAAAAAGTCTAAATGCCAGCTATGTATGAATAATTGCATATTTAGCAGAAAACAGCTTGTCCAATTGAGTAGGGCAAATACAGGCATTAATGCAGGATTTGTTTTAATAGCAAGGAGAGAGAGAGAGAGAAAGAGAGAGAGAGAGAGAGAGACATGCAAGACTACACCAAAACAATACCAAGACTTTTATCTGACCCCAGATATGTACCAAATTTCAAACACAAATAAAAATGCAAAATTTGTAGTTGTTTCCACACTGAATAAAGAAAAAAAAGTACATTGATATTGGCTTATACCAACCAATTATTTACATGCAAAAGATGTAGTGATTTTTGAATCAGTAAAACTAATTTCTCCACCTTTACCTTCTCTATAACACCAACACAAGAAAAATAGTGGCTATTAGGTACCCATACATATGTATAAAGTCTCAAAGGTGACAATTACTCACACAGGGGCTGATACTGATGTCTGAATTGTTCATGAAATGTTGAATAAAGTTGAGATTTTATATTTCTTTGACTGTATCCACTATCCCTTTCCTGACATAGTGAAAGAGAGGTCTGGATCCACCACAGAAATATACACAGCACAGGATTTATCATATTACTTGTACAAATTCAAGTCTTTATAAACAATAACTTTGATATTTTTCATAAAATTTTCATGAAATTTGCACACTAAATTTATGAGTATTGTTTGATTCACAGAAATTTTTAAAGCTATTAAAAAAACAACTGGTCTTAAAGAAACAGATATGCAAGTGAATAATTGGAACATTCTTCATTTTCTGTTAGGTCAATGCCAGGCCTGGTATGGATTACTGTATTTGCTTATACATGTACATGGATAATACAGTCCTGGAGAGTCTCTATTCAAAACCTTTTCAAGGAGTTTCCAAGAACTTACAAATGCTTTCAATTGAACCTTCCCCATGTTCCTTTTTAACAAACAGAGTTATATATTGTATCTGAATTTATTCTTTATTTTTGTAAAAATGATGTAAAAATGATGTAAAAATGATGTAAAAATGAACCCCAAACATTCTGACTGCAAAGAATGATATATTTTATTTAGCACTGACTTTTTGTATTCTCTCCAATATGTTCAAGGTGTCTTCAGAAATATTCAAGGAGTTTGCATGGAAACCCCTAAATTCAAAGATTTTTCAAAGTTGTTTGAACCATGTGACGTACAGAAATACCCAACTACAAATAGCATTTGCTCAGATCTCCTGTTACATAATGCGACTGCAAATCTTGGTTTATGCTATTATTTCTACTTGCAATTTCAAACAAACAGTGCAGACCCAATAAGAACATTCTCATATTTCTCTGATGCCAGTCGAATAATTTTGACTCTCTAAAAGAAACTTGAAGGCAATCACAGTGACAATTCCAAAATTGGTAAATTTTTCTGCAGACAAACATCCAGCCAGATGTGCAAAGAATAGATCCTCAATAAAATATACGTGTTGAAAATAACATCCAAAAATGTTCTCACCACCAAATAAAGCATTTGCAGGTTTTCTTTTTATCCTTGGAACTTTTTCATTAAAAAACAGGGGGGGGGGACCATTATTTAGTATTATGTTGCTATTAGTGTTGATACATCATCAAGTCATGGTGACATGATTGTGACATTGTGACAAGTTGTTATGATGCAATAATAACCATGGGTTTGAGCGTACTTCAAGATGGCCAATGATACTATCCAAAGTCTTTTTCTAGCATGCAACAGAAAAGGCAGAGGACATCCCACTTGTGCAAAGACCATGACCAATTGGCAGAAAACTTGACTGCAGGTCAGGCCTAGAAATCATAAAACTCTTGTGACAGTGTTAAGCTTGATATTTTGTTTTTGACCAATTATAAATGATGTCACATTTGAAAAGATGATTCTAATTGGATGATAGTGGAAACTATCTGAAGCCCCAGAGTTTTATTATCTCCAGGCCTGGGTGTTTAAAAAATCTGGGTGTGTATAATACATAGAAAAAAATCTGGTTACTTTCCATCTTTGTATTCAATTGGCCTTACTTGATGTGACAACTTTGATTCCCACAGGCTGGTATTCACTGTGACCAAGCGTGTTGAAAGCCTTAACAGTAAATTCATACTCTGTACCCAGCTCCAAACCTGAAATTCAGAAATAATACTTTATTAAAACATTTCATAGTTTGGCATGTACATTTAAATTGTCATTCACACATTTATGGCCTTTAAATGAGGCAGTTACTACCCAAATGGCAAATGCAATACTTGCACTTATCAACAACACAGCCTGTCAACATTTTTAATGGTGTTTGTTAGGGTTTGGTTTGATGTTATATAGCCCAGCAAAATAAGTGCTGAGGCATTTCGGAGAATAGTGTCTTGTGCAAGGGCACACAAAAATAGCGAACTCAGGTTGGTCAGATGGTAGAATTAAAACCTGTACCCTATCAGTCACAAGTCTGGCATGCTTACCACTGAACCACCCTGGCTTCCTGTTTCCATTAATTACCTCATACGACATGCTGGATGGCATAATGGGCCTATTTTACATCCAAGAGTCTGCAAGTGTTGCTAAACAATAACTAGGGTTCTGAATCTGAAAGGTATTTGTATAGCCTCATCTGAGCAATAGTGTATGTGTGTGCATGCTTGCATCTCTTTGTAATTTCCTATTTTAAAAAAAATGGACATAAGGACTTCAAGCAGAGATTTCATTCATGCTGACAAGCTTCCAAAATCCTACCTCGGACAGTGAAGAGTGTACTGCCTGGAGGAATGACATCAATTTGCACATATCCATGGCTGCCAGACACTGGCTTGTAGCGAACTGTGTATGCCTGCACCAGACCTCCATCAAATCCTGGATCCCAGGCTATTGTAATACTGTCATGAGTGGCATTCACAAACCTTATGTTGTAAGGAGGATCTGGCTTATCTAAAGTTGAAAGATGAAATTTAAGTCAAATTTTAGCAGTATGAAATTTCTGCAAATTTAATAAACCTGCAATGCTCACATCACAAAATCTTTGATATTTCTCACTGAATATAAAAATATGGTATGAAATATGATCTACGCATCATTTGTATCTTAAAAGTGATGTGAAGTCATGCTTCACATAATAACTTAAAACTATAATCATGAGACTACAATCAGAAAAAAATAAGATGAAACTTTGAAACTGCATAATAGTAAATATCTGGTCATAATAAATAAAGTTATACAGAACCACAATAATCTTAAATTTCTTGAAAATTATTTTTCACTGATTCTATCTTAATACTAAGGCACAATTCAAAAGGTCTGTTCCTCCAACAATGCTGAGATCAGTTATTGTACTTAACTCTGCAATAAATCCTTGTTTTCAACTAACCTGTGCCATCAAAAACAATCTCATATGAGTCATTTCCCTTGTTGTTACTAACAATGCAGACATACACCCCATAATCCTCATCTGAGACATCATTGATCAGCAAAATGTTCTCATATTTCACACCGTCCGTCACCTTTTCTTGAATCTCATACTTCTCCCCCGTTGCTGCAATCTCGCTCCCATCCTAAAAAACCACAAGCAACAAATTAGTAGAATTTAGAATTTTTCAGGATCAAACTGATTTTTTTTTAATAAGCTATAAGCAACCACCATCACACCATTAAATTTACTTAAGCTGCTAGCTTCTGTCATGGAATTGCAGCTACTGTTTATTATTATTATTACTAATTCAATATTTCCTACGTTCATACAGTCATAAAATTTCAAAGGCTTTTTCTTCTTCATAAATATAATTTAGACATCTCATATAATTTTGGAGTTTGTAATGTTTGATGCATTGTTGACATGAAACATGACATGTATATACCTGTTTAAAAAAAACCTGTGTGAAATACTACCCATGCTAGGGATGGCCTCTCATGGAAATATGCAAATTAACTGGTAACACGGTTCATTTCAAGGTGGCTCTCTTCTTAAGTAAGTGCAGCTTTTAAATGGGCAATTCACACAAGCTGGCAGCTATCTTGACATGTTACAGATTTGCAGCTGCACTGATTTAGTGAAAAAGTGGATATAATGGGTAGGACATTGTTTGTAAAAGACTGCTATAAAAAATGGGAGTTAATTTCCCGAATTACCTTTTTCCATTTGAAGGAGACCTGGGGAGAGCCCTCTGCTTTGCAGGAGAGTCGCCCTGTCAAGCCTGGCACACTAGCAGCCTTGGCATTGGCCAGGTTCTTGTCTATCTCAGGGGAAACTGAAATGACAAGAATGGAAGTTCTCTATTTCTGTGTAATAATAAATCCACAAGAGATCATTGGTTCCTTTAAACACTATCAATAAGTTGCCAAAAGTTTGTGTTATCTATCGATCCATTTCAAAGCATGTCACTTTGAGACAGTCAGCTTCCTGTAATAATAGTTGTACTACTGCAATAAAATGAAACAGAATATTATGCCTGCATTATGTTTAGCAATCCTCTATGCCGATAACTGAAACTTCTGTGCAGAAACCATTTTTCTTCATTCAGCTAGAGTGACCCTAACAGTGACCTTTTGCCTCTAAACTAATAGGCTTCTTCCTTATACCAAGTGCAAGCCATCCACAAAGTTTGGTTCAGATCTTTGATGAAGTACCAATGTTACTTTATGGAAACCATTTTTCTTCTTTCATTCAGTCACATTTGGTTGAGGTATATCACGTGGAACTAATGTTACTGTGTCAAAACCAATTTTTTATTATTTCAGTCACAGTGCCCTTGATCTTTCACCTTTTGACTTCAAAATAAATGGGTTCTTCATTACACCAAGTGCAAATCATCCAAAGTTTTTGGTAACCTTAGATGATGGAAAATTCCAGGTACTGTGCTAAAATCTTGTTTCAGTTCATGTGACTTTGACCTTTGATGCAGTACTTCCTTCCGTAAGAGCAAGCAATGCATAGTGTTTGGTGATTGTTGATGGCAGAGAACTAAAGTTGTACATAACCATTTTTCTTCTGAAATGAATAGTATCCTTCCTTACCCCAAATGCAGCCTATCCAAAAAGTCTGGTAACTGAAGATGGTGAAGTATTCAAATTATTGTGCGGAAACTATTTTCCTTCTCCAAGTCAGTGACCATCACCTTTGAGATTTTGAAACCGAAATTGATACAGTTCTTCCTTACCTAAGTGCAATCCATTGACAAAGTTTGCTAAATGTAGATGGTGGGCAATTGAAGTGTTTGTGCAAAACCAAATTGGTAACAGACAGATGCAACATTATAACAAAAATATGCTCTGCCTTAAGATGGGTGTATAAAAAAAACTCACCCTTACATCTGGTCAATAAGGAGTTTTGGGATCTAAGAGCTACTATGGTACAACTGTTTTTAAATGTATTTTGATCCTAATTATGAATTCTAAAAGAATGGTTACTGTCTGATTATACTTAAATGTCTTATTACTTTAGGTCAAGAACATTCATAATTTGCTCAAAGAAAGACAAAACTTCATTGTCAGAAAATCCATTCTTTAAACAAGAGTTGCTAATAGGCAGGTCACAAGATACCTATACTCCAATGGCTTGAGTCAGTACATTTAAGCAATGTTAAACAAAATAATGGAAAGCTGGTCACAGAAACCCATTCGTGTGCATGACCACTGCAACTCTAGTGATGTAACAAGAAACAAAAGGCCAGATGATTTTCAAGTTAAGCTGAATACACCCTGGACTGTGGGTCATAGTAACCCATTTTAGACATGTGACATTTCTTTATCCCCATAACAGGAGTTATATAATCATTTAACCAGACCTATTGTATGGCTCTGAAAGGTCTCCACCATCTAAGGGTCTGGTACATGTTTTTCTTATAATGTCAGAAGGAAGTTTTCCCAAAATGTGTATAGTCAATTTCAATTGCTGATCAAAACATGTCTCCTGCATCAATGTCTGTTAATGATGTGATGTTGAATGATATCCTCTTAAGCTTACAATAAATTTCTAAACAAATCTGACCAAAGTGCCTTTGATTGGTAAAAGGAATCAATGAAACATTTACAAGACCATCATACTGCAGATATCTCATAGAACCATGCAAGAGTCTGGTTGAACAAGACCACAGGAGTTAAAGCCTAGAGAGATCGCTTGGAAAATGGAGGAATGGCATGACAGGTGTCTGCTGATCAAAGCTGGATATAAATTAATTAAGTCTTAAAACTAAGACTTACATCTGACTAACAACTCCACTTCGGCTGTTGCAGCACTGCCCACTCCATTGTCAGCTACACATGTAAATTTCCCTGAATCACCTTTTGCTAATTCCTCAATAACAAGTATCCCCACCCCATCCTGGTAGACTCTCTTGTACGAGTCATGTCAAAGCCCTCTCGTGTCCACTTGATCATGTTGGCTGTCATAGGACTAGCTGTGGCCTTACATTTGAGCTCAGCTTTTGTACCAATGTCAGCCTCCACCTTTTCTGGGGGTTCTACTGTTGCTGGAACTGTTGAAAATAAAAACTAATGTATCAATCTGAATAAAAATAAGTGTTCGGCAAAACCTGTTGTTGGCTGCATCCATATGCATGTGATTTAATGTATTTTACTGTAATAAACTTTCACACATAGCATAAACATTGTTGACCAAAATACTTAAGTAGGCAAAGCATCAATTCATTGCATATCAGTACAGAAATGCTGGACATAATGCAACTGTAATATTATTCCTAATTTTAAATTTATAAACCTAAAAATTGCACTGTCAGCTATAATCAATAAGAAAACAGACCTTAATGACCATCAGGCTACAGGCAACAAACAGCTAAACTTCTTTTTCCCCCATGGCCACCACTGCAGAGATTTCCTTGTATATCAATGATTTGTATACACCTGCTTAACTAGGTTCATGCCATTGTGACCCAACATGATCCTTCATGCCATCTGAATGTGCTAATCAAAGTTTCTGTTTCAAACACATTCACTTATTGATCAATAAAAAGGATGCTTTTACTGATATGTAGAAGATCATTACATTGTGTTGCTGATGATGTATTTATGTTTATACACACTCATGAAAAATGAGGAAATCTCACTGGCAGTGATGGTTGATAAAGCAGCATAGCAAATTGTCACCCATGATTTGCAATAATGCCATCAGCATCTATACCAGCTGAACTGGGAGTGAATGAAATTTCCATTTTTTATCAGCAGCAATTGAGGAAAATCATATACTATAGTTTGACCATACCTCCCCATTTATTTGTACCCCCTACCGATTTCAATAACGGAAATCTTTAATGTGATAAAAGTGCACAAAACTTAATCAATAAATTCAATGATTCATAATTTCTAACCTGAATGTGACCAGATTGGCCCTAACACTGGCATCCTATGTGCCTTTCATGCTTAACGGACATTCCATACTTCCATACTAACATGGTGCCATGTTGCATACACTATGGGCAAGTTGATTTCCTCAGACAACATTGTGACGTAGTTCAGCTTATTTGGTAACTGCAGGATAATTCCGTAAAATACCATAATGCTGAGAGTTTCAAGTTATATCCTTGGCACACATGTACATAGAAATTACACCACTTGTTAAATCCATGTGAAGGGCAAATTTGTAATTGTCATTTTTTCCTTTGCTCGATTTGACATTGTAAGTATTGGAAGCAGACAACAGAGTATTTTCCGTCTATGTACATATATGTGTAGTTGTGCATACACCCCTTCGCTGATAATGGAATGACTGGCGAACAGGTCGTCTTTTACACTGAAAACATCGTTTGGAATGAAACACTCGGATCATAACAGTGTTAGGGTCCCACCTGGGCATAAGCAGGTTTGAAATTATAAATCAACAAATGAACTGACCAAGTTTTGTGCATCTTTTACCTCATTTTTGCTTTTCGTGTTTTAAATTGGTACTGGGGTACAAACAAACGGGGAGGTATATTCAGACTATAGTTCTCTAAACACTCTAAACCTAGGTCTTCGGTCCCATTTTTCTTTGGGCTGGTAAAATGCATAAAGCCAGTTGATGAAGAATAACCTGATAAATTAGCAGCAGTATCAATGGCAAAATCTAGTTCACTAGTTCACTCCAAATCACCCAGGCTATAAACATTTTGATGAATTTTTAATGTATGGCTTGAAGATTATCACCCAATACGGACAGAAATAGTTAACTGTGATTATTAAATTAATGGTTTTCTTATCGATCCTACTGTAGTCTGTTACAATATAGTTGAATAGGTACACCCTTTCAATTTTTCTGGAAAAAAAAATACTTCACCAAATTAAATGACAACTTCAAACCCTGACAAAATGAGAGCTATGCTATTTTTAACAGGTAAATGAATTTCAGAAGTATAATTTGTAGCAGATGACAGTTTGGAAATTCCTGTACAAACTGACCATTTTTGCAAGTTACTGTGGGTAATTTTCTGCATGGCACTGGTGGGTATAACAGGTACAATATTAGAATATAATACCAGTCATAACCACAATACCTTCAGAAAATGATCCAGAAAGACTTGTAAAGCTGGGAGTCAATTTGTACTGGAATTCCAGTTGTGTAGGTTGCCAGCTGCTAAAAGTTACATTTCTAAATGAAACTGACATTCATTTATCAGCTCAAAATAACCAAGTTCTCCTGTTGTCAAGGTTTGTAGTAATCATTTTAATTTAGTGATGTACCAGAAGGCTATACACACTCAACCTTATTCAACTACAGTTTAAGCAATATAAAAAACACAATTAGGACACAGTTATCACTGCAAAAACAAATAATTATATATGAATGCAACCTGTCTGTGGAGCAAATTTCAATCGTACTAAGATGACAACTTCTGACCTGGAAATCATAACACTCTTAAGTCTGAGATTTTGTTCTAACCAATCACAAAGGACGTTACATTTGAAAGGTAATTTCTGACTGGTTGATAGTGGAAACTCAATCTTAAACTCAAGCACAGACTCTTGTGATCTCCAAACAATAGTCATGAAAATATCAGAGTACAAAAACGAGTACAAAATTAGTCTCAATACAACAAGAGACCCCTGAAGGGACTGATGCTCTACTGGGCAAAAAGAATTGTTTCAATATCATGCCATTTCTTCCTTTTAACTACTATGTATTGATATCATCTTTGATACTTTTCAGTAATAACAAGATTTTCAAATTAGTCTGCATATTAGATGTCAGCTTGGCATAATATCCATTCAAGATGAAGTGGACATCATTAGAAATCTTAAAGTGAAACCTGCATGTCACAAAGATCACTATTCAGGGGGAGTAGTGACAACAAGATTTTCAAGACAGCTGGTGTGGCAGCCGTATTAGATGTATGACTGGCATCATTTTCATTTAGAACCAACTAGGAATATAAGTCTATTGGTAAAAAATGCCATGTTGATATAGCCATTCATTTGGAGAAATGAAGAGATAATATTTTCATGATACAACTTTCCATTTATGAGTAGCAATAATAAGACTCTCAAGATGACTGCTGTTGTGGCTCTATTGGACATCAGATCAGCACCATTTTCAATTACAACCAATGGGATGTCATAAGGAGTCTTCTGGTGCAAACCCCATATCAATATCTCTTTCTGCTTAAGTAGACTTTGAATAGCAAGCATTGTAAGATGGCTGCAGTGGGTAGGCTTATTCTCAAGCAAGTGCTTGTTAGGAAGAAGTACAGTAAATAAAGTGAAGGAAATAAACCAGCAAGAGGAGTTTATGACTTGATAAGGAATTGAATGCAGAACTTATGCTATTCAAGCAATGACATCACCTAGCATTAATACTGCTTGATTGTATACAAGAAACAAACCCAGGGATACTTACACAATACTGCAATTGAGAAGTTGAACATAGTGGATCCCTCCAAGTTTTCAGAGATTATGCCATAGCTTCCAGTCGCTGCTCGAGTGATGGACGCAATCTGTAACAGTCCATTCTCCAGAGTAAGGCTGGAAGCATCTGCTGATTCTGTAAATTTTGTCAGGGTGTAGTTCACGGTGGGAGGGTTCGCAGACACAGTGAAGATGACAGTTTTTGATGTACCTTCTGCTATTTCTATTGAAGAGGGTGATATAGTGTCATTAAACTCAGGTTTGTCTGAAATAGAATTCATTTAGTGAATGTCTTTACAACTGTAACAACCATTCAGGTTGGAGCTTGTCATTATTACACAAAGTTTTATCATTACTTGATTAAGATACTAAACAAACACTAGGGAGAATAATGTCCCAATTGCTTTGTTGAGGTATATTCCAAAATATTAAAAAAAAGTCCTGGAGCATGAAAAGCATGTCACTATGACCTCCTTTTGCCTGTGATAAGCAGTAGCATCTGTGATTAATAAACTCATCAAGTATGACTGTACATACCACAGTATTGGAGAAACAAGAGGCACAAGCACACCTTATAACCTCACTAGCTGGTGATTTTACTAAGCTGGATTAAAATAGGTGGGGCATTCTGTCCCCAATCCACTCAACTTACAGACATAACAAGTTATGGAGACTCTGCCTCAATACAGTGGCAATTCTGCCTTAACAGTTATGTCAGTCAGTAAAACATCGGCAATTCTGCCATGACATCTATCATACTGGCGATTCCACCTTATAGATAGGGCATGTTGGCCATTTGGCCCTGACATCAGTCATACTGGCAATTCCGCCTCATAGATAGTGCTTCAATTGTACTGGCGATTCCACCTCATAGATACTGCATGTTTCTCTTCCATCTTACCACACTAACCTCATGCAGCAGAGGGTGAGACCCAAGGAATGCCAAAGATGTATGCTTATGTACTGTTTTATAATGCTAAAATAGTTATTAAAGAGGTGATATTACTTCTCTATTAGTTCTTCTTATGCTATAATGTATCATATACGCAGTTCACCTGTCAGTCAGTCCAGGTAGCGGTACATGAGTGTCGGGTGAATTAGTGATTTCAGGTATGGTCCACCTGTCCATCATTCCATCTGTTTTATATTGTGTAATAGTACTGTAACAACACATCTGAAGTGAACTATCTCCTAAACTTTATAATGTCCATTTTACAGATTTTACTATAGCCTGAAAAAATTATTCCTTCCACCACACACACAAAAGGGCCTAATTAACATGCAAATTTCTTTCTAAATAATCAAAGTCTCCCATGAGCTTTCAAAGTTAAGTTTACAGACAATTTATACTGTGTTCAACAAAGCCACAAAAAATCCACACAAAGTGAAAATTATAATTCACAATCTTTTTTGTTCTTTTAAGGCCATGGTAATTAAGTCTGAAAGTGTTTCAGGAGAAAGGTATACTGGAAGTATTCTTTTCATTAAAAGCTAAAAAACTTAAATAAAATATATATCAAATAGATTGGCAAATGTGTATATATAAAATGGCATAATGCAAAATACAAGCAATAATGACAAATGTTTCTGACACTTTAAACATGGCCATACTAGTAACTGTTTAGATGTATTTCATCAAACATTTCACACTTGCTTCCAAATGTTTAAGAATTATAAATGTGATTAAGTTCTTATAAATAACTCTCTGAAAATGTGTATGAACTTAGACATGGCTTTGCAAGAAATATCTTCTTATTGGGGCAAACTCAATACTTGACAAAGTACAAAATTTCATGCAAACACATCCATTACTGTGTAAAGTGATTCTCATTCTTAATTACAACATTGTACCATATTTACTATATGTTTTTGGACACCATAATTTGGGGGTAAAAATATTACTTAAATGCCTTGCAATTTTCAGGTGTTACTTGACAATAATATTTTCCTAGAATGTATGTTTTGGGACACAATCTAATAAGATCCTAGTTTTACTTCTTGGAAGCACATCATCATGTGAACTTATCATAACCTCGGTGGGGGGGGGGGCGGGGGCGGCACATTAAATTTATCTTCCGCTGTTTGTTTTCATACACCAAATTAAGGAATTTAATATCTTGGTGGACGACCAAAACCTAATTGTTTTTTGCCATCTTAAAACATACAGTAAACATGGTACATAGTTTAAGTTTGTCTCCAAAAAATTCAATGCATTTAATCAAACATTTGTCGTCCACTAAAAACATATCATTGTCCCAAGATTGCAGTGATTTACTGGTTTTACAAACTCAGTCATATAGCAAATTATTTTCTCTACTTAGAGTGTTACTTGTTATATTTCTAATTTATACTTTTTCTTCATTTATAAATTACAAATTATTCATTTTAATCTATAAGGATATTCTTATATTCTAAAATGTTTATTGTATCTGGCATGCATTATTAGGCAAGGGGAAAAACAATGCAACCCCAAACTTGTGATTCTCAATAGTCAATATCATGGGTTACAATCATTACTTTCCTTTAAAGAAAGAAAGATATGTTTAAAAGGAAATCAAATTCATAGCACAACATACAAATTGAGAACTATTTTTGTGTTATTCATTAAGATGTGTGATCTTGCTTATTATAATAAAACTCATATGAAATCTTAATAATTCAGGTCTATTAACTAATTCTGATTCAAATAGTTGCTGTAACACTGCAAATATTTATATCACAATTTTTATCTTGTATTCTATCACTTAAAAACTTCAAATACAAATACTGCATGTCTCAAACTATAAAATCATTTAAAAGAACTTCAATTTATATTAAAAGCATGCAAGGTTTCTCTTGGTACAACCATACTTTTGACATAATTCTTCATATACTTCATATACATACACAAGACATCCAGAGTTATGGCATCATTGACAGTTTCTGACAACAACAAATTGGTTGCTCTGCAACCATATACTGCCTGGTGATGTTCAGATGTTGGAACAAATTCTAGAATGTTGGTTGTAGATTTTCCTCCATATTCTGCTGGTGTCATTCCCTTGTCAATACCCTGAATACGTCTGTTATTATTGATCCAGGTGATAACAGCACCAGGGTTACTGGAGGCAGAAATGCAGGTCAGGGTCAGTTTGTGACCTGCTTTAGGATGTGTGGGGTCAGTGGTTATATCTACACTGGGTGGTGGGACTGGAAAAATTACGAATGGATATGAGTGAAAAATAAAAATGTATAATAACATTACAATGCATTTATTCATAAGGAAAAATCAAACAATACATTAAAACAACTTTATAATGCATTGAATCATAATGAAAAACAAAAAGATACATTCAAGTAACTTTATCACCTATTCAATGCTTTCAAACATAAGAAAATTTAGGAAAATGCATGAAAAGCTCATATTCTTCATTCTGCATCTGGCAAGCAGCTTGTGATTGTAAATTTGTTTTTAAAAAAATACTTTCAAATAAAATTTCCAACATTGCTGTGAAAATGAGTATAATATGTACACTGTGAACTGCACATGAAGTCACAGTACAGTGTGCAGCACAGTAAACCACTGTACAGTTTGCTGTACACAAAGCCACAGTACAGCACATAAACCCACAGTAGTGAGCAGTACATAAAGTTACAGTAAAATATGCAGCACATGAAGCAACAGTAGTGTGCAACACATAGAGCCACAGTACAGTATGCAGCACATTGTCACAGTACAGTGTGCAGTACATGAAGCCACAGTAAGAAATCAAGTATAAAATTTTCAAAATGTGTGCAGCACAAGCAGCCAATGTAATAAAAACATTTCTTCTTTTAATAATGAAAATGTACTTGGTGGAGTGATCAAAAGTGAAGGTTAGCTCTTATCTGGCAGTCTTTGGGTTAAGCCCACACAAAGATAAAGTTTTTGCCTTATTTACTTATTTAAAAGTAGAGTTCAAGATAAAACAACAGCAACAACAACAAACAGGAATTCTCATGAAATTGTGTGGCCACATGCATAAAATTTAACCAAATTAGACTGGTTGATTGCTAAATCATTATCAAATGTTCTTGTTATTTTTAATTAATAAGCACTGAAACCATTTGATATTCTTCAATGATCAGATTTTCACAGTAGTCACTGTGGCAGCCACAATGAATCAACGATAAGCACCATTTTTATTTCGGACCAGCAAAGCATCGTAAAAAGTCTTCTGGTTAAAACCACACATCAATATGACTTTACATTCAGGAGGAGAAGCAATAACAGGAAATTCAAGATGGCTGCAGTGATGACCATATTGACTATTCTATTCACCAGCATTTTCATTTAGGCCCAACTAGATGTTCCTATACTGAAAATGTGATCTTGATAAGATCAGGAGCAGTAGCAATGATGATTTTCAAGATGGCTGATGTGGTGACCATATTAACTTTCCATGCAGCACTAGTTCCATTTAGGATGAATTAGACCTTGGGATGAATGTGTGTGTAAAGTTTCATGGGAATACTCCAAGTAGTTTAGGAGGAGTAGTTATAACAAATGTGGTAACTAATGGACATTTGACAATGGACAACAATAAACTCTTCTGGTCTATGACCAGTGGACCTAAATATTATTAAACAAAAAATGTCAAGAGTGTGATCAGTGTAGGTGCAGCAGTCTTTGAACCTCAAAACTGTAAATACAACTCAAGAACTGTCAAATATCTGCATAAATTTGGGAGTTAAAATTATCAATACCAATTTCCTCCCTTTTGCTTTAATTGCCCAAAATTTTGACTGCAGATGTAAAGACATTTGTAATCATTTTGATGGGACTACAGTCAAAAGTATCAAAAGCAGCCAATCCTGTAAAATGAGAAAAATGTTTGGTTAATAAATCTTTAAGGCAGGTTTGATAGAAAATCTCTGCATAAATAATTTCTGTGCAAATTTTGAAAGCCATCTCCCCTTATCGCCCCTCAACAAACCCCTATATTAGATCACCACATCCTTGTACTGTTTGTGACAAATGTTACCCTAATGTGACTTACAGTGTACTGTTAGCCGCTTAACAGCCTCCAGAGGCACAGCTGTGGCATCATTTGATGCTGTGCATTTATAGATGGCACCATTGTCATCAGCCTTTGTTACAATGGCAATTTCTGAAGTTGCTATGTTCCCCACTGGTGGACCTGGACTCTCTGCTGGGATCTCAGCATCTCCTGTTGAATACAGTATTGCACTGAGTGAAAAGAGAGTACTTCATGAGCATTCGTCAAATATGAAACTTAACAAGAGTCCCTCAAAGGGACTGATGCACTCAAGACAAGGCAAATTCTTCCTTTTAACTGCTGAGGGTTGAAACCATCTCCAACATTCTTCTTCAATAACAAGATTTTCAAATAAGCTGTGTTTGTACACATGTTGGATGTCAGCTTGCCACCATTTTCATTTAGGATAAACTGGACATCATTAAAGTCTTGTGGTGAATACCACATATCATAATGATAATCCATTCATGCTGAGTAAAACAATAAGATTTTAATAAGACATCATCATGACAGGCATAACTGATGTATGATTGGCACCAGTTTCATTTTGGACAAACTAAGTATCATAAAAAGTTTATTTCCTAGAGCCCAATGTTGATACAGTCATCTGTTTGGTGAAGAGTAGAGAAAACAATATTTTCAAGATATGACCATCCATCCTGGAGTAGCAACTCAATATGGCTCTGTGGTGACCATACTGGATGTCAGATCTCCAGCAGTTTCATTTAGGACCAACTAGATGTCCTTACAGTAAAAATGACATCTTAATATGACTATAGATTCAGGATGAGGAGCAATAACAAGATTTTCAAGATGTCTGCTGTAGAGACCAAATTGGACATCAAATCAGCATGGTTTTTATTTAGCACCAACTGGGCATCAAATGAAGAATTTTAGTGAAAACCCTGTGTTGCTATGACCATCCATTCAGCAGAGGTAATGATAACAAGATTTTGAAGAAGGCTGCTCTGGAGGCCATATTGGATTTCAAGTTAGCACCATTTTCATTTTAGGACTAACTAGATATCATTTAAGTCTTTTAGTGAAAATCCCATGGTGACATGACCATCCATTCAGGAGGAACAACGATAAATAGATTTTCAAGAGTGCCACAGTGGTGGCCATATTGGATGTCATATCAGCAGTATTTTTCATGTAGGACAAACTAGACATCATAAAAAGTCTTTTAGTCAAACCCTAAGTTGATATGACCAGGTTTCATGAGAAGGTGCAATAACAAAAATATCATGATGGCCAGTGTGGTTGCCATATTGGAGGTCTGAGCAGAACCATTTTCATCCCGGACAACCTAGACCTTGGGATGAATGTGTGTGTTCAGTATCAAGGTAAACCTCCAAGGAGTTTAGGAGGAGCAGTGATAACAAACTTGCGCTAATAGATGTATGTCTGACAATGGACTTATGATGGATGACTTAAGACCATCCCATAAGCTCTACTGGTCTATAACCAGCAGAGGTATAAGCTGAATAATATAATGAGGTTCTCACAAAGATGCCCATTTCACATATAGTTTTCAAACCTTGCTAAGGAAAAGAATGAAAATATGAAATCAAATAAATTTGATTTCAAATGAGCATGATATAAGATTCTATTGGATATATGAAAAACTACGCATTTATGCATTAAAACTGTAGGAAAAAAGCTCACCTGAAAAAGAACAGCTTGGACATTAGCTTTTGCCTTATATGACACTTTGATGTAATTTCTTACACCACTTTTAATACATGCATTTAATATGAAAGAAAAGGATTAGGTTTATTAACAAAAATGAAACTGTCACATAATAAAATAATGTATGACTTAAATAAAATGATATTCCAGTGCATGCAACATACAAATTTCAATAAGATGTGCATGCAATTTTCCACCAATTGCCAGAAATAACAACACTCTCTGCTTACTTTGTGGAAAAGTACGAGTTCTGTCCATTTGTACTTTAATTTTTGTCCAACATAATTTTTGGGCATCAAATAAATCCATTAAATAAGAAGAGATTTCAGATATTTTTGCAAAAGAATTCAACAGACTGTCATCCAAAGCAAATCACATCCATGGTGAAAAGTTAAAATTTCCAGCATTAAATCTGATGATAAAATGTTAAACAATTTGACTCCACTGTAATGTGATGACAATCTAATAATTTGGTGCTAAACATTTCTATTTTGGGACATTTTTCAACAAATTTTCCAATGGAGACAACAGTCTTGTACCTGATGATATTTGGAAGTTAATGGTGGTTAACAATTATACATTTTATAGGCCCAAGAGATGCATCACTTGTAAAACTTCATCTGCAAACAGTAAAATTGATATTAGCACCATAAAATCATCAAGTACAAATCCGTAAACTGCCAAATAACACCTGAATGGCTTTTAAAATGCTGCTAACCTTTGAACCACTTCAGTGTGGCAAGGGGGTTGCCTCCAACTGCTGAACAAGTCATTCTCTTGAGATCCCCTGCCCGAATGGACTCTCCCTCCGTGTAACCTGTTATCTGAGGGGGGTCAGGGGGGTCTGGAAGGAAGAACGATGATTGAGATGTACTTGTGAAAACAGTATTTAATTCATATACAATCAAACTTGTCCCAAAAGCCACCTTAATAAAGTGGTCATCTGGTCAGAATGGCTGTTCTATTCCCCTGGCAAATTTCTTATATAAAAGTCATGTATATAATGGTCATCTGGTTTCTACTATCAGCAGTCAGGTGTTTCCTAACCATATAATGGCTTCTCCCTTCTTCAGTGGTCACTAAGAGTGCTGACAGTGACCACTCTATGCATTCAAATTTAAAGTTTTGTTTAATTAAGAAGGGATTGTTTAGATAAAGGAACACAATATGAATCAATGTGTAAAGATTTCTAGTCTTGTACTCGTAGTACTCAAGTCACACTGTAACTCAAAGGTGTCAGTATATCGAATAAGAAAGCAACACTGTTTTTATCAACAGAGGGAGTGGGTTGTAACATTTCCCATGTTGGATGGTGGAACAAGTTGTCTTAGTTGCAGAAGAAATTAATATAACCTTTCGAGACAGTGTGACAGGTATTGTTCGAAAATCTTGGTATTTTATTTTTTATGTGGCTATTAATAAAAGCTATATCTGATGAACAAAGTTAATCTATGAGGAGAAACACGAATTCATCTTATTTCATTAGTCAGGGGTCATTCAGTATTTACAAAACTTGTCTGTAAAGGCAGTTGAAGTTTCGCTTCATGTGTTAATAACATTAGCCACATGAAGCTCTGTTCAATCCTACTCATTACTGGCCTCTCACATAATCACACTCGTTTGATCCTAGTGAGCAGAGAAACTGGCTAATCCTGATACTGCTTAAAGTGTGAACAGCTATTCATGAGTGTAATCATGCAACATTGCAAAACAAAGAGACTGTCCTCTCTTTCACAATCATACGTAAACTGTCAATTAGAAGTAAAATTAGCATTTTGTTAGGGTACACAGTACAGAGAAAGATTAGTGAATTTTGTTCACAAATGTTTTTAAGCATAAGCAATGGTTTAATTTATAGAACGGACAAAAGTGAGCAAGATGCAGTAACCTTGCATAATTTCAGGTGAATACAAATATGTGCATGTATTTTATGATTTTGTTGAATAATGCACTAAATTAACAACAATAACAAAATAATATAATAATAATAATAATAATAATAATAATAATAATAATAATAATAATAATATCAACAATAATAATGGTATTCAATGCACAATCTTTGCTCAAAAACCATGCTAAAGTGATGAATCTGCCTATAAACGTCACCTGTGTACAAAGGTCAGTTTGGATTTTTCCCATGGGTGGCTGCTAGAGGCAGATTTTACTGTATCAAAAATGCTGCCTGTCAATCAAGTTTTGTATATTCCAAAGTTAAATGGACAATTTATCTCTCACGTCACACTTGAAATGTTTAACAGTAGTACAATAAAAGGCAGTTTCTGGCTCAAAGACCCTATTTTTCACAGGACAAATACAAATTTTCACGGTTCCTATATCCCTGACCCCCCTACCCCCCGAAAAAATATTTTGTCGAGGCGATTGGTAGTTCGCGTCTGAACTAAAGGATAATGGAACTTTATTGTGAAAATTTTTATTTGTCCTGTGAAAAATAGGGTCTTTGATCCAGAAACATGCCTTTTATCTTACTACTGGCAAAATCAATGAAATTATACTAAAACTTTAGATCTCATCTCCAATCATCAATGTATCGACTGATGCTATAAGAAAAATTTCATCAACATGTTGATACAAGTACAACTTAACTTTACCACTAATTTTTCTGCGGTTCTCAAACAAATCTTTCTTCTTAAACTTATTAAGAACATACTTGCCATCAGCAGAGTATACCTTTGATTGGTAGAGGTCTATAGTTATTTTTGTGTATTTTTCTTGACTGATCGGGTCATGGAAATTACTGAACTTTTCAGATAATAATTTTGTTAGATCATCAAGCAACTTGAAATATTGACTATCATTTGTTCGGATAAGAAAGTTTTAGCTTGTCCAATCCGCCTTTGAAGCAGACACCTAATACTTCATCAGTAAGCGAAATGGCAAGAGGTTTATTGTTCATGATTATTTGATTTATTTTGCTGTTATTGTTCTTGGTTATAGTTAGTAATTCAAGCATTATACATATTTTTAGATAAAATTTCAAACTCTAATACAGTTCATACTTGTTTGTCAAGCGATACTGTACTGGTGCTCATAACACAATCAACTTGATAGTTTCTTAGGTACTGTTTTTCGTTCTTGCTGACACGCATTGGCAAGATACCGCTTAACATACTGTCAATCATATGAAACTCTCTGATCAGGTTGTCCATATCGTATTTCATCAAGCAGTTTCTTGTAAATGCAAGTTGCGGTTTTACAAGCTGATGTCTTAGTTTCAAAACGAGGTTCTATTTTCTTACCTACTGCTGTTAGTGTTATGCTGACTCCAGATATTATTAACAAAATGGATTTAACGCAGCTCCGGTTGAGCCAATACCGGAGTTGGCCAGAAAAACTGGAATATAAAATATTACTCATAAGATTATACTGTAATATCATAAATATTTTTTTCACGCACCAAAGTTTTTATGATAATACTTGTAAGACTCCACAAGCTTGTTTCGCTCATTTTCTGGCAGAGTCTCTGATATATGGTTGAAATCTATTATTTTTCGCTTTATCAGATCTTTCATCATCAGAATGATTTTATTATAAACTATAGGGTCAAAATGTGTTTGTATTTCCAAAATATCATTTACTTCATCGGCAAACTCATTTTCTGTTTCATGAATATAACCAAGTACTCCACTAATATCATCCAAACTAAAATTGTTAAGTACCAGATTGTATTGCATATGCTATACCAAATTGTGATAGACCGTATATATCACTAATATTCATATCATTAACCGGTAGGTTTAAATATTTTGTGATTAACTCTCTGTTTTGATTTTTTTGAGTCTGTCTTGTGAAATAGTTTCATCTGTTTGAAAAACTGTATGTGATATTTCAGTAACTTCATTCAGCACTTATAAACCTCTTTTTCTGTATCCGAATACAATTCTACTTGTGATTCCATTTCTCCTCCTTTGTTAAGAGCAGAGTTAATATTTGATGTTGAGTATTTCTTTTCCTCTTTTGTTGTTAGTGAATCTACTAGCAAAAAAAAAGCTGACGCTAGCTGTTCTGCATCAGCATTATCATCTGCCATTTCCGGTCGAGTTGCTTTATCAGGATAGTCCATGCCAAGATCATGAAATATATGGCATTTAACAAATGTGTCTCTTAGTTTGCGATTTTTTGTTAATTACTTTTTTTTGTTTCAGCTAATTTGTCAAGGTCATCATGAATTCATCTGATTCTTTACTGCCGTGTGATTTTACTTTAATCAGATTAGACTTGTTGATTAACAATGAATTTTCTTTGTTAAGTTCGAGCAATATATTTGACATCAACTTTTCAATTCTTAATTGTTCTTCTTCACAATAACTTGGTGGACAGTATTTGGCATTGAAATCAAAATCATGGATAACTCTTTTTAGCTGAGGTTCCCTCATACCCATTACTCTGACAAAGTTATTTTTGTTTTCAGTTGAATTTGGCGAGTCTAAGGTTAGCCTCTTTATGTTATAAATTGCATTGATTGCCCTTGCTTCAGCAGCACTTTGTGGATCTAAAGCATCAATTCCTTATATTAAAAATATTAACATAAAATTCTTTTGCAACTCTTACAATTGGTGGGTCCATTGTTGACATTTTATTTATACAACTTACATTAAATCAGAAAGTATATATTTGAAACATTGTCAGTCCAGGATAAGGACTTTCTGCGGTCACAACAAATATTCTAAAATATAAATAATCATTAGCAGCTGCTCATGCTGTTAATGTAAATTGTTGACTCGTTGATATGTAAGTCTGCGATGTGCTATACAAAGTGGTCCAAGTTGTATTATCATTTGATCCTTCCAGTTATAAATTCATCCAACATTTACATTTAATCTGCCATGTAATTGAAATTCCCAAATTGCAACTGCTGCAGGACACTGTATTTTTAAACAAAAATTTGAGGTGTCTCCATTGGTGGTCCATTCCAGTTCTCCTGATATCGAAATGTTAAATGCAAATGCATAATTCGGATTATTTCCCAGATATGGAGTTGATGCAGTAGCAATAAAACTCCAATCGCAGAGTGATAGTCAGCAAATCTGTTGCTAACACAAAGACAAATAAATAAAATGCAATTGCAAAAACCTCTTATTTTTAATTTATCAACAGCATAAGTAACTGCAATGACAAGAAGTAAAGAAATAAGTGGAGGATTTCTTGGGCCTGCACTAGCAATTATTGCAAGGACTGTGCTACCAAAACTACTTCTGGTACTTGGAACATCAGGTTTAGCGGTGGCATCAGGTGTGATATCAGGTGCAACTAAAAAGGCGGTGTCTGGTGATGGAATCACTGGTAATGGTATCAAGCAACTTGTTTGAAATGCTATTCCCTTATGAAATTTTATCCACTAAATAATTAGAAAAATGCCATCTAAATGAAAGACAACTAAAACAAAGAGACATTGCCTGGTCATAAGTTCACTGGACCTTGGAACCTGCTCGATCAACAGCTTGATGAAAATGAGAATCCGTTAAAGGACAAGAACCTTATAATCAGGCTCACTCAACTGCAATGCGTCATGACATATGTTACCAGGAAAACAAAAACAGTAAACCAGCTTGTGATCATGTTATGCTTGACGAACTGAGAGATATGCAGCCAAACGGAATACGAGAGAATTGATCGCAAATTAATACAGGGTCTTATTGGTGCATAGTATAAATTGGGACTCGGAGATGTACTTTATGACAGTGGAGTGCAGAGCAATCTTGCACATGAACTGCATAGTCCTAAAAAAAAAGTTTCCCCAGTGAAAGGTTGTCTCCAGTGCGAATGATGACATTTGGGCAATAAATCTAGATGATATGTCAAACGTTGCACAATACAATCACAACAAAAGATATCTTATGAATGTAACTGATATTTTCAGTAAATACGCATTTAATGTACCTGTTGCAGATAAAACTGGAACAACTATAACAAATGCGCTAAGAAATATTATAGCAGACAGCTCATGCTCTGGATATACGCCAAGAAAACCTAATATAATTTGGAACCACAATAGATCAGAATTTTTTAATAAACAATTTGAGCAGTTTCAAGAGCAAAATAATATTAAAAAATAAATCACCAGTAATGAGGATAAAAGTTATTGTGGAACATTTTAATTGTACTCTAAAAGAAAATTTTACAAGCATTTTACAACTAAAAAACAATAATAGATATGTTGATGATCTGTCAAAGATTGTATCAGATGACAATAACACAAAACACAAAACATTAGGAATGTCGCCCAATGAAGCAGTTAAAAATCCAGTACTTGCGAACGAGAACATGTACCGAAGAAACAAGTTTAAGATCGGTGATAGTTAGAATTTCACTAGTAAAAAAACCTTTTCAAAAAGGCTTCATGCCTAATTGGTCGGAAGAAGTATTTGTTGCTGATAAAGTTTTGACAACAATACTTGTGACGTACAAGCTGAAAGGTCTAGCCTGGGGTAATAATCCAGGCGAAGAAATTACTGGAAGTTTTCATGAGCAAGAAATGCAGCAGATGGAGCAAGATATATTTGTAATCGAGAAAGTAATAGCTGGAAAAGGTAAGCGAAGTTTGATTGAATGACATGGTTATAGTGAAGTTTTAATAGCTGGATTCCGACCAGCAGTATTCAAACCTGAAGTACTAGCACCTTGAGCAGTTCACTGATAAGATCAGAATAAATCTTCTCGTATTTCACAAGTACAGATTTACATTCTATAGGTTTACATATCAAGGATAGATGTTGTTTTCTTTCTGCAGACTGCAAGCAGTCTATCATCAGATTAAAAATTTTAGTGAATATAAAGTTAAACTTTACATTTGTTTTGTCTGCCAGCTTCTATTTCATACATCAGCGAATCAGTATTGGTAAATAAAAGTTTAGCATTTGGCCACTTGACCTTGACAAAATTGTAATGGAACCAGTACATCAACCACTTTGATAAATCTAAAAACTGCAGCTCCAACATATACTGGTTTATTCAACTTTAAATTTGGCTTTCGTTTACGGATAGCTACCAAATTATCATTAAATACTTTCATATCTACAAAATCATCAGATGAAACTAATTTATTATGACGATTAACATTATTGACCATCTCAATACTGACTTGCTTTCTGATATTTTCCATTGTCTTGCCGAACACACAATTATTCATCAGCTTGAAAAAGTTCTTTTCAAATTCTTTTGTTGCTATTGCTCTTCTTATTGTGTTAGAATCAATATAATCTTTCATCCACGGTTTCTGGTTAAATTTTAGCACGCTGTAAACTTTTCTCAAAAATAAGTCAGTGATCGAGTGCTTGCTTAAGATTCCTGTAGTGGATAAAGTACCTTTTTTATCAAGTAGATTCGGAACTAGCTTATGAACCTTGCTATTTCCTTGTGAATAATTATATTGCTCAGCTGATAATAAAGTATAATCTATTATCATTGACTCTGGACAAAATGGATACTTGTTGTTACCTCTCGCATATTTTTTCGTTATTACACTTATTCCCCCTCTTACTCCTATTTCTATAAAGTAGAACATGTCAGGATCAGTTAGTAGTTCTAATTTTATTTTGCTGTGCTTCAATAACACGCCCCATGATAAACCAGGAGCTAAGTAATACCAGGTGGGGTCCAATCCGTAATTGTTGACACTAACACATCTGAAGTTTTCAAACACATCAGTGAGTAACAAAACGTCGGTCATCAAATATAAATCACGATAATCTCCGAAAGTTTTACAGCTGAATTTGCTCCAGATCTTCTCAGCGTAATCGTACTCATTATTTGAGATATTTTCGAGATTCAATGCCGAGTAAAACACTTTTTTATCTGGTAAACTTATTTCATCAAACCAATTCCAATTGTCAAGATACTCATACGGAAATACACCTTTTTGTTACAGTAACTTGGATTTATCACCAAAATGTTGTGTTAAATTGTCAAACCTACCAAAACCTCTGACAAGTTCATCAAAAGAAGCTGCCATAAACTGCAAGCTGTCGATGACTCTTAATCTACGAAGAGTAACAGACATATATTTTTCTGTATTATTCGGAATGCACTTGAGATTATCATGAAGTTTCAAATGATTTTTAATTTCCTCACTACCAACAATATGTACATCATATCCTCTGAAACTATTAAAAACAACAGGTATAAAACCCGGTGCTTTGTAGTGCAAGATGTATTTATCATTAACTGATCCTCAATAATTTCCAGTAATATGGCAATGGTCTCGAACGCAATCTTGTCTGAGTGGCATCTCACAAATATGACATAATTCTACAGTTTCAAATTCTTTTTGTTGTATTAATATTAACTGTTTCAAGCTGATGTTTTGGTTTAGTAAATTTTTGATTTAATCAACTTCATCGATTCTTTAATAACCAAACTGCTGGATCAACTCCATGACAAATTTTAATAAGTTTTGATAGTGTCTGATCAATTGCACATATGACTTTATAAGCTACTCCGCAAGAGATATGATTATGTATCTTTTATATTGATGATTTATCAGGATTATCCTCAGCTCCTGCTACGTGTTGTAAAATACATTCGAAATCTGCATAAATTATAAATGGAACCTTCATCTTATGATTAAAATTCTTAAACTGTAAGATCTTTTTGCCTTCGCTCGGCATCGTTATCTTTTGTACGTTTGTGCAGAACTTGAGATGCTTATTCAAAATCTCTTGCGAATTGCAACCATGAAGACACTTATAACAGAAAAAAGTTTTTCATTTTCTGTTGCTGTACTGCTTTCCAACAAGTCCATGATAGTTCTTAATCCAAATGTAATGATTTTTATAAAACAATAAATTTATTGTGTTTTGTGATGCTTTTCTGCTAATATATTGCAGATAAATACAACTGCCTGTTGCAAGTGACAGGTCATCAACACCAAACACATTAATTGAAATATTATTTTGTTTCTCAAATTTTGGGATTTGATTTTCAGCAACTGGAAAATCGATTCCATTAAAATTAATTTACTACCATACTCATGATATTTGTTTACACGATCGGCATTATCAGCAGCAGGAAATAACGCAGATAAAACTGACCATTGAAAACATTTATCATCATTATTTTTAATGCTAACGCAGCACTTTGTATTTTTTTTTTGCTGGTAGATCAACAGAAGAAATTCCTCAGAGTGGACTATATTAATTGTATGAAACAAAATATCTGATATAAACTCGAACTCCATCCTTAACCTGAAGAAATATACTCTTCAATCGTTTTCCTAATTTCTTGATGTATTTCATCTGATAATGATTTCAGATTGGTTCCAGCTAAAATTCTTTATGATTTTGTTGTGATATGAGGATCAGCAACTTCTTTGTTGTGCTGATTATCAACTATATGCAATTTTGTTAGCATAACATGATACTGCACTAGCATTTTCAGTCCTTTGTGCTTGTCAAGTTCACGCTTGCCGGTAGGTCGCAGTAGATGAAACAGATTTATAGATGAGAAATTTTTCAGTACGAGTTGATTGTCAAACTTCCAACTATTATCAAACCCCGCAAATGCTGTTGCAATTCTTTTTACTCCTCTAGTCAAACCTCGTTTTGTGATATCCTGTAATTTTAGCATGATATATATTACAGCTTTTTATTTCTCTAATTCAATACAATATAAAATCAAAATGCTAGAGTATAATGCAACAAAAAATACGATATACTGTTCTTATTCCAAGCGTGAGTGAGCAAGAGATCTATACTCATTCGAAATACAGTTGTGATGCAGGTACTATGCTAGGTATCATCATTAACCTAACAACAGATGCTTCATTATGGATTAGAACTCCAGCAGATACAAGATTAAAGTGAAATCGGAGAATGATGTTTAATATAGTGAGATGTTTATCAAGGACTTTATTTATACTTTGTTTTGCGAGGAAATTCCAGAGGGTATGAGAGTCTATCAGGTAAATGGAAGTGTTACTGACAATCATATAAAAAATTTACCTTTGCAGAACAAATTTCAGAGATGTCCAATTTATGATTATTATGAAGCAAAAGACAGAGGTTTGATAAGACACATTAGAAAAAAGAAATGTGTTGGTAGTATTGATAAAAATGGCTACCAACAAGCAGGTGTTATTGGAACGAAAACTGACCAAGTTTGTTACAGATCGCACAACCTTGTGTTTGAAGTTTTCAATGGTTAGATTCCAGATGCTCTTTTTGTCGATCACTGGAATGGAATTTGGACTGATAATAGATAAGAGAATTTAGATTTAGTCAAACCAAAAGAAAATAGTAAATGTAGCAAAGCAGTAAATGGTGTCAACTTTAATCTGCTCAGCCTGTGATTTCAACTGATATTGAGACAAAATAAGAAATTAAAGTTTCATCAATAAATTTTGCTGCAAGACATTTTAAAATACATCCTGTATCAGTCAAAGATGTTGCAAACAAAAAAAAAAATCCGTTCTTTCAAAGAAGTATAATGTTAGAATCAGCTTTCAGTATGACAACTAAAATTTTTTGATTTCTTAATATCCTATCCAATTCATGGGTGTTGATACAGTAGTGGCACCACATCATGATATCATTTCTATCATACCTAACAAAAGAAATATTATTTTCTTGTCATATTTTTTTTTTCGTTTGCTGTTAGTAATAATAACATCAAAAGCAACTGGAATAGTAACTTCTGTGCTGAAACACTGTCTTACAGCCTCTTACAGCTGATCTAAGTTTAGAATATTTGCTTTTGCATCATATCTGATTGCAGAACGCTCGTGTTCCGACATTTTATTACTTATTTTATATAAAAGTAATTTGTATAATATGTCCCTTGCTAAAAGACTGGCTGATCAAGAAGTTGATATCAATCCTACTACTACAGCATCAGGTAGAACTACACAACAATTTCTCCTGTGAAAAACAGGGTCTTTGAGCCAGAAACCGCCTTTAATCTTAGTAATATAACATTGCATAATATAACTAAGTCAAACAATGGTGCAAACCATCAATGCCTTGTGCAGCCGTAATTTCACAGGTGATAGTTCTGTTCCAACACAGTGCAAACACCTGATAACATGGATAACTACATACCTGTACTTTTATATTCTGACTACCATCAGCATTTACTGTTCACATCATTATCACTTTGACTGTACCACAAGCACTCTCAGTTTGTTAGATCTTACACTACCTTAAATTACAACATATTTTCTAGAAAGTGAGAAACTTACTTTTATATTTTTAGAAATGCTACACTCATGAGAAGGCTTAGCCATCACCACTCTGGCATAGGTCCATTTATAATATTAAACAAAAATGACATTTAAAGTATCATGAAAATAGCAATATCTGTCAAGGTCAAAAAATTTATTGGTTTAAACAATCCTGTAAGGAAGACAAATATTAAACTATCATTGCAAGTCTTGCAGCATTCTGAAGTTCTCTTTTATGCAAAGTCCTGAAGCTTCCTTCATTAATCAAAATCTAAGAATTAATTAGCAATGTTGACCCCTTTAGATAAGATGACGAAACTTTAACCATTTATTTTTTTCACAGCAAAGGAATCAATTAGCAGTAACATAATTGTAACTTATGTCCTGGTTACATCTCAGGTTTCCGTCATATTGATTTATACACAACAACAACCTGGCATTATAAAACAATTCTGAATGATGAATATTTATGTGCATGTTCAACCTTTCCACAGGAGCAAATGGAAAACCCTACTTAAAGCAGTGAATAGATTAAAGTAATTGAAGCAATTAGCCTGACATTCATTATTAATACTTACTTATCAATGTCATCTTCAAGGATGATATCAAAAACATTAAATGGTCCAGACCTACAAGTTATTTTTGATGCAAGATACTTTAAATTGAAATGTGGCATTGCTGCTCATCCAAAATTCCTGGATCTCTAAATATGTACAAATCAATGAAACAGCAGATTACCTGCAGTATTATAAAAACCAGTCATGAAATAAATACCTAATTACAAAGTTTGCATTCAACCAATATGGTAAAGGAAAAATGGCAACAGATTGTAACAGGATGTTCTGTGTTGCATTCAACTGATGAAGGCAGACACTATGCTGCAATCCGCTGAATCTGTACCAACAACTTACTTTAATGTGGCATAGGACATGCACGTGTAGTGTTGGCATGCTACCACCATCATTTGCAAGCTATTTGTTGTTACCGTTTTTGATGCATGCAGAACTGCACATCTGTATTTACTGCATGATTCTGTGCAATTTAAACTGATTCACTTTTTGTACCACAGTACCAATAGTCTAAAGTTCCTATGACCTGAAGGCAATATGTCTTTTCAGTAACTATGAAAGAAGATGATTCTTGTATCTTCTTGTTTTGTAACAGGTCTGAAATCAATAAATTAAGTCTTGATTTAAGATACTGATTTGTCAATATTAAGTTGGATTTAAATTTCAGCCAAATACCACTGGAATGTATATCTTGATTTAAATTCTGCTGGTGAAACTCAGGCCTGTTATCAAGAAAACCTTAAAAAAAATTTTACTCTCATAGGGATTCCTTCCAGTAATGGAAGAATTAATGAAAAGAAATGCTCATAAGAGATTAATTGATGCTGCAATTTTCAAATAATCCTAATTGGGAAAAGAGATACCATAATTTTTTATTGCCATTCCATCTAATATGTGTTTAATCAATCTTCATGTTTTGTGTGTGTGTGTGTGCATGAAAGGTACAAAATGGGGACCTTAATGAGAATAGACATCAACAGACTGGGGACACACCCCGAAACAGGGACATCCCCGTTTTGTACAACGCTAATATGGATTGCAACAACCTTACTTTGTCATAAAAACATTGAAATAAGCATGTCTGACCATGTCCCCATTTGGTCAATATTCTTCAAATCATACCATTCACAATACATACGTCCCACTCAACTCAAAACTTTGTGTGCATCAGTCGGAAACTGGGTCTCCTTTTATATGGTACAAGTCATGCCATCTGCTTTGCTGTTGTTTCGAGAACTTTGCTTCAGGATTTAAGTCAGGTATGTAAACAGAGACAAATATTTTCTATATATTTTCTTTTTTTAAAACAGACAGCAAGATTGATGTATGTGTTTATTAATAGGTAATCCAATGTTCATCACATATCTTGCCAAGTTAGATCAGGAACACATAAAAACTGAATCAACGGCTTCATGCAGATATTCTGCAGATTTCTTATGATAGGCAAAAGATTCAAGCCGTTCATCTCTGTGTGTACATTTTATCTTTTATTTAACTGTCAGCCATTCACATTTTGATAGGAAATACATTGTAAAATATCATCATAGATTTTAGGTCATTCAGAAGGGGCTGCTTTGATTTTAGTCAAGTGTTTATGCTAATGATCAAGTTGTACTTTGTGGGGTTTTTTTATTCACTTAAAATATTTGCCTCCATTATGTTTATTATCATCAGCATCACTGCTGATATGAAGTATAATAATGAAAAGTCTACATGGTAATTATAAACAAAGAATGCTATTTCTGGTCTTGCAAGATCTTAGAGTATGACTGAGTTATTGGACATAATGAGAAACATTTTCCCTGTGAGTCGATCTTCCCAGAAGTGAAAGGCTTTGATGACAGCCTTCATTTTGAGGATGTTGATGTGCAGAGGCTGTTCTCTTGGCTCCATGTGCCGCTGATGGTAAAGAAGTCCTGCAACAGGTGGGCATCCCAACCATACATACTGGCATCAGTGCATGCTGTGATTCCGCTTGAAGATTCTACAGTGTGATTAACATGGTCAGCCAACCTGGGTTACTCCACCAATGCAGGAATAATCAAATCTCATGTGTGATCATAACTGCTTCATTGAGGGGACTTGAAAATGGGTGCCACTGTGCCAACAATGTCATCTGTAAGGGGTGCATAAAAACATGGCTGAGTGGGATCAGGTCTGCTGCCGTATTGAATAAACCAAGGAATTGCAAGAACTCTCTTGCTGAAATCCCAGTCCTGTTGGAAACAGCTTTGACAAGTTCAACAATTCTGTTTACACAATCAGGAAGCCACACCAGATTCTAGTTGGTTAAGAACTCCGTACCTAAATGGACAAAGTTCTGGGATGGATGGGTAACTGACTTGTTCCAGTTCACTAAAAAGCCTAGATAATTTAAAAACAAAAGATCTTTCTTGTGTTGGAGTAGGATAGAACTTACCATGTCTTTCTGGAGGATGCTGTCCAGGTATGCTGCCATCATTGTAGATGATACTGACCACAGCAGGGAGACGATGCAATCCATGATCTGGGTAAAAGCCCAGGGGCTGATGTTGAGGCCAAAGGGAAGAATAGTGAACTGATAAACAGTGTCATGGTAAGTGAAATGGAGAAACTTGCAGGATATGGAGTGGAAAGGGAAGGTATGTGTCAGTCAAGTTGAGACTGAAAGCATACTCACACTTCCCAATGGAGAGGCGGATTGACCACACCTTCTCCATCCCGAACTTTGGAGGTGCAATGAATTGGTCAAGGTGACTCTAGTCAATGATGGATCTCAGCTTGCCATTTGCTTTCTGAATTAGAAACTGCCATGAATAAACCTTGGGACTGTGGATTTTGCCTGTTTTGAGATGAGCAATCATATCTATATCTCCTTTTGAAGGAAGGCACCCTTCTCCCAATCTGCTGGGACCTCTGTGAAGAGGGATGAAGAGGTGAGTGGGTTGGATGAACAAAACCGAAGCTCCTCTGAAATAACATGGATCACTCACACATTCTGAGGAAAGTGGGAGATCCAGTGAGCCTGAAAACGCAGGAGTTGACTTCCCATGGGTAGGCTGCCTGCAGCAGGTGGGGAGGGTATGTCAATGCTTACGGTTTGGAGGCCTGAAGGTGTAAAAAATCTGTTTCTTCCTGCCTCCTATGTTGGTTAGGCTGTGGTCTCCTGGCATTGGGTTTGGATCAGTATTGGTGTATATCTGACTCAGGAAATCTCAGGGCCACTGAGCATACCATTGCAGTGGCAGGGGCTGAGAGGGTCCAAACGATTGTGGGGGGGGGGCAGCGAGTTAGAGGGGCAGTTACTCAAAAGTGAAGTTGACCGCAGACATGCATCCCATTGTATTAGGTCTAAATTGGCCAAAGCCATCAAGGCATTTGCCATAGTATTGTGAGCTGCTTGGTTAAGGACTCGAGTGATCCTGACCATCGTGTCCCAGGCGAGGCTTTTGTAGGATTGTTCGGCAAGCTGGAAGATTGCCAATGAGGAAAAAGCTAACATAGAGAATGTTGTCACAATGTTCTGAACCAGCTTGGACATGGCACAGAACATGTTCTTATCCACTCTTAAGTACAATGGAGCTGACATGTGGACAGCTGCCAAATTATTGTTGAGATCTGGAAGGTCAGTACTGAAAGTGCTGGAAAGCATACTCATCTGAGTCAGCTTGTAGCTCTGCATAAGTCATGCCAGGTGGCATTGATGACTCCGGTCAGTCATATTTAACAATTTCACTAGCTCTCCCTTGAGGGTAGGCAGTGAATAATCAAAAGTCCGATATAGCTGGTACTGCCAGCTGGCATGAATGGTGTGTGGTCGGCCTGGGTGCTGATAGTATATAAGATGGTCTGGCAATCACCGGTACTGGCTGCTCCGAAGGTATGGCCAAACAGACAGATTTCTCATTGAAATCTTTGGTATAGTAGTGATAAGATGCAGATGGCATGGCTAGATGGATGAATCTATCACTAAGATCCCCACATGAACTATTTGGCTGGACCATTTCAACTGGAACAGCTGGACTGCCGGCATTGGCTGGATGACTGGTTATGTCAGGATGGTTGGTAACAGTATGGCAGTATTAACCCTTTACTTCAAACGATTTTGATGCCTCTACCCCATTCTCTACCTTATTTGCATGGAAAGCGCCTTTGGATGCCTCTACACCATTCTCATGGAAGCACATTTGGATGCCCGCTGTAAACGTAGCCATTGTTAGCTGGTTTTTGTAGGTACTACATTCAATGATGTGAATGACCATTACATCTGATCATGTGGTCGCTATTTAAACTCTAGCCATAATCTGCTATTTAAAGTAAATATGTCAGATTCTCCACTCTCCAAAATGGAGGACGCAGATTTCGTTCATTACACTCTGGAGTTTGCATGATTAGAATCACTACTATGAAAGCATCAATAACTTAGATAAAGGCTCCAATATTGATGAAGGCAACACTGAGTTTTTATATTTTATCAAATTCAGATGATTCAGTGATGTAGACATTGACAAAGAACTGGTAAATTTTGAGACTGAGAAATGGCAGCTACGGTTGGTCACATGGCTTCACTGGCTTGATGGTTTACGAGTTCTCTCAAGATTTTAAAGCACAAACAAAATTCTTCCGTGAACAATAATTATACAGCTATAATGACCAGATTTTACTCTTACATCTTTCTATACATAACAGATGTGTCCAAAACAATGTAGAATGGTTAGAATTAATGCTGAACGTAACATATACCACACTGTTATAACAGTTAACTTGCAGATCAATATGTATGGAGTCAAACAGGTAACAGGTGTTCTATTTATTGTGCAATGCACTGTGTAACTTTAGTACATGTATATCAACTACCTACAAAGCCATACACTCTGTGAGGTAAAGTGTTAACAGCCGGATCCAACACATCTGGCATGAACCCCATCTGTCCTGACTTACTGACCAGAAGGTCATGCTCGGACATGCCGAGGAACTTACTCCCACTGGGCTGTCTAAAATTGGGGAATATTCCCTAGTGAACCGTAGGTTGTCTTCCTTGATTTATTACATCCTTCCATCCCTTCAATGCCAATGGACTATTGCTCTGAACATGCATTTCATGCATTCAGTAAACATTTCTCCTGAAACGATGCAAGAGAAAACAATGCACAGATTAGGAAATTAGTATGTGACTAACTAGCTAATAGCATAGATTAGCAAATCAGAATCCTGTTATGAACTTAAGCACTATGCTTAGCTAATAATTAAACCACAATTCTATCAAAACAGCACAAAATATGAATAAACTAAGCATAAATATCAAGCATCGATTTAGAATTTCAGTAATAAGAGCTCTGTAATGGATGGATTAAGTAAACAAAGTCAAAGGAATACTATTTCATAATGACCTTGTACAAGGTCAATGACAGTGTAGGTGGGATGGGGGTCTTAAAAGACGAAGTTCCAAAAGGTGACAAAATCACACAATATTGGCAGAAATTGTGAAATAATGCATACAACCTGCAGCAGATCGATAAATCCACACAATAAATCCAAAAGGAATAGTGGATGGGCATACAGGAGCATAAAAACTGCTGGACTGTCAGAGGATGAACTGCACAACGTGTGCTCTGTACAGCAGTGAAGCTAAAAACTGGTGACACCTGGCAATGCCAAGGAGAGGTAATGTACAAGAGTTACTGCCCATTGTCTTTTTGAAATAGACAGGTTAAGACGATTTTCATCTTTTTGTAGGACTGGATTCACGAGGTTGCAGGCTAATATTCCTAACATAATGTGATTGGGGAATGTATTCAATGGAGAAATGCAAAGTCTGGGACCCATGGTCTATTGTTACTATCAAAATTGTCATGCCTATGTCAAAATCGAGATAAAAAATACATATATGTCGACAGAAGATCTAGGTCTCAGATTGAACAAATCCTTTGTTTCCTAATTGTTTATGTTGACAAGCTGCCAGTTCCAACCCATACTTTGTTCTACAATTATTTGATGTTGTCAGAACAATATAAAATGGGCATCTGTTTGGTCCTCCAAAGTTGGTCTTTTGCTCCAATCTTCAATAAAACAATGCACCCTTCATAAAATGAAAGTCATCACTAAGCCTGAATAAAAGCTATCAAATCTGATTGAATGTTGCATTTTCCAACTTGACTGGAACACATTTATTGTGTTATGAAAGCTCCCTTTTGCAGGAAAAAAAAACAAACTTTATGCTTACAATGGCTACCAACGGCAGCGTACAATGCAAATTATATTAATAATCTTTTAAATCAAGATATCTGGCCATCAAGATAATTGAAGGTGGGATATCTCGCAAAGATGTTTCTGACAATTTTTATTTTGTTCACAAGTTTTCATTTATCTACAAATAGCCTCATCCCCTTAGTAGTCTCGGCAAGATGATGCTAGTTGTGTCAGACAGACAAAAATCTAGGACAATTTAACATGTAACAACAACTATACATCTACGTACTACTGGTGACAATAAATATCATAGTGTATTATCTAGTGACATATGTTTGTTGACAATGTGATATGGATCAAATGAGGATTATTTTTTTTTTTATATATACATGTTATTTGTTTTCCTGTTTTCCACAAGAATGTGATTGATATATGAATTTTCTAACATGTGACCTATACTCAAATTCATGGATTTTTCAGTACTTAATGCATTATGGATGGTACTACACAAATGTAAGTTGTCAATATACAAGTGTATTTCAGACTAGTTTTGTCTTCATTTAATCACAATTTCTTCTTGTCGTTAATGTTGTCATCAATGCTAAGTCATCATTATCATCTTTACCATTATCAACACCATTACCAAAGCCAATACTTACAAAGCACACTCAGTGTTGCAGTGGCAGCCACTGTTTGTCCCAGCTGCTCATTTGTGGCTTGACAAGAGTAGATAATATTGTTATCCTGGTGAGTCATGGTGACTGTCACCTCAGAATATGTAATATAACCCCCATCTGGAGACTCCTCTACCCGTGATGTGGTCTCAGCCAGTTGTCTTCCCTTTGCAAACCATGTGATTGCAGCAGCTGGGTTGCTATTGGATGATTGACAAGACAAGGTCACAACCTCTCCAGCTTTTGCAAGCTTGTCTCCACTAATGGTTACCTTCTTTGGGGCAACTGAAAGATAAAGTTTAATGCAGTCAACCACTTGGCTAATTAAGGATACTTCTTAATTATTAAAAACTGTTAAACCTGCTGTTCAACTTTATGTAAGCTTCAAGTCTCAATTCTGTTCTTAAGGTTCTTTCTAAAGAATGCTCAAGTACATTTAAATTAATTATATTAAAATTACTGTTTACAGTGCACACTGTACAAAATTGCAATCATCTCCATTAAATTCAGGACATAGAAGAACTTGATTTAAAAATTCACTTGAAATCTTGTTTGGTAGTTTATTCATATGGATTTATTATAAAACTTGTCATGCTATCTCTTCAACTACATGCAGAAGAAAAATCTTACTATGTCCGACGACTTGGCAAATAGTGTTGGAGTCTATCTAATTATCGGAAAGGTTTTCTCCAAATCATATATATAATTGCTTGAAAAATTTTTCCAAGCAGATATATTGAGATATACTGAATTAAAATCATTACTCCTCTACATTAATATTCAAGTTTATGACACAATTTCTGAGAGAAATGTTTTTTTTTACTGGCAGACTTCATGTCACGTGATCTGTGATAATGTATCACACTGCACTGTTGGGATGTTACTGATTTGTATGTAGCTTCATAACATTTTTGTAGTGTTATGTGGCTCAGTATTCTGCAACAAATTAAAACTACACAAAATAATGTATAAAAGACCAAACTAAAACAATAATTTTAGACCTTTATTTAAGCAAATATTAAGTTTTATGAACTAATAAACCTATTATATTGACCTCCACTTCTCACTGGTCAATACAAGGCTTAGTGGTTCACACTGAACAAAGGTCTATAATTGCATTAATACATTACTCTGTTATTCAACTGAAATCTTACAATGTACAATGAGCTTGATCTTTGCAATCAGTGGCTGTGGTGTGACCACATTTGTGGCTTCACATCTATATTCTGCATTGTTGTCAGATGGCTGGGCGGTGACTGTCAGGTAGTTGACTGCCTTGTTGTTTGCCTGGGTGTAAGAAAAGTCAATCTCCTCATTGTTTTTGAACCACACCACTTGTGCAAGGGGATTTCCACCTTCCGATGTACAAGTCAGGTGCATGGTGTCATTGGTGCGAACAATCTCGTTCAGTCTGTATCCAGTTATAACTGGAGTAGCTGGTGGGTCTGAAGAAAGAAATGATAACAAAGAGTTATATACCATGATCCTTCATTATAAAGTCCATCAGTATACCACATCCCTACTTAAAATGCAGATATGGTCACAGATCCCATTAAAAAACTGTTAAGCTTTGTACTCTTATTATTACTTAATTTATTTTACTTGATTTTAGTACTTGATTATTAACAACCAATTATATTAAAAGTTTCACATCCATCAATACCTTATTTTTTTATATTCTTATATAATATGCACTATGATGAAATGACCTTGTTCGAACATACTTCAGTACAGGGTGTGTGTGTTATTTGGATTTTTAATGTAGCTTGAAAAAAATTTCAGTCATATTTCTACAATATCTGCATTGTGGCAGTTTAAAGTGATGTCTAGCAATGGGGCATCATGCCACAAACATGTAGCATCATGTCCCACCCAGTCACATTATCCCGACACCAGGCCGATCAGTCCTAACACTAACCTCTTAATGCTGAGCGCCTAACAAGGCAGATGTTAGTACCATTTTTATAAGTCTTTGGTATAGCATGGCCAGGGTTGGAACCCAAGACCTCCCACATCTGAGGTGGACACTGTAACCACTAGGCCACCGAACAGTGAGTACATGGTGACCTCTCTTGCAACTCAGATCACTTTTTTGGCTTCCAAGAACAGTTATCAAGGGCAGCACTTTAGAGAGCTCTCTATACAAGATAATATAATTATCTAGGAATTATTTTACTTTCTCAGATCATTGTGTCCTTGATCTTTTTGGTATCACCAATCATTATGGTTCTATACATTTTATCAGACAATGCATCTGCAAAGTTTGGTAATGGTATGTCAAATATAACCAAAATTATTGCATAGACAATATTTTGTTCTGATTAGTCAGTAACCATGACCTTTAACCTTAGGAAAGGTAGAGAGAAGGTACAAAGAGTCTTGATGGGACTGACATATTAATGTCCCAAAAAATAAATCTGAAAAAAAAAAAGATTTCCTGCTGTGGTGGATATACTAGATGTCAGACTGGTACCATTTTCAATTAGGATCAACAAGATATCGTAAGAAGTTTTTCTGGTGAAATCCTGTGATAATAGGACTTTCCATTTTGAAGGAGTAACAATAATAAGATTTTCAGGATGGCTACCATGGTGGCCATAATGGATGTCAAATTCACCATTTTCATTTAGTAGACTAGACAAGAACTCTTTTAGTAAAAGCACAATGTCAATATAACCAGCCTTCCAGGTGAAGTAGTGAGAACAAGATTTTCAATATGGCCACTGCGCGAGCTGCATTAGAAGTTGGACTGGCACCATTTTCATGTATGACCATCTAGACGTCACAAGAAATTTCTCACTGAAAACCCCATGCTGACATGACCATTTATTAGAAGAAATAGTGATAACAAGATTTTCAGGATGGCCACTGTGGTGGCTGTATTGGATGTCTGAGCTGCACGATTTTCATTTAGGACCAACTAAACCATGGGATGAATTGATGTGTGAAGTTTCATGGCAATCTTCGAAGTAGTTTAGAAGAAGTAGCAACAAATTGGTGCTAAAGTATGGAGGCATGAACAACAGACAATGGAAGAAAGACAACAAGCCGTCATGTAAGCTCTCCTAGTCTATGACCAGTAGAGCTAAAAATGAAACAGACCTAAATACGGAAAAATACATTTTAATATTTTAATAATATACACACAGGCAGATACATTTCATAAATGGGAAAAGAAAATCTTTCCAAAAGTGACATCTTCACTGTGACAATAAAACTGATACTGCCACTCTAGTGATAGTTTCCTCTCACTGATGTCAGTATCAAATAATGAAATATATAACAAAAGGCTTTAATCACTTAAAAATAGGTGTGCCAATAGGTAACCTTTCCATCTATAATTATCAAAAGTGACAGCAATCAGATCAAAGAACACCAAAGAAAACAGCCTTCATTTAGGATGGTATATAAATGTTTTGCTTTCAAGGTATTAATCTTAAATCATGCTCTAATAATAGAAAGAAATTAACTTTTCTATGGAATTTTGAAGAGAACTGTGCGACGACAAACGTCAATTTCTATATGAAAACACAATCAACGGTCAGTATACTTAATTACTTGATTCAGAATGACAAAATTATATTCAACAAAAGAGAAGTCAAATAACTGAGGTGGTAACTGAAGTTGTAAATTATAAATATGACCATAAGACATGATGCCTACCAACGCCCATTTTTGCAAGACCTTGAAGGCAAATATGCATGAAAAGCTGGTCTAAACGACAACTGAAAAAATGAAACAGGGCACATTAAAGTGACCCACTACTGTAGAATGGTGTTGTATTCATTAATGTGTTATGTACAAAGTTGACTGATTCTGATTGCTTATAACAATGCCTCAACAACTGAACCAAATGTAACACTTGACTGGAACCACTGGATATGGAATATAAGTCACAGTGACCTAATTTTGGAAGAGCAGCATTGTACTCACCTAGGCAAATCCTAGCTCACAGTTTGTTACCTCTATGACCAACATTACACAATAAACTAACAAAACGACAAAGTTTCCAGGTGTGAAATTGTGGTCACAAGACCTGCTTTTGGAATAATGATGTTGTATTCAAAATATACATATGAAGTTGAATGACTCTGGATTCTGTGTCTACATGTTGCACCTTGAGTGCAGGATTGCAGGTTTCTCACAATTTTATTTTTACCATTGTCTTCCAAATCTCAACTGTTGTCTGCACTTTTTCATCAGGAAAAAAAAATGAAAACTATGCTTATTACTTTCGTTAGTGCACATCCATCTAGCTCATTGTTGGCTCTAGTGATGGCCAAAGTTGCACAAGGCAATAAAATCTATGAGATGGCATTTAATATCCATTTCTAAACAACATGTTTGGCATGGCACCCACACATAGAGGCAAGGAGGGGGTCACTTGCCACCCCTACCCCCTCTTTCACCTCTAAACATATTTTGGCCTACTTAAGTAAAACTTAATAGCTGACCACCATATTTACCACCCCACCCCACCCCCACATCCAACCCCAGGAAAATAATTCTGCGGGCACCTCTCATATCTGGCATTTAAAACATTCAAGGTTTGTGGTATAGTCTGCCAAACTGCAATGTAAAGTCTTTAATGGCTGCTAGTGTAATACATTTTCAGGCAAAGTCTTTAATGGCTACTAGTGTAATACATTTTCAGGCTTGAAGTCACACCTATGGTGACATAGATTTAATTTATTCTGCAGCTGAATAAATGACAACATTGATTTTTAAGGTGATAAAAATATAAATGTATATCGTAGAAATTAAGAAAAGAGCCCCTTGAAGGAACTGACACAATAATAGCCACTTTTCCTGTCTTTTTGTAACTGCTGAATATTAAGATCTTAGATATTTTTCAGACAATACAACATACTGAATCTGATGCCATATGTACTCACTTGTAAGTCATGTCAAACTGCAAACAACAAAGATCCTGATCTGCTGTAGCATAATGCACTGGCAGATCAGGGTCTATGTTGTTTGTTCTACTATTTACTCCTAACAAACTGCAGAGACCCAGATCTGCGGGTGCATTATAAATAATAAATTTCGGGAAGAAAAACCTAAGCTATTAAACTGGCATCATTCAATGTATTCTTCATATCTGTATATACTGGATTTGAAAGAAATTCATTTGTTCTTATTGTGTTTCATGTTCACAAGTCAGTGCAGCTACCCCCCCCCCCCGAGTCAAGACCTTTCAATTCATTTTAAAACAACATCTGAATGCTATCAAATTCTTCATTGGCATCAACAATCTGGTACAAATTAATTTCTATATGTACAAGTCTCTGTGTTCATCATCAGTTTAAAAGAGTTATAGTGATCATGACAGTAAAATTTACTTACATAAAACACTTAATTTCACTTTAACTTGCAGTGGTCCCCCAATCAAGGCCTCATTTCTTGCTTCACAGGTATAAATAATGCCATTGTCATCTGGGTAGCGTGGTGATATTGTGATGACACTCCGCGCATTTTGCCTCTTGTCATTTGGAATTGGTTCCACCGAATATTCTACTTTACTGGTCTGCTCTTCTCCGCTGCGATACCATTTAATCGTCGCAGCAGGACGGCCATTGGTGGCAATACAAGTAAGCTGGAGAACAGGATCTGTGTAACGGACTTCAATAGATGACCCATTGGCGTGATCAACAATTTCTGGCATGTTCGGTGGAACTGAAATAAAATATGCAAATTCAAAAGAAAATTTGTTCATAGAGAATGGGAACTTATTCTAACACATACAGTACTTCTCTTGTGATAAGCCCAGGGGGAAAGTTTATTAACTGGGCCATATGTATGGAGGAAGCTTTTGATTAGAAAAAGAGCTCTAAAACATTTGTCAAAAATAAGTCTTTTTGTATGCAATGGATTATCAGCAAATGCATCCAGCATATCACAGTAAAAGATTCTTGAGTACAGTTTGTAAGGAAACTTGGTGATCGAAACAAATGTATACCTGAAATTGATCATAAATTTCACCATTCTTTCTATCCAACTAAAGTTAGAAAGGAAGGAAGCAAATGTATATGTAAAAAAATATCTGATATCAACTGTTCTTTGAAATAATCAAGATGTTACATTTAAATGATGTTCAGATATTAAGTTTAGATTAAGAGGTCCCACCTCTTAATTCCGTTGCCAAAGTCCATCGTAATTCTATTCTTTTTCAGGAATGCTACAAAAGTAGTGATGTGATACATTCAACAAATTCCGTTGGTGACTAATCTAATAACGACGACATTCACACATGGCAGGCAAATTAATTCAAGAGGGAATAAAGAGAGGCAGGCCCATTCTTTTTAAGTGGATCTAACATGAAAAAGCATGGATTAGATAAAAATAAGACTCATGTGAATATTAATAATCAGCTGGGGTGCTGGAGTAATTTGAAGGCATGTCAAAACTGTCATCATGAATGCACATGTTTCGAGCCTAATATGTCATATGGGAGTGACATGGCTTAAAAACTTGCCAAGAACATCATAAATTTTCTTGGAACTCAATACTGTGCATTCCTGGTGGCTCCTTGTACCTAAACCCTGTGGTTCAAATCAACTTCAGAAATAGAGCTTACACATGTTTTCTTTGGCCAACTATTATGGGACAAATAATACACTTCCAAAGTTAACAAAGCAAGTCTCCCAAAGAGACTGACACTCTACTGGAAGAAAAGAATTTCCAGGAATTCAACATAAGACCACTTCTTCCTTTTAACTGTCCAGAGATGAACCATCTATGATTTTCTTCAGTGATAACAAGATTTTCAAATTAGCTGCTATGGTATATCTACTGGATGCCTGCTGGCAACATTTTCATTGGCAACATTTTCATTGGTAACATTTTCATTTATGACAAAGTAAACATCATTAGAAGACTTTTGGTGAAAACCCCAAGTCATTGTGATGATCCATTCAGGAGGAGCAGTAACAAGATTTTTAATACAGTCATCATGGCAGCTATACTGGATATACAACTAGCACCATTTTCAATTAAGACCAACCAGGTATCATAAAATGTCTACTGGTGAAAACCCCATATTGATATAGCCATTCATATGGAAAGGAGTGGAGATATTTTCAAGATGTTACTTTCCATTCAGGAGAAGTAGCAATAACAAGATTTTCAAGATGGCTGCTGTGGTGGCCATATTGGAATTAGATCAGCACCATTTTCGTTTAAGACAAACTGGAAAGCAAAGGAAGTTTTGGTGAAAATCCCACAATAATATGACTTTGTGTTCAAACAAAGCTATGACAATAAGATTTTTAAGATTTCTGTTTCCCAATCTGCGAACAAAGGTTCAACATATAATTAAACCCACCCAATAACAAACCATGCTATTATGAATTCTTTGACAAAACAACAACCACAATGGATCCCAGAGATCACTTATACATAAAGATGATACACTGTCATAAAAAATGTTTAATTATTACAATTTGTATGGAATCATAATCATTTGTTATAGCTAGGAACTACTGCAATACTCATTTGTTTAGTGTAAGAAGCCGAGATCTTCCTTAAAGATATGATGGAATGACATGAGCTGTGGTATAAAAGTACAGATTATCTCTTCAAAAAATGTTGGAATGCTCTTCAAAATGGCTGTAGCTTAACTAGAATCAACATAAAAAAGGTCTCAACAAGGCTTAAAAAGGACTCGTGAACATCAAATACAATAAATTAAATTCTTAAAATAATATAGCGTTTAAGTAGACAGAAGATACGAATTCTCTAAGCAATGATCAAATTAATTTTTAATCTTTGGTAAACTTTTGCACTCCTCACTTTTGTTCTTTATTTCCTCTCATGTGATGACATTTTGTTCTTCAAGTTCTGATAAGAGAAATCCTTACACATCTCAATCCCATCAAATTCATTTGCCACAATCATCTATATTGATGAGTTTCTTCAAAACAACTTTAATCCCCTAATTTTTTTCAATGAATTAAAAATACTATTACTCTTGGCTGGTATCATCAATTAAGGAGTGATAAATGAGGACTCACAAAACTCCCTGACAGATCGACTTCACGCATCTGAATTTTAAGCAGTATGAATCTGCAGTAAACATCTTGATAATTAGCAATCTTTCTCGGTATCGAAGAGAATGAATCAGACACAGCTTCAGTTCTATCATTTAATTTAAATACTTACAGTAAATACCTGTCCTAACGAACATCCAATTTTGACAGAAAATGCCAATACTATATAAATCTTCACAATGCAATTTATTACTATTATATGTCATATTAAACTGAATTAAGAGGACACCTGACTGAACAAGTCAGTCTCTTGTAATGTCTTTGGAAATATTGTCAATTTTTAACATATCAAATGTGTGGATACTTTTGACCTTGCTTCCAATTTTACGTTTGTATTTTTTCTCAGCTGGGTTAAAGGGGTAGGCTGCTATTAGTGCAGTGTCTTAGATGATGATTGTATTTGCACATTTAGATTAAAAATGCACAAAGAAATGTTTAAATGTGCTGAAATTATCCAAACTAATCTAAACAATTCAGCTGAAAGTTGTCAGCTTCTTGCTCTTGCCTGAAGCACAGCCCATGATGTATTTTACGGCATGTTCAATCTATATAAACCAGGCATGCGCAACCTACAACCTGCGACCTGGTTTATTTACATGAAGCGAGCATGGCTTTAAAAATCATTCATCCGGCCTGCGTTATGGAGGAAGTTGCACATATAAACTATCTGTTCAAGTACCAAATGTTTTGTGCATGTCTGAAATGATCATACTTGATCACTGTGAGAACATTCATTCAAGCAGATCCATATAATAAAACACACGCCTTGGTCTCTAAGCCATCTGATGCCTTCAGAAAGACACAATTATCTAATGATTTTATAAGACTCGGTCTCATGGTACAAGTTTTATGTTTTGCTGTGTTCGCAAGAAACACCATCTAATTTCATCAAATCCAATCCACTGATTAATATACCTACATTATTAAATTCCTATCTGGAGCTGTTGCATTGTTTTTTATTCATTTATTTTTTAACTGAACTACATCTCGACATCATGGTCCATATACATGTAATGTATCACCAGTTACAAAATGGAGATTCCCTGCACACCATGATGACCTTTGACACACATGGTCAATTGGATTTCCTGCAGATAAAATATGCTGACTAATTTTCAATGGGTTGATAACTATACTGTATCATATCTGCTGAATTAAATTGCTCTAGAAAGTTTCCCACATACCTCTTTCCTGGTAAGCACTTTGCTAATGAGACTTGTGATGTGAAAAACCTGAGAATGCCTAAAGATAAATGGGTCCTAACTAAATAATAATGGCCTTGTTAACAGCTGTATAAAGTTTCAGAACACTAAGATTCATATTGAATTCCCGAAGCTAATTAGATCTTCCATGCTCAGAAAAGTTCCTTATTTGAATGCAACCTTTTCCTTGCTTTCATTCAGGTTTACTGCACTGCTAACCACTTCCCCACTCCTGCATCCCTCATGCCATCTCTTACAAGAACACACCTTTTGCAGCAAAAGAATGGCCTCAAATAAGAGTTGGTCTCTCATAAGGGGAACAAAATCTGCCTCCCAATACATGGATATAGGAAGAGGCAGCCCCATATTAGGAGTCCCAGAAGCTCTTAAATGTTTGCCTTCCATGCACATATAATTAATACTAACAACAGACTATATTTATGTCAAAAAGGCATTTTATCTAGGTACAAAAAAAGATGTGCCACAGCTGTGGATGAAAAACTAAATTATTTTCTTTCAAAGAATTTTACTTTTGCGCTGACATCATGATGAAAAGCACCAAGATTCCATACTTTTTGCAGGGATAGAAACTAGTAAGCAATTGTTCCTATATCCACCAATGCAGGAGCTTCATTGTGATGACAGCAGTCGATTTCTGTTTAAATTCCCCACAATTTTCACAAATACCAAAGTAGAAGACATCCAAATGATTTCATCATAATGTCAAAGTGAAATTAAGAACCTGTGAGACTGGATTAATTAATATTTTTTCACTGGCAGTTGCCATATTCACTGCTATAGACTTGCATGGACATTTACTTAAAAACATAAATGCACACATTTCATGGTCTGTGGTTTCACAAAGATTGCTTCATTAAGACACTTATTAAACAACCCAAGATAATGCAAGTTTATTGACCAGGTTTGATCTAAAGCCAATCAATTTTCAGACAAGCTCATCATATTTGATATAAGATTAACCCATAGACGAAGCTTCAACATGGTTCATACAGAGAGTTTTGTTAAGGAATACTTTTTCTTATGGAAGATGAACTTTCTTCATGTGTCACTTTGTTGATCACCACATAAATAGGTACACGGGTAGAATACACATAACTAATTAGTGCACCACTACAGCAAATGGACACTCCTCCATCAGGCAAATTACCCATGTTGTATTTCATTTGATGCATGTAATGATGTATTTCCTCAGACAGGACTGAGAAATTTCTGAGAGTATTTCAATCAATTCAAAGGCCTATCAAAGCTAAAATAATTTTTTTAAATTCAAGAGTTTTTCAAGGCAATTCCTCAAATTCAAGGATGCATCATGTAGTAGTGTTTGACAGCACCTCAGCACAATAGTGGCTATATGGTGCCAACTAAACATATAGTCTGCAAAATGTGTGTGTGATTTGGATTTTTAACATAGCTTTAACAGTTTTTCAGTATAACACTATGATGTCTGCAGTGTGGCAGTTTATAGTGATGTCTAGCACCGGGGTATCATGTCACAGACATGTGGCATGATGTCCAACCCAGTCACATTATCCTGACACCAGGCCAACCAGTCCTAACACTAACCTCTTAATGCTGATTCTCAAACTAGCTGTTGTGGTGCACATATCTGATGTCACCTTGGCATCAAAATGTTCTATTATCTTGTGCACAATAAGCACCCTAATGGAGGAAAGAACAGACAGACAAAGAATTAATGTACTTGATGACTTGAAAAACGTACCCAGGACAGTGAGATGTCCCATGGCCACTAGAGGTGGGTTGTTCATTGCAGGGGATACCTGACATGACAGGTCTGCATCATCGTCCAGACTGACGTCGATGATCTGCAAATGATACTCCTGGTCATTGTTCCCAATCATGCTGTACCTTGAGTAACCTGGAATTTTTCGGTCATAACCTGAAAGTGAAAATTTATGACAGAATTACATAATTTACTATAGAATAGATTCTTAAAAGCTGTCTTGGTAAAATATTACCTTATGTACTTGCTTATAAGACAAGTCCAACTGCAAACTGCACAGACCCAGATATGTAACCTCATAATGCACCGGCAGATCTGGGTCTGTGCAGTTTGGTAGGAATATCAGTAGAACAAAGAACATACACCTGATCTGCAGGTGCATTATGCTACGGCAGATCAGGATCTTTGTTGTTTGCATTTTGACTCAACTTATACATGAGTACATATAGTACTCTGTTTATCAGTTACTGCAGTGCATCAAATTCTGAGTGCATTCTGAATTCAAAGAAACCCGAGAAGTTAAAAGTGCCAAAATATCTAGCTTCAAAGATCCCCTGGACTGCTATCTCCTCCTTCCACACCTTGAACTTTGACCTAGTGGCCTAGTAGAATGTTCCTGACATCTTATTTGGGACCTGGAGAATAATATAGTAACATACGTGCTTAACATTTCCATTATCCAATACCCTGTAGTCTTAAAACTTATTTGGCAAAAATTTCAATCCCAAAGTTTGAAAACTAATATTTTCTAACTTTTATAAGAATGGAATGCTAATCATAGAATTTTCAAGAAATTCTTAACTTTTATAGCTGTCATGCCAAGTTTGAAAAAGATAAGGTTATTCCAAACATGGCATCTAACTTTAAGGTTTTAAGCTGAAGTTTCTTGCTTGTAACATTTTGAGAAAAATGGAACCTTAGCTTGATTCCCTTTTCTGCAGAGTGGAGTTCATCTTTAGAGCATGGACTTTTAAACATTATACCTGAAATTTTATGTCAGCTCAATCAAGCAGCTTTCCAATGATGTTCTGCACTAAAAAATGTTTAGACTTTTTCCATAAGAATGCTGTTTATATAACAAATTTGTATCCTATATTTTATGAACTATGTTTTTTAATCCTTTTGTCTTTTTTTAATCCTTGTTTCTGGTTTTGTAAAGAACTATGGCATCTTTTACCTTTTATCTGGTATGAGAAAATATTTATTATTATTTTGGAAGGGTTTATATTCCAAAGATTTTAGCAATTTTCCGCCTTTTGTTTTATATCTTTTTAAGATCATTGCCTTCTATCTTGACGAACTACATACTTATATTTATTGGGAAGGGTTTACCTACCTAAATCTTTTCAAACGTTTTTCTTTTCATAATTTTAGAACCAAACTTTTAATAGGCATTATATAGCCGGGTTGTGCTCATATGCCATTAAACCCTACACATATGTAATGAATTCCTCCCAAGTTTTCACTTCCTGCACCATCAAATGACTATCTCACACCAGGCCAGCATAATGGGTTTTGAAAGTACATTACTTTAAGCTGTCAAACATTCTGTACACCATTCTTTACGCCTTTTAAATCTATGTATTAGACTATACATATTTCATTCTTGCAGGAGTCATGACTATTCTGGTCCCCAAACATGGTATTGAAATAATAATAATAATAATAATAATAATAATAATAATAATAATAATAATTTATCTGATGAGGGTAACTCAGTATAATTTATCTGATGAGAGTCCCTCAGGATGAACAAACTATTGTAAATACAAGAGAAAAATAATAAAATAAAAAAAGTAAAAACTATATGTAATGCATGCTTAAATACATTAAGCATAAATGCACAAAGTGTATATCAAATGCATTAAGTGAATAAATTGGAGTGCATGTAGTTTAATATTTACAATGAAAACTGCTTTTCAAAATAGAAGTTATGGTTTTGTTTGAACATATTTAGATCTTTTTTTTCTTATCTAATGGTTTTGGGGAGTTCAATCAATAGAATGACACCGGATAAAATAAAGGATTTTTTTTTAAAAATGTATTTGTTTTTTGAAATGGTGTATTGCGATGATCATTTGTAATTGATCTTAGTTTAGGTCCTTGGTACTGTTTTCTGACTTAAAATGAAATGTACCATTCAAATATTATGGACGAAGTTCATTCTTTGAACATTAATATGGACTTTTGGTAGTCTAATCTGTATTCAGATTTCAGCCATTTCAATTTTAAGAACAGATTTCTAGTTGTGTATCAAATAGTAAATTTAGGACATTTCTTGCTGACTTTTTTGACGTTTGTGTATTGTTTCAATATTATAATCAGTTGTATTTCCCCAAATTGTGCAGCATAAGTCCAAAAGAGGAAGAATACACTGTAAAAAAAACATTCCATTAGCTGAGTGATTTCTTATCCTCTGTAAAAGGAACATTCTTGAGTTTGCTACTGAACAGATGCATTTTCACTTGCTGACACCAGTCTAAATTCTTATTAACATGAACTCCCAAAAGTATTCCTGTGTCAACATTTTCAATTTCATTATTGAAGATATACAGCTTAAGATTTGGATTTCTGTTCACTGATAATCTTTTCTAAGTTCCAATCAGCATTGCCTTGGTTTTTAGGGGGTTGATAAATTTGTTATTCAGCGAGCAACAATATTCAACTTCATATAAATCTTCATCCAATTTTTGCTTCAAAGTTATTAAGTTGTAACCAGCCTTATGCAAAGTAGTATCCTCAGCAGTGCCGGCGTAAGGCCTGCAAGAGCCCTAAGCACTGAAAATATTGCCCCTCCCCCTTACAAAATGTGAAACTAAAAAAAACAATATTAAAAGCTAAAAAGATGGGGGAAAAATACTATTGCTATCATACCAAATCAAAATAACTTGTACATGCAGATTGAAATGGTCATATATAATTCATTCAAGTTTATCATCAACAATTAATTTGAATTTTCCTGGTACCCCTGTTGAATTGGTGCCCTAAGCATCTGCTTAATGAGTAATCCTGCTCTGATCATCAGCATAGAGACATTAAACTCTTCTTGCATTCTTTTGAAAACAAATTGCTGGTAAAATATTTGCTTTATTGAAATAAAAGAAAACATTTTTGGATAGGATGTATTAAATTTTGCGATATATATTTCATTTATTTCCATTGAAATCAAATTTAAAATCTACTAATGTCATTATATATTATTGTCTGTTGCTAGGATTTCATATATCTATTTTATAGCTAATGTTGATGTACACAATACAAATGTCAACAATGAAAACATTTGGGGCATATATCAAATCAGGATGACAGATACAAAGGTATATAACGGACACAGTGGGTCTGTCCAGTTGTCCAGTTACAGCCTATGTATGTGCAGGATGTAATGATCAAGTAGTGGTACATACACAAAAATGAAGACAAAGTCATTTTAAGCAAAACCAAAAGCTGATGCAGAAAGTGGTCCATTCATGGAAGAGAGAAACAAAATGTCTCAAGGTGGGTGGTTCCTCAACTGAGGTCTGTTTCTAACAAATATGAGTGCAGGCAACAAATTGGCTGCACATAATGCTGGGCAATTGATTAATACAGTTAATCTTAATGACAATTTCATTTTATAATCAAGCCAAATATTTGCCTTTTGTCGTGCTCGTTGCAGCCATGATGCAGTGAAACTTGTCTATAATGGATTATCAAAGGACACAAAAAAGTCATTCTTTGTGACATGTGTCCTTTAAAATAAAGGTTAAATTAAAAAAGTGAACAATATTTTATTTTGGTGTTGTCTGGCAAAGCAACACTTTCAAGATTATATCATGTTCTGGCAAGATAAGGGCCTTGCCCAAGGATACACCACTGTAGCTAATGCCTTAACCTTTAGGCCATCACAGTTTTGTAAAGTTATGGAAAGGGTCCATAAATCTTGTCCCATATAAGCAAGTGTCCCTTGCTGGAGGTGTCCACTAAGACAGGTTTTCCAGTGAGAAACTGGGCCTAACATTTAGAATTGCCCTTAGATGAGGTGGCTCACCAACCAGTGTTGCAAAGTAATGAATTACTAAAGTAATCAATAATTGATTATTTGAAATGTAAAATTGTAATTGTGATCAATTCCAACAAAAAATGTAGTAAGTGTAATTAAGATGCATTCTGGAAAAGTAATGCAAAGTTCAAAGTACTTTTAAATTACAATTACTCTTTGTCCTAGTTACATTTGAATTCTCAGTACATGCAGATGCTGGCAAGTGCCTGCAATACAATGTTAGCAGCAATCAGCAATAATAATCAGTTGAGGACCAATTCAATCGGACTCCTGCGCACTATTCATCAGCTGACAGCCAGTGTCATGCATACTCAAGGGACACTGATCGCAGGATTAAACTGCTGCATCATTATCCAAAGATTACAATGCTTTTTATCCTACACATAATGATATTTCTACCAAGCGTGCAGCAGTAGAACGTCTTTTTATTGCTGGATCCATTATCTTGTATAAACACTGCAAAAAATTAGCTGAGGACACATCTGACAAACTGTTACTCCTTCAGGAAAACAATCTCTTTACTAATTTGTAATTTGTTTTGATCAAGTTATACATTTTAGAAACTTTTCTATTGTAAAATATAACTGTTTACAAATTTTATGAAATTAGTTTTACAATATCCTATTCAACGTGTTATGCTGAACCCTTAGTGTGAAGAACATTGTTCTTTGCAAAACGTGAAATAACCAATGAGAATTGTGAGTCAAGACAGACTGAACAGAGTAACTGCACTCTAATTACCTGGATTAAAAAAGTAATTGTAACTGATACTTCAGTGCCACTGTAACTGTAATTGTAATCAACTGCTACAATTTTTTATAGTAATTGTAATTTTAATTCATTACCTTTACAACAATAACCTATACAACACTGATAGCAAGTCTCTCAAAAAACAATGGGCCCATCAGACACAATGCAAGACAGTGCACTCTGCCAGTGGAGGTTTCACTGTACTGGTAAATTATTAGTTGCCAGAAATTTGCTGATAAGCAACTGTTCCCAGATTCTCTGGGTTCCACACTGTAATTGTATTGAACATTGCTAATTAGACCAGCCATATCTGACTACAAGCATGCAGTGTTCCAACATAACATCATTAATACATATCACAACTCAATTAAGACCAATAAGTCTGAATTAAGAAGTAGTACATGCACACAAATTTAGGAATGGTTTGTGAACAACCTACAATTGCATAATTTCTCTTTAGTTTATTACAATAATTACCTTCTCTGGTATCTTTTCAGTGCCCAATTATTCCATGAATACTAAAAGATCAGCAGATTTGCCAAATCAACTCAATTACCACAGTGTTAATTACTGTCTGGTGGTTTCTGCTTTAGCAAAAATTCCTCAGATTAGATACTGTTCCTATAATTCCAGATGTTAGAAGGTTAAGTTTTATCTTTGATAAAATTCACTTCAACTTTACACTCCCTGACATATCTAGAATTGGCCCTCAGACATGGGTGACCTGGACCTGCATTCACTTGCTCCTCAGCACAAGTACACACTCCGACACCATTGTTTTACTGGACAAAATCATACCATGCTGAACATGGGAGATGGATATGTCAAAATTGGTGATTTAATTAAGGGATTTTAATTCTGGCAACTCCTTTATTTTCGACAATATTCATCAACTTAAAAACACATAAAATGCATGGATGCAGAGTAGCACCTGCAGTCACATTAACAATACATAATATTTACCACACAAGATACAAGTGCTGACGGGAAAGTGGTTTAAGTGGTTAGTTTTAAATGAATCTCGGAAACTGGCAGACATTGGTTTCACTTCACATGATGTGGTTCTTTCTCATGCCTTACTGAATCAAAGTATTAGTAGTACTATACGGATTGGAAAACTGACAATGAGGAAGCAGCTGATTGCTTTTTACCCTACAATATGTGCATAATATTTTTTTTTGTCTTTGAAATAATTTTTTAAGAATCAAGTAATCAAATCATTGAAAAAGCTTATCACCTAAGTTTCATCTATGCAGTACAAACCTAATGGTTGGTTGCATGAAACATTTAAAAAAAACTACAAATGTAAAAAAAAAAGTTAACATTAAAACAGATTTAACAACAGTGTAGTCACCAAAATAACAACATTTTGCAGCTTTTGGTCCACATGTACAATTAATGTTTCAGGAAATTTACTTTCCAGGACAGATTCAACTCAGCTGGATATGTAAGTTCAAGTTTGATTCTTGCTTTAATCTTTATAAAATTAACATCATTTCTGGAATCATGAAAACATCCGAGTAATGAGTCAGTCTATAGTTTGGAATAAAAATCATCTTGCTTAAGTTTCATGACATGTAGTACTTGTTTTTCTTTCAAAATCTGAGCTTTTCTGAGAATCTGGTCAAGATTTGAGTTTTTCTGAGAATCAGGTCAAAATTTGAGTTTTTATGAGAATCAGGTATATTCTGAGAATATGCTGCTTTCTTGAAAGTAAGGAATATTTATTACGTTGTTTATCAGGATAATTATTTTCTGAGGCCATAAGGCTATTTTTGAAACATCTCTCAGTATGACCAACTGTCTGCCTGTCTGTATATAAGTATATATGTATGCCTGGTGCTGATCCATTATGCCTTCTTCTTCTACATCATCTGGTGAAATCACACACAAAACTTGGTAATATGCTTTCACACATGGTGATATAGTACTCTAGGAATATTAACTTTGGTTCCACACCTTTGGGTTCCAAAAGATGGATAGAAATAATAATTCGCAGTTGTCCCATATTATTTGTAGAGTGAAGGGTGGTTATTAGGAAACCTAGAATACTTGTCCCTCAAAAACCACACATTTTGTTTCTCAGATGTGAAGATACCATGAATGACACTGACAAAGTCTGCAACAGCACCATATATATAAATTGAAAGAATGGCATGCCATCAAAATAGTTCTACCTTTCAATTTTAGACAATGATCTTTGAGGACTGGAACTATACTTGATTGTAAAATAAATCCAAAAGTTTTCGCATTTTGAAAAATGTTTGAACACTTTCACTAACATTACAATCTTTGATATTATTATTATTAATTACTTCTCTACATCAAAATAATAATTTCCAGTAGCCTGCATCTTGCTAACATGAAAGGTACATTACCAAAATATTTCAAATATCAGAGTGTACAGTTTCTGTTCTTTGATCCCACAAAATGTACAATTTTAAAATAGATTAGTATTTGTGTAAAGGTGCAAAATTTCTGTAGATGTTTTTTCCACAGCACATTCTATCATGGCCAATGTGATATGTAACAATCAACTTTGATGTATGGGCTAGGCTTGTAATAAATTGCTGACTGTGAATGATGGGATATGCTCTGTCTGGGAGCCTGATTGGATTTTAATTCAAGTCCATTAAAATAACAGTGAGACAGAGAGGAGGCCATGATATTTACATAAGGTCATGTAACAGAAAAATTACAAAGTTGAGACAAGCCAGAGACAAATTTTGGGAAATCGTGGGCCATTGGAAATAAGTGTCATAAACTGATATTTTCCAGACTAGCTATTAATAAAGGCAAACTTGAGAGAATTATTCTTGCTTCAATGGGCATGTTAAAATTTTGGAACTTGGTGAAATTTAATCCTGATTAGTTTGGCTAAATGAGGGGGTGTTTTTCCCATATGAAACTCAATGTTTTAAGTAATTTCCCTTGCAAAATTTGGCAGACCAAGATTTTCTGCCAAAAAGTAAGTTTGAGGGATGCTGAGGAAATTAAAAAATTAACAACTACTTTGTCATGCTAAATAAATCGAAGGAGAGAGAGAGAGGAAAAGAAATACAGCAACACTGACCTGTCACCAACAGAGATTTTGAAAGGACTGAAAACAACCAGGTATGCTGACATGCTAGCAATTTGAGTTTGGTCATTCACTTGATTCTATGATGAAATTTGTTTTACTGGTATAACAAAATGCCTAATTGCATTTGGTATAAATTTGTTAATTCTAGTTTGAAGAGAAAGTGTATCATTCAAATGTCATGTTCAATTTTGTTTTGTTTTTGTAATCAATTAAATTGTTATATTTTATATACGGGAGCTCGTGTTGTTCTATTCTATATCTCTACTCAGATCTCTGTTAATCCATCAATTAATTTCATATTTTATATTATTAATTACTCAACCTAGGCAATAACACCATGGTCAATTATCTCCTATATAGTGATAACCAATGCACCATAACAGGTGCTGGATCATATCCCCCCTCCCACAAAATCTGCACAATCTTATTCTTCTGGTACCTGAATTTACTTTAATACCTTTTTAGACTGTGATTACAGCAAACATAATCTAATGAGAACAATGTTTTAAATAACACTTCATGAAATACAAGGCTCATGAGGAATATTCTCTTATAAAGTGCATTTATTCTTTTAAGACAGTAATAAAGAATCATGTTAAAATAAAGCAAAATATTGTCATTATTTACATCATGATCACAACTATATCCTACGACATTATTTGCATGGTCATTTTTGTAATTTACTACACACAATAACAACCATACTCTACAACAAGCAGCCTCTTTGTGCAGTCAATTTCAAAGTCATGCTCGACAACATACAGCCTTTTGTTTGTACAGTTAATATTGTAATTTACTATACATGATCAAAATCATACTCTACAACTTACAGCCTTTTCTTTTGTACAGTTAATACTGTAATTTACTACACAGGATCAAAATCATACTCTACAACATACTGCCTCTCCTTCTGTATTGTCAGTGTTCAAGGTTAGAAGTGAAATTACATTTTAAAATCTAAAGGTCTTTTTTAGTTTTTTTTTAAAGGTTTAAATATTTCTTTTGAGGTTCAAGACATAAAGCAGTTACAAGAGTACCTACACGGCGAGCACAACAATTATTAAAAACTTGAAACAAAAGATATAATAAAATGACCATGTCTTTTATTTGCACAATTCATTAGCTTTCTCTACCACTAGGCTAGCCCAATGAAAAACCATGTCCAAAGGAAGCATTTTTTATTCTGGTGTTGGAGTAGAACCGTTCAAAATTTTTTTCTTAGTTTTAAGTGGGGGGTGTTTAAGCCTTCTTTTAGGTTTCTAGGGTCAAAATGCAATTTTAGATTTTCGTAGTGTTTGAGGTTCACTTCTAATGCTAAGTATTGTCATTTACAACATGATCATATTTCCGCAACTTACAACCTCTTTTTTTCTACAGTTAATACTTTAATTACTACACAGGATCACAATCATATTCTATAACTTACAGTGTCTTTTTTGTATGGCCAATAATGAACTGCTGTTTAATTCAGGAGATGTGGTAAAATAATGGCAATTTACTGCTATGTTCTCTGATTGATGCATATTTTCCAATACAGGCTTAGCCTGAAAACTATTTTCTCAAAGAAAATAAAAATGCATTTGCATACATGATAAAGAAAGATGCATCATAAAAAAGACACAACTTTTTTACTCCCCCCACCACCACATTTCAAAAAACATGATTTTCATTAATCTTAGAAGACTGGGAGAGAGCTAGCTTCCTGACACAAAGATATACCCATGACCTGTACAAACACTAAAAAAAGGTCATGCATAATCACAAGTTAATGCTCATGGAAAGCTATCACCTCGGGACAGTTTATACTGAGCTGATTGTCATGGATATGATTAAAAGATAAGTTAATCCAAGATAAAACACTACCATTATTTTAACTGAATGACAGTAGTTAGAGTGATGTCAAGTTAATAGTTATGGTAATGTCAAGCTCAGAATTGTTTGAGAGGGAACCTATTCATCTATTTGCATAGGTAAAACACATTAAGTGAAACAACCCAATTCATCTTTAGTTAGGTGCTGAAGAAATAAAGTTACTAGTTTTTGTTGCCTTAAATGATAATATTCAAGCCATCTTTATTATAGTCTGAATATACCTCCCCATTTGTTTGTACCTTCTTACCGATTTAAAAGATGAAAACCACAAATGAGATAAAAGATGCACAGACCTCAGTCAGTTAATTTATTGTTTTATAATTTCAAACCTGATTATGTCCAGGTGGGACCCTAACACCTTATCATCTGCACATTTGATTTTAAACGAAAGTTTTCTGTGTAAAAGACTACCCTGTTCACCAGTCATTTCCAGTCCTGGACAAGTCCATTTTCAGCAAAAGGGTGTATGTACGACTACACATGTATGTACATAGATGGAAAACACTATGTTGTCTGCTTCCGATATTAGCAATGTCGAATCAAACAAAGGAAAAGAATGACAATTACATATTTGCCTTCATGTGGATTTAACAAGCGGTGTAACTTCAAAGTACATGTGGGCAAAGGATATAACTAAAAATTCTCAACGTTATGGTAATTTACTGAATTATCCAGCAGTTACTGCATAGAATTAACTACGTCACTATGTTGTCTGAGGAAATCAACTTGCCCATAGTGTACGCAACATGGCGCTGTGTTAGTACTGAAAGTTCATTAAGCATGAAAGGTGCAGAGAATGCCAGTGTTAGGGCCACTCTAGTTACATTCAGGTTAGAAATTATAAATCAATGAATGAATTGACTAAGTTCTGTGCACTTTTTATCACATTAATGATTTCCGTTATTGAAATCGATAGGGAGTGCAAACAAACGGGGAGGTATAGTCAAACTATAAAAGATATTGGCTCATTTGTAATTGACTGAAATGTTTCTTTTAATCAGATTTTATTCCATATATAATAGAATCATGTGGAAGTGTGATTCCCTTCTTAAAGCAGAATGTCTAAATGCATCTGTAATTCAGAGATGGATCAGCTATCAGTGAAGTGAGCAAAGCCCAGCAGCAAGATGGGGCACTTTCTTCTTTGCACATACAGTAAACATAATATGGACATTAGTCATTTTGGAATATATGACATCTGTTGACATAGTAACACCATCCAGCATCAGGACTAAGCATGAATGCAGTGCCAAATCCCTAAAGTAACTGACATGTTTAAGCATTCTAATCAGTGTGGCCATTGCATGTCTAATATTTTGCTCAGAGCAATGCAAGATGCAGAAAAGTCATTTTCTATATTAAGAAAAAATTTAACATGATCTTCAAGGAAGTATTAATAAGATTACCATCCAGCCTCAGATAAGTATAAAGATCAACTCTAATATTAGAAACTTGCATCATCTTTAAAAAAAATATTTAAAAAAGCCCCATCTGAACTAATCAGAGCAGCATTGACTGCATCTGTTAAAGCTGTGTTCTACTGTCTAATGGATTTTATAGAAACTTGATGCATTTTTTTCTTTTATTTTTGGTCTGTGCTATGTTGTGATTGTATGAGTGTGTGGACATACCCATGATGAAATGTGACAATGCAAAGTCTACCAACTAATTTCAATTTGAAAAGTGTATGACTTGTGTCAAAGATACATTTTCTTTTATTCAAAATCTGAATTTCCAGTTATTTTTGATATTTTTATATGAGTAGATAACTTGTTCTCAATTGTACATGGTTGGTTATTGAGATTGTACACACTGAGCCAAAAAAGCACATTTTTTTTTTTTAGTATCAACAACCCCAACACTATCTAGGAGGTTGGCAGGTATGCATGTGTCATATCTAATATATCTGAAAAACTTGGAAATATTGTATATACTGCTATGGTCCTCTTCAATACAACCAGATAAGAAAGTGTGTCAATTTCAATGTTTCATAAAACTGGAGAGTTATTCTTGTTGTTGTGGGATTAACTCCATTTTTCAGCACATGATAGGCTATACATGACAGCCAGTATAACTGGTAGAGGAAGAACCTGGGAAATCCCTAGGAATAACCACCATCACACATAAAGATACTGGAAAGCTTTCTCACATACCCACATAAGCCAAGCCAAAGACTAGAACCCACATGGACAGAGGTAACATGGCAGTGATCGGTAAAGGCGAGTGCTTTAGACCACCTGGAGATCCTGAACAAGAGATAGACAAGAAACAGCGAGAGAACCTGCTCTATATTAGTGGATGCTCCCTTGTTAAAACCAGGTCACAACTGACTGTACATTGGATTGCAAAATCAGACTGCTCTCCTTGTAAGGAATACACAACTAGCCTAACTCTGGCTGAAATGGCACCATTATGTAATCATGATGTGTACTACTTTAGCTTATAGTGTTTAATAACAGTTTTTATTAACTTGTCCATGTTATGTAAGCCAGGTTTTCTACATGCAGAATAATTTTTAAACATATTTACTTTTAAGTTTTATTTTGCAGGTCAGCATTTTTGTTTTTTGAATTCTATTTTACAAAATGTGAGAAAGCTTGCCAGTAGCTTCTCATGGGTTGGTAGTTCTTCCTGGGATTTTCCCAGGTTCTTCCTCTACCATTTATACTGGCCACCATGTATAGCTTATCTTGTGCTGAAAAATGGTGTTAAACCCTATAACAACAACAACAACAACAACAAAATCTGCATTATGTTCTCTTTGTACTGTCTTAAATTTATCAAATTACTTTCCTAAATAAAGCCAAAAAGTTGAATCTGAATCAATGCCTGAAAGCAGGAAGTTGCCAACATAAAAACTACTCTTGTTGCTATTATGAACAGTAACCAAGTTACAGCATCAATTTCACCTTATTTATTTTGAATCCACAGCAATGATACCAAAGCAATACAGCCATTTTAGAAGCAATAAAGTACCTTAAAACTGTCTGAATGACTGAATCCAATTGCAACTAATTCTATTCACAGTCATTTAATAATGGGTGGAACAATAAGAGATGGGAGTACAGAGATAACAAATTCAGTCCTACTCCACATGATTTCACTCATGCCAAATTAGAAGTGACAATTGAACTGCTTAAATCAGCCCTATCTAATCAAATTATAGAAACAAAAGCCCCATGCTAACACTTGTAGGATTGGCAAAATGTAAGGTCCAGGACTCAATGATTTGAATTTCTGATAAAGGGAATCTTGTAACATTATCCTTGGCTAGAACAACCCAAAAGATAAGCATGGGTTTAAGATGAACCAGAAAATCTGTCACTAATCTAGTTAGGGAGATGATATGTCTGTTTCATTCTAGCACATGATAACTTGTAAATACTGTCCTCTCCCTTCAACTTTAAAGAAAAGATTCTCTTTATTTGATTTGTAGGTACGATATTAAATAAGAATGATATGTTTATGTAGAAATTATTTCATGATGGAATAATTTAATTGATAAATACAATTCAACTAAAATCCCTGAAGGAATTAAATTTATCTGAAAAACTGGTGTCAGAAAACATTTAAAACCTTAAGATTTTTCAGTCCCCAAGGGTTTCACTGGTTGCCGATATAAAATATATGCCAACATTTACATGTGAAATGTGTTTAGGATTAAATTACAGTTAAACAAACAAAAAGCAAAGCATATTTTGTTATCAAAATGTTGGCACATATTTAAAAAGAAATGACCACATTTGAAGGTATGTCAATACACTTAACGGCCTGAAGTTTCACTAAACAAAGCATGCTTACACAAGTTAAATACCAACCATCTGTCTACTAATCAAGGTAGGTTTACGAAAATGAATGCCATAAAGAAACATGATGATAAATTTATTTACAACATTGTATGTAAACATTGTCATATTGTGTTTTTCAATACTGCACCATCTCAATCAAATTTCAAAACCCAAAGACTGTAGAAAAGCAGTATTGGCCCAATGTTTGGCTCATATATGACTACACCTACCCACCCACTGCAAGCCTGGGGATGTTGAACAGGCCAATGTACTCTCCTGCCTGTCATAAGAGGCAAGTAAAGGAGGCAGGAGCTGTGGTGGATCAGTGGTTAGCATGTCAGACTGGCTGAAAGGGTGCAGGTTTGAATCCTTCTAGCGCATTAGACCAAGTCAACTAATGTGTGTCCACGGACAATGCACTTTACTCCAACTGGCTCAGTATTGAATAACCTATTGGTTTGTGTTGCTGTGCCAAAAGACGCCAAACCAAACCTAAATTCTCACAATTTATACACAGATGCTTAAGTGACACCTTAGACTCAGACATTTACATATACCACATAAAAGTTAAGAAAATCAATATTCCAAAGTTTGGAATATTGGTCACAAGACAGCTGACAAAAAAAGTGATTTGAAATTTGAAATTATTTTATGAAGGCAGAAAATAGTGGAAAACTGAATGTAAAAGTAGAACCTATGAGCAATGTAGTTTGCTTACTCACATGTCAAATCATGTCAAATATAAACATCAATGACTTTGGAGCACATAGTTGCTGAAAACTGATTCAAACCTTCAATCAACATCCAATTATAGATTTCAAACCTACTTTTTTATTGTGGAAAGTATAATGGCAAAAGTGCACTGAAAAACTAATGATGTGTTTGCATGACCCAAGAGCTCTAAACGTTGCAAAGGGGAAAGTTTCAAAGGTGTCTGCATTAAGCCGAATTCCTCCTTCCTATCAGAGAATTCACGTAGATACACAGTAAATTACAATAAGATATATCAAGGTGAATGTTGGTTTTCCCAGTTTAAAAGACACTTGATAATTCATCCACCTTTTTTCTTTAGTAATGTGTTACGGGATGACCCCCTGCTTGTACTGCGCAGCCAAATGTAACATCACTTAACCTGCATACTTTTATAATACAGCATAGTTATCAACAGGGAAACTGGATTAGTAAATTTTAAATCAAGAAAAGAAATTAGGAATAAAGAAATTCAGCCTTATTACCAGAACTGTTGTACTGATAAGCTGCTTAATCGATAGTCACATTTTTATAAAGTCAAAATTAGTGCAGTGATGTATATTCATCTTAAATATTGTAATTAATCTGTTATTGATGAATGGCCAAATATACAAATAAATTGTATCAAGCTTGTGAAGACTTATTTTTTAAAAATAGACAGTTGTATACTTTAACAACTACTCTTCAATATCAAGATTGATTAGACAAAAAACACTGAGACAAACTATAGACCAATTTTCTTGCAAGAGAGAGAGAGCCACCTTGATCAGTGTTGTACCTTGAGATCATGGGTTTCTCCCAATTTCTTTTGTTCTTAGTGCCCCAATAACTAAATTTCTGTAAATACACAATTTGTAATTTAATTAATGATTTATTAATTTGAAAAGAAAAGTAATCAAGAAAACATGGATATTTATTATAATAAATCCTAGTAGTAATGAGTGAACACTGAAGTTAGACGAAAGCAAGATCTAGAACAGAAAATTCCATGTTGCAGCTCATTTCAGGTTAACCAGATATTCAAACATGTTGATGTTTTTCATGAGTTTCTTGAGTACATGATAAAATACTGATTGTAATAATGTAAAGTTAAGGTGGCAAAGTGGTCAAAGCAAATAAGATTATCTCATTTACTTAGCTCTTTTAACTAATGCATTATGTACCACCATTTCCTTTCTCCCTTTAAAGTGTTGTGTCCCCAAATATGGAGGGATGGGAACATAGGTCCCCTTATAACTCTTGGAATCCTATGTGCAACATTGCTTTGTCATGGTCTACTACAACAATTTAAGATCATGTGTAAAGAGCATTGTTTCATTTCTTAAAAGATGTGTCAACATTTTAATTTTTTTAAAACATGACAGCTCAAGCATCTCCAGCCACCAATCTCATTGTTCCATGTTAGGGGTGGATTCTGGAGGAGTAACGAGAACAATGTTTTCAAGATGACCACAATTGTAACAATATTACTGGATGTTAGATCAGCACTATTTTCATTTAGGAACAACTATATACCATAGTACGATTTCTGGTGAAAACCCCATATCAATACGACTTTCAATCTAGAAGTAGAAGTAATTAAGATTTTCAAGAGGGCTGTCATATTTAGGTCAAATCAGCATCATTCTCATTCAGGACATCAAGATACCATGAGAAGTCTTCTGGTAAAATCCCCATGTCTATATGTCTCTCCATTGAGAAGCAGCAGTATCAAGATTTTTAAGATGGCTGCCATGGTGGCCATACTGCATGTCATATTTGCACCATTTTAATTTAGTATCAGCTAAACATCATAAGAAGTCCTCCAATGAAAAGCCATTTTCAATATGACTCTAGGATGTGCAGCAATAAATTTTTCAATATGGCTGCTGTGGTGACCATATTAGATCTCAGATACTACCATACACTATATACTTGCTTACAAGTCCAACTGCAAACGACACAGACCCAGATCTGCCACTAGCAGATCTGGGTCTATGCAATTTATTCAGTCGAACAAATAACACAAACCCTGATCTGGCAGTACATTATGTACCAGTAGATCAGGGTCTATGTTGCTTTCAGTTGGACTGAACTTATAAGGGAGTATACAGACTGCATATATCGGTAACATTTTGTAACTGCTGATATCCTGAATGGGAACTAGAAATAAATGTCTCAGGTGTTGGTCATACAATCACTGGAATCTACTGCTCAGCACCTTAAATGGACACCAAATGAGAAATAACAATCTCATCAAAGACAGATAGACTATCCTGGTTTCCTAACAGGAGGGCAAAAATTCAGTGCTAATTATTTTTTCCAACACTATTTGTTTCAACTTAATAGTGAGACTGGTGCTTAGCCAGTTGGCATCAGTTACTCTTTGTTTGTGTAGATCCCTGATCTCTGGTATTGTGTTTACCATTTATGCTCATGTACAAGTCCAATTAAACTGCAAACTGAATACATCCAGATCTGCCATCACATAATGCGCCAGCAGATTGAGTATATACAGCCTAAGATGATTATTCATTATATAAAAAAAAAATTACAGACCCGGATCTCTTGGTGCATTATGCATCCAGATTAGGATCTTATCTTGTTGGCAGTTTGGCCCTAATTTTTACACAGGCATATATGATAGTTCTGTTTGTTGTTTTTGAAATGAGACAGGAACCTTTGTTGTTTTTGAAATGAGGCAGCACAAGAAGACAGATAATACCTTACCAATGATCCCTGTCAGATGGGTATTGACAGATGATCTACCTTATGTATTTAAACATGTGAACAATTTTCTTTGTAACATTTCAAGTCAAAATATACATCTCTGAATCTAATTTGTGTTATATTTATTTTTTTATTTTTTTATCTGAAGTACATAAAATTCCAACATCATCATCACTACAAAAGGAAATTTTTACACTGGTCTCCATACACTTTACCAAGTTATCTTACTTCATGTGAAATTTTAAGAATTATAATAAAAGATATTTCATAAATCAAAGTTAAGTCTAACAATGAGTGCTGATGGGGATCATATACAGAAACTTAATGAAGACTATGCATAGTTTAACAAGAAAGAATCAAAATGACCAATCTGATGGAATTATTGTATGTCATTAAAATTAAGATAAGTAAAACCATTTAGGGAGTTTAATTTTTATGGCTAGTAAATTAAAACAACAAACAATTTAATTTCACAAACATGTCAAAAGGATTAAACGAAAACAGCTGGATAGTACACTGAAAATAAAGAGTCACTCAGAAGGGCTGATCCTGTACTGGCTGAAAAGCACTGCCATGAATTCAAGTGTTATGTATATTTAATTTGTATTGTTTGTTGGCTTTTCTTAATGCCTGTATGCATTTGTACTTGTATTTTGTACTTGAGCTTGTCAAGAATTAAGTTCGTTGTGTACCTGACCTGTGACATTTATTTTGTAAACAACATACTACATAGCTCTGATTGTGGATTAAATTTTCAGATCATTATTAATGGTAAACATGTTTATAATCAAGATTCTGACCTTAAAAACTTCTAGAATGGAAAATACCATTAAGCTGACAGAGTATTTCCAATGCATTAAATCAGAGAGTATGAAATCTGTTTCTTACATGTGCTATACAATGCCACAATGTACACACATGCCACATTCACTGCATGGTCTACTATGATCTGAATTTTGACCTGTCATAATTCTAATGTGTAGACTGATTTCTAAGTTACATTACCGTATAAATGAGATGTGGATATTTCTGCAATTTCCTAATATTGCAGTGGCAAGTTGATAGTATGACACTAAAATCAGTATGAATGTCTCACACCAGTTATGGAGGTACACATACCTGCCATAATTCATTGTGTTATGCCCAAAACATGATCTTTTTACTCAAAACCCCCCTGATATGGTAGTGTTTAAAATAACACAATTTTCAGTAATCTTCAAGAAAAAAAAACCCAAACAAAACAACAAAAAACCACCACTTCAATATGTGACAGTAACATGTTATAATTTAAAAGCAGCAAACATTCCAGCTAAGAGCTTATGTGAAGCTGTCTTTGGGGCAATTTATACAGCAAATTGTCAGAGGCAATTAAATGCAAGTAGCTCAGGTATAAACAACCATTTTATGCATTAATTAGCTCACAATAGTTAGAGTAATGTGCTCATCCCTTTGAAGGCTGCTGTGGGTGAGCCCATTATGCTAATTTGCATAGGTACAGTTTACAAAATGGAACAACCCAATTCATTTGAAGTCATAGGTAAATCAAAGATACACTATATGAGTGTTGAAGAAGAAAATTTATTACATATTACTGTCTTGAATGAGAACGTTTAAGACATCTGCATTAAACATTATTGGTAAGTTTGTGAACAGTGACAACATTTCATTGAAGTAGGATTTTACTCCAAATATAAAATACAAAGCATGATTATTTTAGTCTTTGAAATAGTTTTAAAGTTCGATTCATGATTCCTTTTTCAAGTGATTCAGGAAGGTGATTGAGGAAACAATAATCCAACAGCAAAGCAAAGCAAAGCCCTGGAAAAATACATTTCAGAACTTTGGTTGACGGAGTGTTACTTTGTGAAACAAACCAAAATGGGAGGGGATTTAATTCTTTGCATATACTGCAAACAAGATATCGACAAAAGTTATTCTGGAATATACAACATCTGTCAAAATCGTCTATGTAACATATTTGCCTGTATGTAATATATTTGACATATGAAACTGAATATTCAGATCAGTTCCCTTTATTATTGTTTATCATATTCTTGTTAATATACCGGTACTATTAATTGACCCATGCTTTTCATGATTATTTCATCCATAAAATGTATTCACTGAAAGAGAAAGGCAATAGTAAGCACAAGCTTGTATTTGCACAGTTGATTTTATTTTATTTTAAAACATTATTGCAGAAAGTACAAATTTATTTCATCAGAACACAGTTACAGCTAACTACAACATCCTAGCCAATCAAGTACAGCTGGGATCCACAGCCCAGGGCAGGAACCCTAGCTATCCCTTTGATCTTTGACCAATGGCAACCTCATTTACATTATAGCAAAATGGAACAGGTGATATCTGGGAGCTCAAAGTGACCAAGCCCCCTATTATGTAATCTTAGGCACTACTACTGAATAATTACTCACAGAGCAATGGTGACCAACAGAATAGCCATTAGTACAGCACAAAAAAAATTTTTCTTGACACTTACCACAGGGGAATAAGCATTACTGCCTACAGAAAATGTCACGAAAAGTTGTTGAAAGTTATGAGGATTTGAATTTGTATAAAATACAGACAGGCAATCAGACACAATGGCAGATATATACATACATATATACATGTACAGATATTTTTTGATGGAAATTTATATTACACTGAACAATCCTGCATCAGCTGGCTGCATAATTTTCTTTACAATGTATTTCTTGTTATTAAAATACCTGCAAGCTGGATGTACAAGTTACAGAAAATCTCAAAATCATGTGCTACTTCTACTAACTGACCTCCTCTCAATTTGGATTATAGTCCTTAATTTTAGAAGAAAGTAAGTTAATTTTTGCAAAATTTTCTGTGTTCATCGTCAACCTGTTTCATATCTTGCCATATTTACTCACTTAAAAGTTGAATCAAACAGCAAACAACAAAGATCCTGATCTGCCATAGCATAATGCACCTGCAGATCAGGTTTATTTTCTTTGTTCTTCTGATTATTCCTAACAAACTGCACAGACCCAGATCTGCAGGCAAATTACATAAATGCAGAACTGGGTCTGTGCAGTTTACAGTTGGACTCATCCCATAAGTGAGTAAATAAGGTAGTTTTATTCTGAATAAACCAAATATCAGACACAAAATATGTCCTATTCATACACAAACTCCAGCTAATTAATATGTAAACAACAAAATCAACAGATAATAAAGGAAAAAAACCTTCAGTTTATGTATATAATTCTATTACCAAGACTGATTGCCTGAATTTGGATGCATCTAATGGCACCTTGGGATTAATGCATGACTTGTGATTGACACTGATAAAATGAAAGGGACACAATTCCTTGTAATGAAACTGGCACTCTGCAGAAACCAGACACAGGCTGGCAGCCATACATGATTGGATTTCCAAGATTTTAGTGATCAGTACCAGCATATCAAGCTTTATTAACCCATAGGTCAGGTTTTATTTCACACTCCAGATCTAAAGGAAAATTGATAGTTATAACTTGTTGATGGCCAGATTTTCTCCTCTCTGCTAGCTCTCTCTCCACACAGGATCGACACTAAGCAGTTCTAACTTTTTACTGTCTGCCTAAAATTTGGTGCTTAATGCTGAAATAGCCAGAATGATCCAATAATCACCCCATAAATGCTGATGAAATCATTATTCAAAACAAGAATGAATGACTTTTGCCAGGACTGAAATTCAATTAGAATCATTTAGAATGTAACAAGAAAATTAAAGGAAATTAGGGAAATTTCCTTTTTGTGCTGTTTGCATTTTTAACAAATAAAGATGAGGAAATCTTCACCTCTTCTTTTTTTGCTTTAGAGAGCTTTTTAAAAATCTGCAGACCTGTGGAAGATCTTTCTATATAGCTGCAGGATTTACATACTATGGTCTGCCAGAAATTAATTCCAGTTTTAATCAACACAATGCAGAACTACATAATGAGAAAAAAATGCTATATTGTTTGTTTTGATTCTAAACTAAGAGTATGGGAGTATACCTGATGAAATAAGAGATACTAAATACGTTGCTGCTGCAATATTTTGCAAGATGTGGTAAACATTAAAAAACCTAGGATGTTACCAATATACCTTATCTTTTTCTTGCATGAAGACAGCACTGCAATTCAAACAAACCAACACTATTAGTTTGTCCTCCTTGAGTTTTTTAAACAGATGTGCAATATAATACTTTTATTGTTGGAAGCAGTTTTAGGCATGTTTCCTTTCAATCATGCACAAGTCTTATTGTAAGCTTTACCTGCAACTGCAAAAAAGTAATGTGCCATTTCACTTACAATGCTTTGCGAAATTCAGATGTTTTTTTTCTCCCTAGGTTAGTTAACACAAGAAAGTGTTCTTCAGAATCTGAAGCTTTCTAAACTAAGTTCCTAGTGCTACTGTTACAAGTCCCTCAATATTAAAACAAGCAAGATATTTTTCAAAGTGTGAAGAATTCCTGAGACTCACATTCATTGAATGGCAGTTTGTGAAAAGATTTTGAATTTGGGATGCAGGTTTTCTACTTCAGTAGCAAAACCTAGTGAATTAAGCAAGTTAAATAAAAAACATACACAACCCAAGATTATTCAATATGATTTGCTTCTAACTGGCAGTTGACCAAAGGTCACTTACTGTAATGTCTCAAAATTTGGTACATTCTACTTTCTTAATTACAAGACTCTAATTTTTGCACTTCTTCATTTTTAGTATTTCTAGAGGGAGCCACAGTAGTCCAGTTGGTAGACTGTCAGACTCAAAATCCCAGGATCACAGGTTTGATACTTCCCTGCTCGGCTGCCTCAGTTGGTCCTTGGAAAAGACATTTAGTTATCATTTTCTAATTGAGCCAATAATGTGCTAAAAGTGCTGTTAAAACCATCAATACCAATCAATTTAATATTTCTAGGTTAAAATTCAAACACAAAGGTTAATGGAAAATTGATGATAACTAGTCAATGTCCAAACTGATCTGAACTTATTTTGGCACAATTATCCTTAACTGTTGAACACATTTAATAAAATCTGTTCCAAAAATAACAAATCAAGCTAACAGCAAGTGATAATGACCTAATGCCAGACTGGAGGTAACCACACCTACTAATTAGCACATCACATAATACAAACCTGTTTCATTTGACAATTACACCAATATGTGCTACCTGTAATTATGTACACAAGTATATACAGATAATTTCATGAAAAATTGTTTAAAAAATGATAAACTTGTCCCCTTTTGAATTTGTATATGTTAAACAGGGTCAGTGAGCTAGATGATAAATATCAGAAGACCAGAATGCCCATCAAATTTACCATGTCCTTGTGATAACATGATGCTTAAGGCCTTTCCTAACAATAGGACTGGTCACTAACCATGGGTATCAGACCACATTTGACTTTGATGTTCAGCAATGGGTTAACTGACAAGGTGGGTTAGAATCAGTTACAGAATCAAGTTCAGCCATCAGATCAGTGACAGAATCCAAGTTTGGCTCATCAAAGGAAACCTACATGTGGCAATCATTTAATCTTAATACACCTCCCCTTTGATAACTCGTGCCCTGACAACTCACGAGCCTGCTTATAATGTCGTATCAGGTGTGGTTCCAATTTTCCCTCAAGAAAATACCACAAGAACTAGCCCCTATTTGTTGAACATGAAGAAAATCGCAATCAAAACTGGTATATGAAACTTTTATATATTGCTCATTTTATCAGCTAAAAGGAAATTAGTGCATGAGAATTTATATCAAAATCATGAAATTTGCAACTTTTAAAAGAAGTCATAGATTTGTTAAATTTTCTTTACAATGAAATGTCAGTACACTGTAAATAACAATATTCAAAGAAATTTTGATCCATGAAAATATCAGTAAAGTCTATTGATGGCAGCACTTTATGAAATAAATATAAATTAAATAAGTTTTGCCAAGTGAAATTTGTGTTTAAGTTCTATATTTTAATTTGGTTTCAATGTAATCATCATAAATGTGATATGCCCTCTTGTATTCAAAATTGAAAAGTGTCAATCTACCATCACACCTATGTCTGCAAGTATTTCTGTGAGAACCTACTTCCAAGTGCCAACTGTGTTTTAATCTCTGTTTTGCGATTAAAAACATACATGTTTTATATTATTCCATTTTTAAGGTTTATTGTATCAAATCAAATAAAAGGATGGAATAATGTCATATTACCGAGTTAAAGCTACCCTCAAATGAGCTAGTGGTCAAGGTATTATGTCAGGTCAATTCATTTCAATTGTCTGATGAAAAACTGTTATAAATATTATGCACGTAACATAATTAAAGTATCTAACATTAATCAATGGTTTATCCTACTAATTTGCAAATGTGACTGCAAGGATAGCAAGAAGCAAGTAAAAGGAATACTTGGTTAATGAAAAGCATGGTTTTATAGATAGGGTTCATTATGGAGAAGCAAGTTCCAAGTTGATGGTGATCTTAAAATTCCCAAATTGTTGACATTCAGAACCTTCCTTAAGGATAAGAAGAAATTTTGCTATTACAGTCTTGCAATGAAATCATGGCATCAATAGTTTAATAAAGAACAATTTTTTAAAAAAATCAAGTTTCAATGTTTAAAAGCTGTTATTTCATGAATTAATCTGTAGTTTTCAAAACAGGATGTTTTGTTATAAATCAACAACAACACTTGAATATATCCACATTCACATGCAAAGAAGCAGTGACATGATGCACAACACTTTTGCAGGTACATACAATACTGAAACCTCTCAAGTTTTTAAAGATCTTGAAAATAAAGGTGTGGTCACCATGTAAGGATCTTTTTTAATTGTCTGATTGTATCAGTAAGCAATATATGGATTGAAAGCCCTGATTTTATTACCAAGTTCGTTTAAATAAAAGAATAAACATGACTGTAAGAATGGCAAATTGAAAATCTACAGCTGTTCTGATAGTCAAATGTTCAGGTAAAAAATGTCACTGCTTTACTTCTGCACAATTTTAATCATGGGGGCAAAATTGGTAAATTACAAGATGATAATATCAATAAAAGTTTTTTAAAAAACACAACGAACAACACTACAACCTATCTAATGTGCATGTAAATGCAATTATGAAACCTAAACATGTCTTTTACCTTTTTGGTATTTAAAAGTAACAAACCCTTTGCCATCAGTAATCATTATTCCTGATAAATTTTGCCTGATAATAAATACTCTGAAAATTCACTGATACATATTCCACAATGTAACAAATATATTACTGGAAAATAAATTTTGCAATAATAGATCTACTCCAAGATTTTTCACATAACTTTCTGTTCTGTAATTCAGCACCACGTCACGATACCTGCTCATGCTTCCTTAAGATGAAGCATTTTACATCAAATTGTCCATAATTTTAATTCAATCTATTAAAGTTCTCATTACGGCAAGGAAACCTGCACCATTTAATCAAAAAAGCCCAAATCAATTTAGCCACCATGATACTCTGCACAGATTGAATTATTTGCAACTGAAGATGCCATATGAAGTTTTCTGTGCATATGTATTGTGGACTGCACTAGCTTTAAAAAATTCAATAACACAGATACTGGATGAAAAGTTGGGGTTTTTGTATATTTTGTTTCATAATGAGTCTAAAATCCATTGGGATTTAGGGTGAGAAATCAAGTCACAATGAGACCAATTTCATTAACAAATGCTGTCAAAATGAAACATTGTGATGCCCCAAGAGATCTGACCTTCTTAAATTCTAGTTTTTTATTAGAACAGTTGAGCCACACAGACTCTGTGATTAATGTGTCAGACTCGTGACCAGAAGAGTGCAGGTTCAATCAGGATTGGTCAGCTGCAGTGGCGTGCCTCTGTCACACTTTACTCCCATTGCCTTGGTATAATATAATCCTTCATGTGGTGATGTGCCATCTGAAAACTGATCAGTCATCCACTATTCTGACAAGATGACACTTGATGATTACTTTCTCAACTCTTATTTATACAGTCACCTCTTTTCCACAATCACCTCTCGTACTCAACCAATATCTGACTCCCCATTCCATTCAAGTTACGTTTTATTTTATGCCTCTCATTCTCAGCCAAGTGCTTAATCAATCACTATTCTGACTGAAAGAAGGCATTAAAGTTACATTTCAAACACCTATAAGAATCACCTCTCTTCAGCAACCACCTGTTGTATTCAGCCAATATTTGGTTTCCCCCAACTTTCAATTAACCTTTTGATTTTACTGCTCTTTCCGAACCAAATGCTTTACTCAACCCAGATTGTTCAATCTATACGGTAGTTACTCAAATGATCACTCACTATTCTGACAGAAAGCATTAAAGTAAGAGTCTAAACTCCAATAAGAACCACCTCTCTTCAGCAACCACCTCTTGTATTCAGCCAATTTTTGGGTTTCCCCACCCCTCCTTTCAATTTACCTTTAAATTTTACCTCACTTTATAGTGTACCAGCTAAGTGCCTTATACAGCCATGGTTGTTCCATCCACATCACAGCTATTATAACAATATTATTCACTGTTCTGACAGAAAGATGGCATTAAAGTTATGGTCCACCTCTCTTCAACAACCAGTCAATATTTGGTTTTCCCCTCTGTTTACAAGTAAATTCTGCCTTCTTTAGCAGCCAAGATTTTTCTATGCCTTGAGGTATTAATGTACTCTGCTTAAATGTGTTTGTAAGCAACTTGTGTACTGCAAAGAAAAAGTAATGCTACAAACATGCCATGTAAAGAGACGTGACAACAAACTGAGGTCAACTACATGTCAGAAGTGTCCTTCTGCTAGAAGGAGAAACATTTTGAGTTTCTGACAAATGATAAATTTGTTTCAATACAGTTAATGGAGTGTTCATCGATTCCATAAATGTTCTAATTAACAAGGCTTTTAAGGTCAACGGAAAGCTTTAATGTTTGATTAAATACCATACATGCGAGTGATCAGCTCATTTAATTTTTGTCAAGTCCATAAGAATACATTTTTAACATCGTGATATCTGTCTGGGCTCTTGTAGTGTGATTCATTTGTTTTCAGTGTATCAAATTTTGTACTCTTGCAGAGAATAAAACTTTCATTGGAACTTGTATATTTCTTGCAGCTGGACCTTTCAGGGTGTCAAGCTGAGTTTTATAAAGAATACCAGAGTAATGCTGGAATATTTTCATGAAAATGTAGGTAAAAGTTCCTGAAAATAAATGCAAAATGTCAGAATTCTAAAGAGAAAAAAGATACAAACTTGAAAGGAATGACTAAATATTTTTGTGTGCTATTTAAAGTAAGTTACCATAATTAAATGCATCATATACCCTATTCAAATAATGAAAGGCACAAGCGATGCAACAAATTAGGAGATATAACAACAATTTCAATAAAGCTTACATTAATGTGTTCAATGAAACAGTCAAACAGCTCCCAACTACTCTGAATAATTAAACCCCTGGTATTATTAATTCTGATTTTTATTAATATGGCTACTGTTAATTATAAGGTACTTCTAAAACAGCATTTTAAATCTCAGGCAGCATAGGAACATTTTACATCAGCATTAATGAATAACTAATTAAATAGAAATCCACAGGAATTACTAATGTTCAACATGAGTATCAGCAAGTAGCTATTTCAGGTTTTATTGGCAGATAAATAAGAAGTCTGTGATTTGGATTTTATTTATTCTTCTTTAAAGACTCTACTCATTCAACTAACCAAATTTAATGATCTGACTTAAAGATAGTAAATTCATAAATTTGAAACAATATTAAACTTACAGGAAATTTTTATGACTAATTCCAAAAATACCAAACTAATCCAAAACACAATCAAATGGGATCTATGATGACACCTGCCTTATAAAAGGAACCACGTTATAATAATGGGCCATATAATGAGAGAGTGTACTAACTTGTATATCCCACAGGAGAATGTATAGATAGGTCTACTGACATTCAATAATTATTTAACTTTCACTGACTCACTTTAGACCATACTGTTCATCTAGCCATTATATCTGAAATAGTTCATATTGTTAATATCTTCACAGGTAACATGGTTATACATTACAGTAGTCTTTATAACCAAGACATGTCAAGTATCGGTCTGTTTTTCCCTGTCCCCAAAACAGGCCTTTTACTTTCTGTATTGGATTTTCACCTAACTGCTTGGATCTGCTTTTCTACAAAACATGGAGACCAACTTCCTCTTCTCAGCTAATACAACAAGTTTTTTAATGAGGAAAATAACATATACAAGAACAATACTAGTTTCCTGAGAAGTAGAAAAGTTTGTAGTTGTTTTGACAGATCCTCAATAACGATACAAGTTTCAGACATTTTTCAAGTACTTGCACGTGCAAAACTAATATGTATTAAGTAAGTTTCAAATTATGTTGGTTAGCCTGCCTTCAGACTTGTGCCTGAAGTTGTTTAAAACCTGGATTTAGAATCCAAGCAAGATTTAGTGAGACACACTTGCAGGAAATCTGGACTGCTGTAGTCTCAATCACATATGTTCCATCATACCTGATACTTTACAAAATTTTTACAATCAAACACACATGCCTTACACATGGTAGTTTCATTTTTTTTCTTTGTAACTCATCCGGCACAATAATTTTATACATGTTTGAGTAACATTAGTGAACACTTTTAGACTCTACCCACATACTCTTAAAGACATGACTGTATATAAACCCAAGTACTTCAGTTTCAAATTTACAAAAAAACAAAACACAAAGGCACAATGCCAAATCAAATTCACTGGTCTAATCACAAACCACATGTATACAGCAGCAAAGTGTCAGAAATTTTTTTGTCTAATTGTTACTGTAAATATTTGCTTATAAATTGAGTCCAAAACTGCAAACTGCACAGACCCAGATCTGCTGTTGCATAATGTACTGGCAGATCTGGGTCTGTGCAGTTTGTTAGGAAGAACAAACAGCAGACAATGATTTGCAGGTGAATTATTCTACGACAGAGCACTTATGAGCGAGTATATATGGTAACCATTAACTGCTGTATGAGACTCACATCATAAATGCATCTATTGCTTGTAATATATATATATATATATATATATATATATATATATATATATATATATATATATATATATATATATATATATATATATATATATACACACACACACATACACACACACATTGTTATGTTGTTGTTGTTTTTTTTTAATGCCATTTTCAGCAAATGATAAGGTAAACAAATGATAAAGTATACATGTGGCCAGTATAACTAATGGATGAAATCCGGGGAAGAACCACCGTTAGGGCTATATACTTTTTTATGTGGGGCCTTTGTTTAGTTGTCATTATCTAGTAGATGATTAATCATGGTGTTACTACCTGGATCGAGTAATTAATAACATATAATATGAAATTAATGGATGTAATAACTGAGATCTGAGTAGAGATTTAGAATGAAACAACATGAGCCCTGTATGTAAATTATAACAATTTCAATTACATGAAGAAAATGAAATTAAGCATGACATTTGAATGATACACTTTATCTTAGAAATAAAATAAATTTATATGAAATACAATTAGCCATTATGTTATATTGATAAAACAAATTTCATCACAAAATCGAGTAAATGATTGAACTCATTTTGCTCAGCATGCCTGCATAACCTGGTGACTTCCAGTCCTCTCAAAGTCAACATTGGTGACAGGTCAGAGTCGTAGTATTCCTTTCCCTCTTCTCACTATCTCTCCCCTCTTCCAGCTCGTCAACCATACTTGGTTGTTTGCTGTCTTCTTCCACTGCATGGTAAACATATGGAGCTATTTTTCTACTTTAAATAAATAACAATTCAACCTAAATACCCATCAGGCTTTTCTACTTCTGGGATTGAACAAAATCCCCACTCTTGCTACATCAGATATTGTTTTATCATAATACAACAGAACTAAGGCTAATATGGGTCAGTTTGCAACGTGACGCTGGTACACAACCTTAATAATATGAAATTAATGTCTTCCTGAGCAGACAGCCACATTCCTAAATATAACCATGACAGAAATAGACATTTTAGTAAACAGTACTGCACCCCTGTGGGCTATAAATCACTAACTGGACTATCTCAATCACCATGCACCGATTTCTCACTTCAAAAGAATTCAAAACTTAATTACATAAATGAATTAATGGACTTGAATCCTTGTCCTAACTACATTACTTGCTAACTAGCAATTCCTTAATATAACATTTCCAGATATAGCAAAATCAATTCCTAGCATACATGACACATATCTCATAAATTCACATGTTTAAACAATTTGTATCAGAAGTAATGCAGGAAACTCCTTAGAATACATGAGTCATATAACATTCACGACAAATGCATGCAAATTCATTAACTTCCAAACTCATGGAAAATTAATTTATGAATTTAAAACAAACAATTTCAACAAATGATTACAAACTTATATCAATGAGCATATTGTAGCAATTAAGACAATTGTAGCAATTAAGATAAACCTTATGCTTCCGAGACTAGCTTTTTTTTCTATGACGCCAAATCTCTCTTTTCCTTTATTTTTTCATGTCCAACAACTTCCAGACACCTGTTCCTTGGACAATTTATAGAAGAAAGATACTTTCTACTAATCTCGGAGTCAACTTTTGCCTTCCCACAGAAGCTTTGATCGTTTTTGCAAGGGAGAATACTTAAAACATTGAACTTCATCTGGGAAACAAGCACCCCTGATTTAGCTTAGCCAATCAGGACTAACTTTATCTAACTGCCAAAACCTTTAACACATCCATCAAAGTTGGAATAGTTCTCTCTATTCTGCCTAGTCTAGAAAAACTCATTTTATTGCACTTATTTCAAAAGGCACAAAATGTCCCTGGATTGTCTCTAGTTTATCGTTTTCCTCTACTAACCCCAAGTTAACATATGTCAGACCATAATCTTAGCGGGACCTAATTAAAATTCTATCATGTCTCCAAATTTAGAAGGTTAACCATTGCAGGCTGGCAATTTATTGCAGGCCTAGCCCATATGTCAAAGTTAATTGTTATGTGTCACGCTGATTGCAATAAGATTGACTTCAGTTATTGTGCAGTAATATTTTTCTTCAAAATTCACCCTGTTACAACTACCAACCCATGGGAATCTGCTGGCAAGCTTTCCCACGTACCCATGCTGGCTGATCCTGAGACCTGAACCAACACAGACAGTTGAGATGTCAGTGAGCTGTAAAGGCAAGCACTTTGACCACATTGCCACCCAGGACACCCAGGTACAGTATGTAAAATGTAAATACTAAGATCTCTTTTTAAATATACTGGTCACCCTGGAGATCATCTTCTGGAAACAACTAATGCAATGACCTCTAATTAACCTGTACTGATGACATACTATCTAAATCATCATAGAGACATTACAAGAAACCTAAGTTTTAAACCTGTGTCATTTTTTTTGGTAGACTTTTACTTTTACTTTCAAAAGCAGTGATTTTTACTGAATTAAATGTTAAAACTGTAGAAATGAAACAAATATTACCTTTTAAATATAAACAGTTGCATCAATTTGGAAGATTTACTTTTTTTCCCCATTTTTACTCACTTTTAAGTTGAGTCAAAACTGCAAACAACAAAGATCCAAATCTGCCATTGCATAATGCAACTGCAAATCAGGGTTCATGTTGTTCGTTCTACTCCTAACAAACTGCATAGACCCCGATCTTCCAGTGCATAATGTACTGGCAGATCTGGGTCTGTGCTATTTGCAGTTGGACTGGACTTGTGAATATATGGAAAGTATTTTGTACTAAATTTTATTATTGGTCAATACTTAGGTAAATGAAACCACACATTTCCCTTTTGCTGCACTACTTTTATGACTAAATTATGAACCTGAAGTTAACTTTATTGTCTTACATTGAAACAAGGGGGGGCTATTCTTGATTTATTTAAAGACTTCAAATGTTCAGTATTCAGTGTTTCACTTTACTCTCATTTGTGCTTCTGAGAGACTCAAATTTTCAATCTGACCCCCAGTTTTCAATACAAAGTTTGCTTTTTACTCAGTCTGATCCCCAGTTCTGACACCAAGGGGATTTTTGACTTTCAATCTTTCAACCCTAGGGTGGTATTTCCAGTGTTATAGAGTATCCAAATACTTTGTAATAAGAGAATAGTGTATCCCTGCAGTTTTCTGCTTTAAATCTATGAGCTGTACAGTCATTCTGTATTACACTGCAGAATTTTTAATGAAGTACTTCTTGATTGTTAAAATTTGGTAACTATAGCCAAAAAAATAAAGGAATGATACTTACTGACATAAAATTTATATTTCATTTATGAAAATCTGCATCCTTTAACTTACGATACATATCTCTGTAAAAAATAAACACCTCTCTCTCTCTCTGTGTCACTCCCCCTTTATACAATAAAACCATAAATATTTGTGTATTTTATGGCAAAAAGAAACTCTATCAGAATCTATATTGTTCCTCTGCAAGCTCTAATCTTTTTTACAGATCCTACTGTAGAACCTACCAATTATACTCGCTTATAAGACAAGTCCAACTGCAAACTGCACAGGTCCCAGATATAGGTCTCTTCAGTATGTTAGGAGTAATCAGTAAAACAAACAGCACAGACCCTAATCTACAGGTGCATCATGCTATGTCAGATCAGAATCTTTGTTGTTTGCAGTTTGCCTCAACTTATGAGCAAGTATATATGGTAATATGAAAGAAAAAAAAATGAGTGTGAGGTACAAGCAGTTCTCTTATATCTTCTTTCAAGATCTACTGGAAATTCCATTATTGTAAGTGACTATATGGCTTCCTATATGAGTATGCTGTCTCTCATCAATCACTTCCTGATGAGGCATTCTTAGATCATACTTCAAATAAAAGTCACTTGAACAATCAATGTCATATTTATTTTGAATCTCTGGACCATATTCCACACATCCATTTACCATAAATACATTACTCCCTCTGTATAACACTGTGTATGGGAGCCATATAAGTGATCCACATTATAAGTGTGACAACCTTATACGGAGAGATGTTTTAACAAGATGGTGTCATAATAGTGCATACATAACACAAAAATAGGGTATTCAATGATGTGAGATAACATTATAGTTGGTCTTTTATTAACCAAGAATTCTGAATTAAATAATTAGCCATTTTAAAAAAATTGAAACAGTTGTATGTGATCCAAGACTATAGGTGCATTATCTGCTTTATAGTGGGAGGCCAATGTATGTCAATGTTGTGAGACTCAGCAGGAGAGGTTTAGTAAATATGTAGAATACTCCTTATATATAATATAATGTTAATATAATGACCTTATGATTAAGGGACATTGCAGAAAAAGTTGTCATCTTACTTTCAACACTTAATGCCTCTAAAATTTAACATATTTTTCTGAAAAATACCAACTATCAAAAAGGAAATAGGGTAAAAAAGCAAGCAAATACATCAATGAGCCATTATCCAGATCTAACGCCAGACTCAAAACACATCTTTATAGTTTTATCTCTCAAATACATCATCATAGTTCACTCTCTCCAATACACCATTTTAATTCACCTATTACATATCCCCAACACTCATAAAACTTGAGCCAAATTGTTATGTAAGAAAACCTGTTCCTAAGATAAGCCAGCCCTAACCTTTCAAATCATTTACAAAACTGGACCCTGGCTTTTATGACTGGAGAAATCCTGTTGTTGTTGTTGTTGTAGGGTTTAATGCCATTTTTCAGCACAAGATAGGCTATACATGGCGGCCAGTATAATTGGTGGAGGAAGAACCCTGGAAAACCCCGGGAAGAACCACCGACCCATGAGACGCTACTGGAAGACTTTCTCATGTGCCCACATTAGCCGAGCCTGAGACTCGAACTCACGCAGACAGAGGTGAGATGGCAGTGATCCGTAACGGTGAGCGCTTTAGACCACGCTGCCACTTGGGGCCCTTGGAGAAATCCTGTACCAATTGGATGAATCAACAGTTGATCAATACTCTTCCATTCAATCCAAAATAAAATATATGCTCACTTATAAGTCGAGTCCAACTGCAAACTGTACAGACCCAGATCTGTCATCGCATAATGCACCAGCAGATCTGGGTCTGTGCAGTTTGTTAGGAGTAATCAGTAGAACAAACAACATATACCTTGGTCGGCAGGTGCATTATGCTACAGCAGATCAGGATCTCTGTTGTTTGCAGTTTGACTCGAGTATATATGGTATGCAGTTGTAATTCCTGCTATATGACTGTCACAAGAGGATTAGAGAGGCTGGACATTTTACAGGATGTACTCTATCAATAGGACACATCTCATTCTAAATATCAACAGTCATTAAAGCTTCCTATGTTAGATGAGGAAAAGCTTGCTTTTAGAATCACAGCTAATAATAACAACATCAGCTCCTTGACAAGTACTTGGATCATGTAACAAACACAGAAAAATCATTTTCAAGCCAAGGAAATGTAAAGCAAAGGACCTCTGCATGCTCTCTGAGCAAAATACAAGTCTACTTAGGTAAAAATTTTGAAAAATATAAGCAAGACCACTGTGAAATGGGTCCATTTTGATTGATATGCATGTATGTATGATTTGGTTTGGTTTAGTTTTCCCAGCATCATGTGTAGATTATTTATATTGTAGGTAATTGTAGAAAAATGCCTTACCCAAAGACACACTATGATAGCCAACCTTGAGTAATGCTGTAGTAGGATTCAAACCCACATTCTTTCTGTCTCAAGTTTGGAATGCTAACCACTGAGCCATTGTGTGTTTCTGTCTGTCTGTCTGTATGCAAGTGTGTGTGCATGCATGCATGTATACATACAGCAGATCTAGAGTAATCCAGCAGTAGGATTCAAACCCACATTCTTTCTGTCAAGTTTGGAATGCTAACCACTGAACCACTGTGTGTTTCTGTCTCTCTGTATGCACGTGTGTGCATGCATGCATGTATGTATACATACATACATACAGCTGACCTAGAGTAATTCAATAGTAGGATTCAAACCCATATTCTTTTTGTCAAAAGTTTGGAATGCTAACCACTGAGCCACTGTGTTTCTGTCTGTCTGTCTGCATGCATGCATGTATGTATGTATGTATGTATGTATGTATGTATGTATGTATGTATTTACATGTGCATGCATGCAATAATATACAAGGTTTAACAGCAAGCACATCAGCAGAACTCTGAATATCAAGAAGGGAAGTGACATTTTGTTTGTTTACCACACCACTAATATTTGTTGGGTACGAATTTTTGTGAATTTTGTTCTTGCCACAAAACACAAATTTAATACAAAGTTAGCCACATATGATGAAATCAACCAACCAAACACCTCCATGACACCCCCCTGCCCCAATTTTTTTTTTATTGTGTTTCACATCCTGAGATCAAAAAAGCTATTTTGTAAATCAACATCATTCCACAATCTGGTCATAAAATATTAGCTTAATATATTTATTTATTTTACCCCTTTGAAAGAAAAAAGAATTATGAAAGCATTTTATATTATTTCAATGCACACATATCTATATCCAGTAGCTGTAATTTCCACTTATTGCCCTTAATTGATATGTCATGAAATAAGTAAGGAAAGAGAAGAAGAAACAATTGAAGAGAATGATGCTCTACTGGCAAAACACATTTCCAGCAATTCAACATACAACCATCAACCATTCTTCCTTTTATCTGTAACATGTTGAAACAATCTTTGATATTCTTTGGTGACAAGAAGATTTTCAAAATCAGCTACTGTGTTGCACTGATTTCTGGACAAAACCAATGAATCAACATCATGTCAATTGAGTCTGCTGTTGCACACAAATGTTTGTTAGGTAAAAATAACATGAAATTGTTGAATTAAACAAGTCTATCTTTCCCAAATCAACAGATACGAAGGTCTGATTTTTCACAATTTTTGCATGAACTGTACAGCATGAAAAAACTTCAACAACAAGGTTTTAAGGTCCACTAATAGTACCTTGATCTTCATTAATATCTTTCTTCTCCTTGATGGTCTCCATGACCTAATTAGCATGCCAGTTGTGGCAATAGGACTTTAATTCTTTGTAAGTAAAGTCTATTGGTTGATTTGTTTGTACACGAGACAGCCTCAAACAAAAGAGTAATTTCAATGTTTTTCAAGTTATATTACTTCTTTCAACATTCTGAACACATCAAATGTTGACACTGCTTGCTACTACAATGAGCAAGGGCAGCTGGTTATGTGTTCAAATCACATGTTGATAGATGACATTATCGAAATTGACAGGGATCCAAGTTGAATTTTAGCCACAGTGTTAATGCCATGGTCATCGGAATGTAATTGATAGTGAAACTTTATGAATAGTGTTCTAAGGAAGAGATCATACACAGGTACTTTAAGAACCAATTAGCTTCCTGTTGTTGGCTGGGTCTGAGCTCCCTTTGATCAAGTGTATCTGACTGATCTTGACAGGTGTTTGATTTGTAAGATGACCACCATTGTCAGTACAGTTTATTTGCAATTGTTTATTTTGGGTATTTGTAGCAATTAATCCACAAAATAAAATACCAACAAATATGCAAACTTTGACAAGCAAAAACATGAATTTAAGTACCATGAAAATGTCTTTTCTTTACAAAACCACAACAACTGAGACCGTTGAAAATAAATGACACTACAGCATAAACAAAACTTCGATTTTCCAAGCTAAACTGTACCAGTTGTGAGGTTGGGAAGCGTTTAATGTAGCATTCAAAACTTCTGAGATCAGGCCCAAGTTACCCTAAACATCTCAAGACCTTTTCCTCAAACTGCGAGGTTCTAATATTTTTTTATTGCTTGTTTGGTAATGATGAGTTTTTTTTCACAGACCATTCAACATGCAGTACAGATTAAAATAATTTTAAAAAAATCTACAACCTCTCTAAAAGGAGTAAAGCTTTCTCTATGAAATCTTGACAATTTCCTCAAACATTTTAGCTATCCCTCAACTCCTTTTCAAAGCATAAAAAGGTTTCCATATTTAAATGTTAAAACAAAAAAAGTGATCTTGCATCCTTCTTATTTTCTGATTAAGTATTATTAGCAGGCTAATTAAAAATCTAAGTAAAAGGAAAAATATATGAATTTTGTTGATCATTACGTAGATAATATTACAAGTATTTTAATAACTACTGACTGGGTACTTTTTGGCCCCATAAAAACCTATAAAATAACTTGGAAACTGATGCTCAAATCTTTTTTTGAATAAAACCACAAAAGAAATTAATTCACTGCCACAAATATTGATTTTATATCAATCAAACTTCCTCCAAGTGTAGTCAGTGTAGAGATCAAGTTAACGTGGTGTCAGATCATAAATATCAGCATCAATCAATGTACGATGCTCACTGAGATTTGGCTAATCACTTTACTTTCAGAACATTATTCAAATAATGTCATTCTTCTACAAAGTAACTTTCCCTGGTGAATCATTCCTACATCGTATCTGATCTTAATTTATCCTTTAACCTTGGTATGATGTGGTGGTTTATTTTTCATGTTTCATGGCTAGATCATGGACTATGATGCATGTCTGTGACCTGACCATGATGACTGTGGCTTGTTCAAATGCAAACTGCATAGATCCAGATCTGTTGTCATATAATGCACCACAGAACTAGGTCTATGTGAATCTGCTGGTGGATAAGGTGACTGCAGCTCAAGGTCTATATTGCTTGCAGTTGGACTTGACTTGTAAGTGAGCATATATGTTACTTGTTTTGTCCTTGTTTACTAGTAGTTGTGAAACATGAAACAATCAAGGATACCATAAATATATTTTTTTTTTACTTTCTCAGAATGCATTCAGTCTGTAGGTCAAGTTCAAATCTGCATCAGATGGCATGCTAGACCATCAGGTATATCCATAAAATTCTATGGTACTAAAATATAACAAATCACAAACCAATATGAAACAGTGTCAAACATGAATCATTCCCTCCACACACAGAAAACCTGTGATCGGGAATCCAGGTGTAATCAGGAACTTGGGAAAGGTAAACATGACTGTGACAAAATACATAAATTATACCCATAAATCTTCTGGAAATTGTTCTTCGGTAAAATTAAGTAAATAAATGTTGAAGTTGCTTGTCACATTTTACACCTTGAGATTTGCATTTAAAACTTTAATTTTTTATTATTAAATATTGTCTGCAGAAAATCTGACAATCAAAAAATACAACCTCCTGCAAATGTACCAAATTGCATGTGATGAATCAGTTTGCAAAGGGTTCAAATTTTGAATCAAAATATGAACAAGATTGACTTTCTGAAGTCGTGAACATAGAGGAAAGTGAACAGGAACTCACAGAAGAGCAACTGGAAACTAAAGTGAAAATATACTTATCTGCAAAATGTTTTGTCAAAAATATGGATTTTCATGAATAGTTTAGTCTCGGAAACTCTGTTTACTTTATAACTAAAACATCTCAGGAAGAGAAATTTTGGTTGATGGAAAATAGTCTTACTGTGTCTGGTTTTATTTATGATGCCTTTGTAATCAAACAATGTAAAGAAATATATGCTCCCATTTCAATCATTCCTCTAGTTCTATGTGCAACCTTTGTGTCACCCACTTTGACAACTTTCTTGTACACTCAACACTAAACTAATTATTAATTAAATCAATGCAGTTTTTCTTCAAGTGTCATGTTAAATCGAAGTCTTGCCACACACATAGTACCTTTCTGCCTGTGTGTGTGGCAACTGCATGTAGAGGTTAAAAATAAAAACTGTTGGTTTATCAACTGATAACTGTGTTAGTGATAAGTGATAACTTGTTGTTTGCTCCACTGATTACTCCTAACACACTGCATAGATCTATATCTGCCATCACATTTTGTGACAACAGATCTGGGTCTGTGCAGTTTGCAGTTGAATGTGAGTTCATACAGTAAGCATAACAAAAAATTCTCCCTTATTCATTTATCTCTCTGATGGGTCTGAATGACTATCATAACACCAGGAATACAAAACACATTGTCTTCTCCATATACGATCTTATCTTTCTGCTGACATCAGCAAGAGTCCCTTGTTAATTTTGTATTAATAGTCATGAACTGACTGAACCTAGCATATCTGCATCTCAGACACAGGTACCACTAGATGAAAAGGTCTGAACAAGCTGGCTTGTCTCTCTACACTTCATGGTCCAAATCCTACATAAAGTGAGTGAAAATTTCTGGTGGTCAAGTGAATTTTCCAATTGTTTGTCTGATTAAGTCAATGCTGATTCAGGGCTAACCAGTTTTTCTATAATGAAAAAGATGTTCTGTCAGGAATATTCACTGAAATAGTCCAAACTTTCTACCATAAGTTTGTCTTCTATTCTGTTTTGATCAAGCTCATACAAATGATTCTCTCTCACTTTTAAGCACTATTAAATGCTTACCAAAGAGAAAGCACAATGGCTTGGGTAAAAGAATAAGTTTAAAAAAAACAACCTTTCACATGATCAGACTTGGGTCATGAACATCATCAGCATTTATTTTTCGAATACTAGCTGTTTAAGTAAAAGTTTACTCTGGGTGAGACTGGGCAAGTGGACTTCTGGAGATTTTTCAAGGTTCTAACCCTGCTCCCATATATTACTTAAAACACTTTAATTTTAACTACTACATTTAGAAACATAGCAACTTTAACAGCTAGAACAGAAGTGAATGTATTGTTTTCCATGATTAGTATTGCAAACTCGACCATGGAGAGATCAAAATAAGTCTTTTTAGCTCATATGGCCAAAGGTTAAGTGAACTTATGGGGTATGGCATGAGTTTGTTATCAGTCATGTATCAAGTGTCGTTAATCCACCTAATTTGCACTGGCCAAGCTTGCAATATAAATTTCTATTATGAAAACATAAATGAATTTGATAATGAGAGACACTGACTGGCTTCTTTTTGTAACACCTTAGAAGATTTATTTTAAGATAATATATTTTTATAAACTTGTTTATAGGCTTATATCCTCAAGCTCTCCAAAGAAATTCATTGTGAACAACATCTGTGTTTATTAATGAGGTTGTTTAAGCCTGAGATCAAACTATAAATGAGGTCAAACCTCATACCAAGAGTCAGTGCAAGCACAGCTGTCATTGAGGAGAGTTGCTCCTTACCAGAATCGGATAGGTCATAGGTCGCTTGGTTAATAAGGCAGTAGGCTTCACACTCTTTCACACATACAGATAGGAAAGCTTTACTTGCTTGAATACTTGTAGTTCATGTGTAACATATGGTATATAGCTTTTCTATCCCTACGATAAAGATCTCACAGAAGTTCAGTCACGAGCAACATCTACTTATGTAATAAGATATTCAAAGATCTTCATTATGAGGTAATTTTCCATCATAGTGATGACTCAACATCATAATTTCTTCATTGCCCGAAAAAATTTCAGTTAGAATCAGCAGATCAGCTTGTATTTCACAGATGTATCATCAAACATTGGTTAATCATGTAATGGAACATGCAAGGTCTTTAAAAATTATCAGCCTACTTTTACAAAACCGTACCATCATCCTGGCCATGAGTATAAAAAGCATGCCACCATCTGAACCAATGTCATCTTGTTCTTGTTAACAGTAACAGATGTGAATTTGCAAAAGCATGCACAGACTTAGAAATAAAATATGGTACATTGATTGTTTTGCTGCCAGGGAGATGCAAATCATTTCACCATTCATATTTGTTACTCCATTATGAAAGGATTGTTTTCTGTGATTGTCCATGTTTCAAGGATGGATTGGTTCATGTTTGACAAGTTCTATGTTTGTATTTTTCCATATTTTAGTGCCATGGATTTTGATAAGTAAACATGGTATACCAGTCTGTGATTATTCATGTGACATGATTGCTTCACTGACAAATTTTCCATTTCTGGAAAGATATAGTTACATAAACATTGGCATAAACACTGAAATAAAAATATGTAAAGATTTCATTTGTACGTTGATTTCTAACTCTAGTTCACATACTAGTATTATACAAAAGGTGAAGAAGCAGAGATACAACTAATGCAACCAGGTTCTGTTTGCAGTTTTAGAAAAGGAAATTAAGGGATATGCAACCATGTGAAAATTGGTACATAATGCTTCTGAAAGAAAGAAATGTAGTATAAATCTGAGACTGCAAAAAGAAAAATACACACTAAATAATTTACTCATTTAAATACTGAGTTTACTTGCAATGCAGATTAAGTTATGAATGCAGTTAAGATGCTTATTAATAAGAAAAAAAATTGTTCACCATGAATTTTACCCTTTAAGCTGTTCAAGGAATCAGCACATAAGTTGTGTATACATTTCATTATTGTTTTTAAAATAAATTTTTGATAACAATCCAGTGCATCAGTTACAAGTTAAGGTGCACCAAAACTACTGTATCTTGTGTTAGACTCTAAACTTGGTCACAACAACCTAATAAAAAATAGAGTACTGTGAATGGCACATATGCCCATCCCATGTCTAATACACTTTTATGTAGATAACTGAAATATCTGTGTAGAAACCATTTTTCTTCTTCGAGTTACTGTCACCTTGGCCTTAAATTTCAAAATCAAAACGTTTCATCCTTACTCCGAGTGAAAGTCATCCACAATGCTGGCCAAAGTATGTGATGTGGAAGTATTGTTACTGTGTGAAAACCACTTTTATATTTTCAGTCACAGTGACTTTGACCTATGAACCCCAAAATCAATAGGGTTCTTTGTTAACCAAACTGCAAGTCATCTATGAAGTTTGGTAACTGTAGATGGTAGACAACTCCAGTGATTGTGTGGAAACAAAACTTGTAACAGATGGACAGCCATTTGTTATTAAGGGTGCATGAAAAATAAGTAATGGCTATGTTGCATTTCTGGAAACAGCTGTTGTTTTTGTTGTGGGTTTAATGCCATTTTTTAGCATATGATACACTATACACGGTGGCTGAAAATAGTTGCATTTGAATGAAATAACTGGAATTTTTGTGAAAGTGACTTTTTGAGAACTGGCTAATGTCAATCTTAGGCTGAACACAATAAACATTTCATTTTCTGTTCAGGCTAAAATACTGCTTGTTACTAAAAGCAATTACCATTCTTAACTGGTCAGCAATTCTTCTGGAAAAATTAGAGAAAAAATTGTTTTCTAAGGACATCAATAGTGTGCAATAAAAGCTGGCTGGTCAATTAGTGTTGTGATACTTAATTTGTCAATACTGATGATCAATGAACAGTAACATCTCTGGGAAGATACTAAGTATTAAGTAATTACATGATTGTCTGGAACATTCAATTTTGACACCCCATTATCTAGGCGACTGTCACTATATATCATATACAAATTCAAATCGTCATAATGTCAACATTTTCATCATATTTTCAGTATTGATCACATGACCATGGTGTTATTAAGCCTCATAAGCCCATAAAATTTTCCAACGTTACTCATGTATAACACCTCGTGATATTTAAGGTAATGTCACTGCATACTGTAAGGCAGTTGTTTTCTTTGCAGGTCAATTAAATAAATGTGGTGTTCTTTCATCCAGTGATAATACAAACCTGATATCAGTGCTCATTTCACTGAGCAATATTCTCATAACACATTCAATGATAATACAAACCTGATATCAGTGCTCATTTCACTGACCAATACTATCATAGCACATCCAGTGATAATACAAACCTGATATCAGTGCTCATTTCACTGACCAATACTATCATAGCAAAGTGTTACGCAAAAGTAATCACAGGGATTCCAAAATCTTGTCAGAACAGTTTTAATGCTGCATTACTTGCAACTATATATCAGATACAAATGTAAATAATCAGATCAACCTTTTTCATGATATTTTCAGCACACCATTAATACATCTATTAACTCATATGGGAAAATTATTGAAAAAGCAAAACTAAATTTTGCATAACGTTCAACACTTGTAAATTGTCTCTGTTATTATGCACTAACAACAATGGTACCCTGCAAGTGTGTATACTGTCTGCAATTTCTTCATGTGCTGAATATCTCGTTATTACACTGCAAATGAACAGATGGAATCCTGCTCTCTTACTAAAACCCATCTGCCACAGCATGTCATTATGCTGTGAGTGGTTAAGAGAAATCTTGTCATTATCACCAGTCTCTCTAGAACTCAAGATCCATGGCTCTCAAAGTGCCTGTTTTCTTGGCCTGTGTTTAATAAACTTAGAGCAGGAAATGACATCAATTCCATTACTTTCCTATTGTCATTTGGCATGAAAGAAATATCATATAATCAGGACGCTATTATCTGGGAGCCTCCAAGACCATAGTGGACACTGAACCAATGGAAGTTCCACTACCTCATCCAGTCTAGTGAACAGGATTAAGGGCTCTAAAAGTACCTATCAATCATGGCCTGTATTGACAATCTTCTAGCAGTAAATGACTGATTCCATTCCTTTTCTATACCATTTGGCATGAAAGAAATGGTCATACAATCTTGTCACCATTACATGTGCTCAGTAGCCCCCTATGTCAAAGTGGACACAGAGCCAACCATGACTTCAAGTATCAATATCAGCTCAATTAAGTTTAGGACTACAAGCTGTACAAGATTTAACATAAGCTTCTGTATATCGAGTTCTGCTGGTAAAATGTTACAATCTACATGGAATTTAACCTCAACTTTTAATCCAAACCCTATAACTGACATTTCAACCAGTCTGCTGCTAAACAAGGCCTTTAGAGCCCAGCAGAAATTGTAAAACTCCTGTCACTGTTCAACAATGACCATAATACGAGTCTTACCACCAGGGACAAATCGCTGAATGGCTTTTCTGTCTCACTGTTCACTGTTCAAATATGAATTATCTGCACAAAAATGAAAATTCATCATCCAGATGCTTACTGGAGCATTGCAAGAAATAAAACCAATGTTCTCATGGTTACTTACAGGCAAATTAAAGAGATATCAATACAATGTAGTTTTGTGTGTCTGGTCTTACAATAAGCATATTAAACAGAAAAGTCAATAATAATGCATTCTAATTAGAAATTGTCAGTGCTTTCTGTACTCACAAACGAAAGATAATGGATTTTTTCAATAAGGGTTCAATCTGAAAATAGTCATTCCCTATGTTTAAAATGACTGTTTTTCCTTTTTTTTTTCTCTCTCTCTCTTAAGAGTACTAATTTTACTGCTTATTGGATGGGGGCTTTGTGAAACAGTGAGAAAGAGAGAGGATATTAGGGGATACTATGGTCTGAAAAAATCAAATCTGTGGAAATTATTTATGTACTGTATCAATCATCATATAATATGTACAATTCATGACACTTAATCTATTCATTAACTTAACAATGACTGAAGGTCCAATGTTTATCCTTTCATTGTTAATTCCGATCCCTGAGTATCATTTGATAATGCATAAATTTGAAAAATTGATCATATATCCTTTAGCATTCCAGATGTATAGAATGCAAATAAAACCCTAAGGGTCCTTATTTGCACTTGTTTTGAGCAGTAGTATCCCAAAATTTTGGGTCATGTCCCTCAGTGACATGAAATCATTTGCATATTCATGCTATTTGGTAGCTGAGAATCTTTTAAGTAGTTTCTGTATTGCACAATATTTCTAGGGTATTGTGGTATCTCAGCTGGTCAAGACATTGGAATCGTAATGCAAGGGTCACAGGTTCAAAAACTGCCCAGGCCAGCCTGGGGCAGCTGCTTTTATGTGTCCTTGGTAATGACACTTGGCTCTCAATTGTTTGGCCACTAAGGTTATATGAGTGTCATTACAAGCAACAAAATCCAAAACTGTACGATTGACACACATGATATGACAGGCCATCATGCTTATCTGCATAATATGGTTGCCTTCATAAACAGACTACAACTGGATAACAATCTGCTCAACAATCAATGAACGTTGTTGTTCTACAAGTCATTTGATAGATAGAGCAGCTCGCTGATCATGATCACAAATCTGCATATGTCTATGGAGTGAACTTTGTAATCATGTGAAGAAAGTCTTTCTTCTGTGTTTATTCCTAAAATGATACAAACAGAACTTACCCTTGCCCTTTGGTTTTTGTAGGTACATATGCATTCATGTTTAGAATATATGCATATACATGTACCAGTTTCTGCACATGAATTATGTTCTGTACTACTGTTAATGGGAATCCTCTTTTGATGCAAAGATCGATGTCAAAAGCATGTAATATGACAAGAACAACAGCAACAACATACGGCAAGCCAATTCCAATCTAAAACAATGATGAGTTTTATGTACAGGAATGCTCTCTACAAGGTAGAAACATGAACTGTTCTATTCCAATCTATCCCCTGCCACTGTGACATGTATACATATGTATAGTTTATTCAGAGTATTTCTGCACAAGCAATAAATGTAAACAGAGCATGCTGAGGATTGGCAAGACAAAGTGGATGGTGTGTGATTTTGACTTCCCAATGTTATTTCCAGACCGTATGATTTTCATGCCAAACCTTAACACTCTGCTGTCTCAGATTGTGTAATGGAATAATCTACAACACAACCATGATTATACTGTAGTATTCCAAAAATTAGCTCATGTTTCATAATAACCCCATTCTCCAATTCTATAAATCTTTGGCAAAATTTCAATAAATATAGCTTTCTCTGATGATACAAGTCCTAGTTTTAAACTATTTAAACCCTCCCTTAACTTAGCATGGAACATTGTATTAAAATTTTGAATACATGTTTACAATCTTGGACCTATGATGCAATAATTACTTACCCAGCATAAGCCCATCTCTGGCCCACTGAACCAACCCGGCCCTGTTCTGCACTGAGCACTTCATCACAGCTGTCTGCCCCTTCACTACTGACATGTTCTGAGGCTTCTCTAGGAATTCCTGCACACACACAACTACAAGGAGAAAATATTTGAATTTATTCTGAAGGTTTGTCATTAACTTTTTGTTTTTGAACTGACTCACACTGGTCAGTCTTTTAAACAGAAATCCACCAACAATCAACAGGTTACATTTGTGGGGGAAAAATGGCACCAATAATTCTTATTTCTACTCAGGTTTACCTCCTTTAAAAAAGATGTCCACCATCTTCTGGGTCAACCTTTCATACCATAGTAACTATTACTGAGGAAAATGCTTCACTTTCAGATAGATTTTAGGACTCAATTAGAATTAGATATCTGCTTATTAAAGGCAAATGCCCTCCAGTGAACTACGTTTTGGTAGTTCCAGTAACATACTCACCAAGACATATCAGCTGCATGACTGCAACCAAAGACGAGTTGTTGTTGATGTTTCAGGTTTAACACTATTTTTAACATTATTTTTTTCACCACATGACAGGCTATACATAGTGGCCAGTATAACTGGTGAAGAAAAAAACCCGGAAAACTCCGGGAAGAATCACCGACCCATGCATGGGAAGCTACTGGCAGGCTTATTAACATGCCCACATTGACCGAGGCCAAGACCTGAAACCATGCAGACGGAGGTGAGATGGCAGTGATTGGTAATTACTGACCTAATTGCAAAGCATAACCAAGGTGTGATAGTTAGCTGGTTGAATATTAATGGCACACTAACAACACTGTTGACTGTATCATGCTGAGCATATGAAGCTAAGTGCCTTACCCTAAGGACACAAGCAGGCAGCTGACCCTGGCTGGTTTGATGGGTACAGAACCTGATACCTTTGGATTACAAAGCTAACACTCTTCCAACTGAACTACTGCAAGCATGCCTGCCACAACATGGCATGTCATGCTAAAAACACCTTTTTTTTAACTCCCAAACTTGACATGGTCATCTTCAAAAAAAGGAAAATAAAATCACTTCAGTATATGCCATAACATTTAACATGCATAGATGGTAAACAGTCCTGACTGGAGCTGATGCAAAACTATCCTTTGGGCAGTTTAAATAAGGTAGCAGCATTTGAAAGGCAAAGAGGTCAGGTATAAATCACCATTTCACATATTACATAATTCACTCACAACAGCTAGTGTGATGTGTTGGGTACTTTGAAGACTACAGTGGGTGAGCCCATTGTGCTAATTTGCATGGGTAAAATTCAAAATGTGGAACCCCCCAATATAGGTAAATCAAAAGAGATGATAGATGCATGTTGAAGAATGATTATTGCATATCGCTGCCTTGAAAGAGAATGTTTAAGCCATCTGTATTAAAAGATTATTGACAAGATTGTGAACAGCGGCAACGTCTCTTTGAAGTCGGATTTCACTACGTATATAAAATACAAAGCATTACTTTTGTTGTCTGAATAGTATTCAAGTGTGATTCATTTTTGAAGACAACTCAGAACCAATTATTTATCAGCAAAGCAAGCAAAAGCCAGCAAAAATAAATTTCAGAACTCCTGGTCGATGGAATTTTACTCCATGAAGCAGACCAGCAAAGGGGGGATGGGGCATTTAACTCTTCACACATACTGCAAACAACATATTGACATACATCATTCCTGTGTGTATGATTTTTATAAAAATTGGAGCACCACTTGCATGTAACAGATGTGACACTCAGAATTGAACATTCAGATTAGTTCTCTTTATTATTATTCGTTATCTTGTTAAAATACTAACTAATAACCCTTTCAACACTGCAGACTGGTAATGCAGTCCAGGAACAATAACACCCTCTCAACACTGGACCAGTATACCGGTCTCGCATATATGTTTCATTTTGATGATGTATTCTCTGAGTGGTCAACACTGGGCTGCCCCATTTGTAAATAATTATTTCATAGTATGATTCATTTGTACACCATTTTGATACACCTGGACTTTAAGATAGGTTGTTAACAAGAGCAGTTTTCTGAACTATAAATGTTGATCTTCAAATTCACCCAAGTACAACCAAAATGGCAGACTTGTCGGGTGATGAGTCAGCATAGGCTGGAGAGAACTAATTGAAAATATGGGAATTCTGATCTTGTCAATATACATGAAGAAGGGAGCCTTAGCAAAAAGAATGGATGGATATTGTTGGCAATAATGATGACAATTAGTTCTTTGAAGGCTTTGAACTTGCCGATTTGTACTACACCTGAATTTCATCAGTGGACTAAATCTCAATTGGAATATAATATTCACACAATATTCAGACATTTTCCAAATGCACAGGCACAGCAAGAGTATTTGATAGATCTTGAACACTTTTTGAATATTTTAAAATGTTTTATAGTGACTAAGAAATTTTGGAAATAGCAAGATTTTCAAATATGAATGCACACTGGAAGTGAGAGTCTGACCAATCAACACAAAGGTGCTTGGACTAATGTATCACATTATCTGAAATATTGGCTTTTTATAACCTTTATATATTGATGGAAGTTATAATTTAAGACAGAAACTTTGTGTATGTTTTTATTTAATGTCAGTGTGGTTATGATTATTTGAGTATTCACACACATGTATGCGTGTATTGTGATGATATTTGACAATAATGTCTACCAACTATTTTTTTTCTTTGTAAATGTATTAAAAGCTTTGAATAAGACAGACAAGTTATTTTCTTTTCAACCATTTTCTATAGGCTTATATGAAAAGTTAGCTTATTCTCAATTGGAAGACATCCCTTTTTTTGTCATACGCAATGCACCCCACCCCACTCCAGGACCTCAAAACACACTTTTTGAGTCTCAAAAAACCCAAACACTGTCTGGAAATATGGCAGGTATGTGCAAGGTACGATGAAATTGCAGATGGATGGATGGTCATGATACACCACTTGCAAAACTCATGAAGGAAAATGAAAAATCAACATAATATATTTGACATTATAATTTTCTGTCTACACCTTTATGCTCAGTGTTGTAAACAAGATACAAACTTTTGTAAAACAGTAAATACTTAGGAATCTATAAATGTATTTTGTTATACATTTCACATGAAGGGATGGCCCCACATTTGTAAAACAGTGAATTTACTTCAGAATCTATATTTTGTTATACATTTCAAATGGTTGGATGACCCTAGAGATGGCAGAAAATAATTTCATGGAAGGTATTTATTTGAAATCTTTCCACTTTGTATAAATGATATCTACTGGAATTGATTCAAAGAGATTTTTAAAGCTAGGTCCATTTTTCCTACTTCAGCAAGATTCTGTGAATTAAGTAAGGTCCTCGACATACTGACCATTCCCTCTGCTATGAAAATACCTATCAAAATAACAAAAAACATTTGTAAGACTTTAGATTACCCAAAAATCTGTATGTCTGGTTAATTCATTATTACTTCCTGTGAGTTAAATCAGGCATAACTTTGGAAAGATAATCATAAAACAATAATTCATGTTCTTGTTTTGGGATTAGCTCCAGTGAAGTTTCACATTAATACTTGATGACAAGAGGTTTGCACTGGGGCAGAATCCCAGGATTTTGTTGCTGAACTTCTTGCACCATTATTTGTTCAACTTTTGTCCAGTTCCATCCCCCTTAAATATAATGAAATAAGTTTCCAAAATATGTATGGGATTTCAACTCTGTAATGTTAGCATTATCTACATCTGTGGAACAAATTACAAATTAATTAATTTTAGCATATTATCCCTGGATTAAGCAAGCTACACCAATTTCATAGTCCACTGGCATGCCACCTAATAGACCAGAAAAGATTCACATAGTCCCAAGTTCACCAACAGGTGCTCTGTTGTTTGGTTTCATATGCTAATATGAGTTCATTTTCTGACAGAGATATACAGCCCTTCTTTTCAAACTTCACTTTTAGCTGGAAGAGTATCAAACCATCCATTCCTAGTGGCAGATGGAGCCAGCCAATGTACTACCACTTCTTAAATTGCAGATACAGATGCTGATGATACTGAGGGGGAGGAAAATCAATCTAGCAAGCAATCACCCCTCCCCAGTTTACAATTGTCTATTGTTTCACCAAGCTGAATGACATGAGGCTATTCTGCCATCCATTTGGCCCTTCTCCCTATTTTCTCTGTCCAATAATTTGTCTGCTTATTTGGCTAACACATTACTGACTGTTTCACAGTGTAAGATGAGTGCAGATCCATGGCTTCATGTTTAGCTTCTTCAGCGTACTGGTAAAACATGCAGAACTTGCCATGGACTTTAAGGTGCATGTGTAACTAAGAAAAACATTTATTTGGGAACTACATCTCTTCCTTATAAACATCTACTGTTCTCTCTCTCTCTCTCTCTCTCTCTCTCTCTCTCTCTCTCTCTCTCTCTCTCTCTCTCTCTCTCTCTCTCTCCCTCCCTCCCTCCCTCTCATGAACATTCACCTTGTGTTTTTTAAATTCTTGGATACATGAAACATTAACCTTTTTTTGTCAATGAAAGGAATTTATTGTGGTTTATTTGGGGGGGGGGTGTTTGGGTTTGTTGTTTGCTATATTTTTCAAGCAATTACTCTTCCAAGAACCCCAAAATATCCTTGAAGTTTTCAAAACGTTAAATTTATGGATGGGATTATATGTCCAATGGTGTGTGAGTGTGATTTAGATTTTTAATGTAGCTTTAACAATTTTTCAGTCATATCGCTACGATGTCTGCAGTGTGACAGTCTAAAGTGATGTTTAGCACTGGGGCATCATGCCGCAGACAAGTAGCATCATGTCCCACCCAGTCACATTATCCTGACACCAGGCCAACCAGTCCTAACACTAACCTCTTAATGCTGAGCGCTAAGCGAGGCAGCTGTTAGTACCATTTTTTTGAAAGTCTTTCGTATGACTCGGCCAGGATTCGAACCCGCAACCTCCTGCATCTGAGGCGGACACTCTACCACTAGGCCACCTGAGTGGTGTCATGTCCAATGGAAGGCAGTGTGAAATTAAAAACACTGCAAAAACAATGTATGAGCAGAAGCTTGAAAGGTTGACACTGTGAAAACATCCAACAATATAGTACTGCATGAAATTAAAATGTCTCATTCCAGTCAAAAACTTGTCATAATAAATCAGTGTCATAGGCTTGTCCTTGTCCACTGACATACCAGGTGAAAATGAACACATATACTCATTAATAAGTGGATCTAACCACAAACAACACAGGCTCTGATCTGCTGTTACATAACTGCACTATCAGAATTGGGTCTATTAAGTTTATTAGGAATAATATTAAACAAAAAGCATAGAGCCTGATATGCCAGCACATTATGCAAAGGCAGATATGGGTCTATGTTTTTTGCAGTGCAACTTATATATGATATATCACTTGTGCATGGAATGTAGACAATAGTGTTCTACTTTTGGAATTGCATCCATGACTGGGATTAGCAGAAACGAAGAAATCAAACTAAAGTCAGTATGCATGAAATAAAGGTTACTACAACAATTTTAGAACAAGGATAAACTAATCATTTAGTTTGACTTGGTTTGGTGTTTTATGGCACATCAACACAAGTAGGTTATTTAGTGTTGCGGGAACTGAAGTAAAGTGCTTTGCCCAAGGACATGCCATGGTAACTGACCCAGACTGATAATGGCAGGTAATGTATCCCTCCCTAATCACATCTGGCATATTACAACACTGATAGAGCAAAATGAGCAGATCTGGGTATTTGCAGCTTGTTAGTACTAATCATTAAAAACAAACGAGACAGACCCTGATTTGCCAGCACATTATGTGATAGCAGATCATGGACCTGACTTATAAGCGAGTACGGATAGTGCTTGCCAATTCTATAATATGTACACATGTGTAAACAGCATGGACCCATACCTGGAAAATCAGGGCCTGGCTGTTGGCTCTACTTGGGATTTAACATAGTGTAGACCCTGACCTTACAGGTCATTATGCAGGTTTGGATCAATGCTACTTGTTGCTGGTCAAGTGATATTCACCGATTTTGTCCTACATCATTTCTGCCCATTAATCACGCCTTCAACCATCTTTTTTGGCAAAAATATTCATTCTATGACCATTAGTTCAAATGTGTCAATTTCTAGTTCTTTGTTGTTGTTACAAACCTGGATCATAAACTGATATATGTTTTGACAGCCTTTTTTATAAATATATATCTGATGATTGTTACTGACAAAGACCTTTGGTGCCTAGTTTATATTGAGATGTCTGAATACTAAAAATGCCTGCCACTGAAACAAAGTCCTTCTATGCAATCAAAGTATTGAGAATACCGAAAAGTTTAGTCTTGATATTAATTAACCAAAGATCAGATGGAAGAAAGAGAACTAAAAGATACTTTGCTATCATTGGTGCCTTTTACTTCTGTAAACATACAGCTCTAAATAATCTTTATAATATTATTCAAAACTTTCCTTTCTTGACGTCATCAGAGAATGTATATAAGCATTATTTCATGAATTATTACAGTGATTTTCTATCAAAATCATTTTATAACATTATTTAAAGTATTACCATCAGTTGAGCAATATCCACAGAAGATAACTACAATAAGGGCTAATCATTGCCTAAATCTTAGATGCCTACCTTGACATAAGACTGACCTAAAAGGTTATGGGCCTATACTTTCTTACTAATTTTAGTAAGACTATAGTTGTTACTATTATTAGTAATGCAACTATATTTGATTAAAAAAAAGAATGGCTACTATACTACTGACCTAGAAGAACTGAAGTCCATTCAACCAAATATATCCAGATGCTTTTCTATTTAGAATTTAGGAGAATCAAATCAAATCACTTTAAACCATACAGTAGACAACTTTTAAAAATGTTAAACATTACCTTTTAAAACATTAATGGCTTTCTTACTCATGCCTTAATCTCAAAGTTAAAACAGTTATGGAGTATATATAATTTCAATGTTGCATTTTACATCAATAGTTAAACATCAAGGTAGTATTCTAACCTCTCCTAGTATCAACAATTGTTAAAGACAATGTGTGTTGTTTTTCATTTATATGTTCTGAAGCATCTGTAAAGGCACTTTTGCATATCTACTGTTGATCTTATTTCAACATATATGCCAAGCTTGTGTTTTTACTGTAATGTCTTATTTCAACATCTATGCCAAGCTTGTGTTTTTACTGTAATGTCTTATTTCAACATCTATGCCAAGCTTGTGTTTTTACTGTAATGTCTTATTTCAACATCTATGCCAAGCTTGTGTTTTTACTGTAATGTCTTATTTCAACATCTATGCCAAGCTTGTGTTTTAACTATAATGTCTTATTTCAACATATATGCCAAGCTTGTTTTTATTATGTCTTATTTCAACATCTATGCCAAGCTTGTGTTTTTACTATAATGTCTTATTTCAACATATATGCCAAGCTTGTGTTTTATTATGTCTTATTTCAACATATATTCCAAGCTTGTGTTTTAACTATAATGTCTTATTTCAACATATATGCCAAGCTTGTGTTTTTACTGTAATGTCTTATTTCAACATATATGCCAAGCTTGTGTTTTAACTATAATGTCTTATTTCAACATCTATGCCAAGCTTGTGTTTTAACTATAATATCTTATTTCAACATCTATGCCAAGCTTGTGTTTTTACGGTAATGTCTTATTTCAACATATATGCCAAGCTTGTGTTTTTACTGTAATGTCTTATTTCAACATATATGCCAAGCTTGTGCTTTTACTATAATGTCTTATTTCAACATACATGCCAAGCTTGTGCTTTTACTATAATATCTTATTTCAACATCTATGCCAAGCTTGTGCTTTTACTATAATATCTTATTTCAACATCTATGCCAAGCTTGTGTTTTTACTATAATGTCTTATTTCAACATATATGCCAAGCTTGTGTTTTAACTATAATGTCTTATTTCAACATCTATGCCAAGCTTGTGCTTTTACTATAATATCTTATTTCAACATCTATGCCAAGCTTGTGTTTTTACTATAATGTCTTATTTCAACATATATGCCAAGCTTGTTTTCATTATGTCTTATTTCAACATATATGCCAAGCTTGTGTTTTTATTATAATGTCTTATTTCAACAAATATGCCAAGCTTGTGTTTTTACTGTAATGTCTTATTTCAACATATATGCCAAGCTTGTGTTTTTACTATAATATCTTATTTCAACATATATGCCAAGCTTGTGTTTTTACTATAATATCTTATTTCAACATCTATGCCAAGCTTGTGTTTTTACTATAATGTCTTATTTCAACATATATGCCAAGCTTGTGTTTTTATTATAATGTCTTATTTCAACAAATATGCCAAGCTTGTGTTTTTACTGTAATGTCTTATTTCAACATATATGCCAAGCTTGTGTTTTTACTATAATGTCTTATTTCAACATATATGCCAGGCAATGATCCTCTTAACCTTTTTTGCACAAGTAGAAAGAAATATTTTTATATACATGTATTAAATTTCATTTTACCCGTCATGTCAAATGTACATCATTTTTTTTCTTCTCCTAATCGGTGAAACTCATGAATGATAATCCTGTCCTGCAATTTATCTTTATAAGCTTTGAATAAAGCATCTGAAGATGTGTATGTGCCAAGGAATTACTTTCTCTGTAAGGTAAAACAATTGAGATGTCTTATTATTTGTATATCAGAGCTTTCAAGCTTACCTCTGAGCTGTATTATACTGACACCAGGCAGATCTTCCATCTGAGACATTTAGTATCTTTTTTGTTTTAAGCTGAAGACATGCTTAGTGTGAAAAACAATTAAGTCCTTACAAATACATCTGCTTAAATGCTTTTGTTTTGGAATGTCAATGTTTCAATGGATTATGATAATTAACAGTGATCTGGGATGATGCTAAGCCTATATTGTCTGAACTGTTTTGGGGTTCTTTTGTTGCTGTTTCTCTTCCCATCTTCTGGGTCTTCAATTATCACAAATTCAGAACATATAAATGTACAAAAGCTCTCATGAAAATGAACTTGAGTCCCTATATGGGACTGTTGCTCTATAGGCTGAAAAGAATTTCCAGGAATTCAAGATCCATCATTTCTTTCTTTTAACTGCGGAGTGTTCAAACCATCTTTGATATTCTTCAGCGATAACAAAATTTTCAAATTAGCTCTGTGGTAGACATATTGGATGTCAACTTGGCACCATTTTCATGTAGGAGCAACTAGACATCATAATAAGTCTTTTATCAAATCCCCATGTCAATATGATTTTCCATTCAAGAGGAGTAGAAATAACAAAATTTTCAAGATGGCCACTGTGGCAGCTATATTGGAAACAGATCAGCACTATTTTCATCCAGGACCAACAAGACATCACAAGAAGTCTTCCAGTGAAAACCCCATGGTAATATTACATTTCATTCAGATGTAGTAGCAGTAACTAGATTTTCAAGATGGTCACTGTGGCATTAAGGACACCTAGACATCATAAAATGTCTTTAAGTGAGAACCTCATAATGACATGATCATCAGTTGAGATGTTGAGATGGAGCAGTGATAACAACATTTTCAAGATGGCCACTCTGGTTTATATATAAATGATTCATGGAACATTTGAATAACAATTTCAGATTTTAATATTTGTCAAAAAGTATTCTTATTCCAATTTTTTAATTTCATCACTTATTTCTCAAGCTGCTAATCTCATCTCTAAAAACAGAATATATACTATTTATAGGTTTAAAAAAAAGTCAAATGGGGATAAAAAACATTCAGAAAGGATTTTCATGACTTTGATCCAAGCTTGTTTCTGGCATCAATAGAATCACATCAAAGAGTCACACATTAATTAAGCTGTTGTTTTACTGGCTATGTCCATGATGACTAGATCAGAGATTAGACAAGAAAAATATAGAAATGACTGTAGGCCATCATGACACTGGTTTTTTTTTTTTCTCCAGGAATCCTGACACAGCTGCTGTACATAGTTACCACAGTGGCATCAATAAGAACTAAACAAATTATACATCATGAATTGAGCATGACAGAAACTGAGCATAAGCCAACATTTTTTTTCATTTGCCAGACCAAAGCAGTGAAGCAGTGGCATTAATGAGGCTTAGTAAATGGGGCACCTGCTGCTAACACAAGCTGAAATATAAAGAAAAGTGATCTGAACTTTAGGAAAGACTGCCAGTCACACAAACAATCTCACTGATTCAGACCATATCTCACTGTAGACCCAGCAAATTTAGAAATGATGGCATTTAATGGGATATCATCCAAAAGAAAAGGAGTCCTGAGTTTCTGATTCAGCTTCCCTTGTCTACAACTTCCAATATGTGCTGTTAAACTGTTCAAAACAGCAGTATTTTAAGCAAGTCTTATGAAAGAAAAGCAACATTCAGGATATTAATGATAGCCAACCAAAAGAAAAAAGCAAACTTACAAGATCATTCAAATGTAGGCAAACCTGCCTTAGGAGTCACATCAATTAAGCAATGAAATGTCCAGCTGTATTTTGTAAAAAAAATTTATTAACTTATATGTCACTCGAATGATTATTTATGCCTGCATTTTTATTGCAATCTCCTGGAAATAAAACACACACAATGCTTTAAGAAGTAAAGGAGATTGTATGTATTTGTAGCCAGCCAAGACCTCTCTCTCTCTCTCTCTCTCTCTCTCTCTCTCTCTCTCTCTCTCTCTCTCTCTCTCTCTCTCTCTCTCTCGTGGGTGGATAGGTAGGCAGGCAGGCAAGCAGACAAATGGACAGATAGACAGATCGATAGAAAGATTGATAGACAGATTAATAGATATAGTAAGTAAAGACTGTTTATTGCATTCTTGGATAAATTTACTCTGTCAGTACATTTGAATTAAGTTTCCTTAGCCAAATTACCAATTACTACCTATTCCAAAGGCTTTTGTTATAATGTTCCTATGTTACAACATTTTACTGGTTATAGTGTTGGATTGGAGTTGTTGGCCTAAGGAAATCAGATCAATTAGAATGTTTTTAACACCTGGTAATCAATCATTTAAATTGGATGTAACAACATAGGCAAGAGGTAACAAAAATGTGATAATCACATGTCTTTCATAATTGACAAATAATAAAGGCCTAACAAAGGGGCCAGGTTAAAAAGGCATAATAATCGCACCTCATTCATAATCAGTACTTTAGAATCACAGGTTGCTGGTTCAATGCAATTAAAGCAAAGAAAGAAATGTTTTTTGTTCATACTTTTTAAACCAAATAATACAGAAATATCCTTTAGCTATCATTCTATCCTTATTTATTTACTGAGTACAGCTTGAAGTAAATCTCTCTCAGGTTCATTCTGAATTCTGAATATTGTGAAAATGGATCAAAATTCACGTCAGGAAGGGAAACAAAATGTCTTCTCAGATACAAAGCTACATAAAATATATATGACAAATAAAAATAAAAATAGCAACATGTTCTAATCCAAAGATACATAGCAAGACAAAAAAGCTGAGCAAGAAATATATATACTGTCCACAATCAATATAATTAATCATGTATGGTGTAATGTTTCCACAGATTGGGTCACAAATTGTTTGTTAAAGCATGGTTTAGTGTGCACACTGATGGCATTACCAGTGATAGCAATGATGATAATGAGGTTCTGCTTGCTATGGTGCATTGCACCTACTTGGGTCTGGTAACAAGGATGTTGATTTCTTGGATTATGTTAATTCTGATAATGACCCTATCTCACCTGTCATACCAATGTAAACTGCTTACTAATAAATTGCTTGCTACAAACTATATCCAGAATTATCAATGTGGACAAATGGATACACATTTTGAAAAACAAATGATGAATTTGAATATGATGTTTTGAGATCATTTTCTGAGGTTATAATATTTAAAAAATCCATCCCCTATGAAATGTGTTATATATATATATATAAATATATATATATATATATATATATATATATATATATATATATATATATATATACAATGGGACCCCGCTATAGCACGCTCCGTTATAACACGAATTCGGATATAACACGGTCGTGGCATGGCTCCCGAAATTTCATTTACCTTATTACCTTGTAAAAAAATTTTTAAAAAATTCTTATAAGTACGAAAAATAAAATATGTAAAAAGTTTTATTATCATTTTGGAGAAGAGATTGCATATAAATTCGAATATAAGACGATTGTGGCGTGGTTCCTGAAATATCATATACATGTATTATTCTCGTACACGGAAAACATTTCTTCTTTGGGGAGGTAATCGCGTATGGATTCGAATATAAAACAATCGTGGCATGGCTCCTAAAATTTTTTAATTTAACCAATTTCTTACAGTTTTGTGCCAAAATAAACATCGGAAATACGAGTTTCTGAACCAATGGCTGGGCCTTTTGAGAACTTTGATCTTTGTTTATTGTTGAAAAATGACAGCTCATAAGTGTTAATCTTATTATTACTGATCCATGAGCAATGAAGCCATCAAGTCTACTTTGTGTTTGTCTTCAATGCATTCCATATACAGTCGTTGCTCAAACAATATCCGACATATGTTCTCTAAACTGACTACACAACTAAGCAACAAACAATGCGGTGGTTGATAAAAGATTCTCACCTGAATTTATAGATCAATTAATTTAAGTACATTGCTCATCATCAAAGTCAATTGCCGAGCTAAACTTATTCAAATTATGGGACAACAATTTATAAAACATCAATGAAACAAAAGCCGCCAACATGTGCGCGTGGCTTGGTGGTGTTGTTTTATGCAATCAGTTGACCAGTGAATAATGTTGTCCACTTCCTAATATCAGTTTTTAAAGTGAATTATAGAAGAGAATTCGTGAAAAAGATTTTTTATGATGAAACCTCCGTCCAGGCGACACTACAAAGTTTAAATCTGAAAGAAGCAATGTACCTCAGCGGCAAATCTTGGGATGCCATTATGCCCAGATGCATTGAGAAATGCTGGGAAAAAGGACTTGGGGCAGCATTTACTATTACTCAGGATAACAGCAGTGATGATGATGATAGTTTATTTGATGGATTTTCTGAGAATGATGTGTTTGAGGCTGAGAGGGCATTTGCGAAGCTGATGCAGTCATGCGACCGTGTTAATGAATGGAGACGCAAGATATTGACTATGTTCAAATTCTTCAGTTAAGAAATATGATTGACTTTGCGAAGAGCAAACGTGACAGTAGCAGAAAGCAGCTGAAAATCACTGAGTTTTTCAAACAATAATAAAGTATTACAATTCACGGATGAGAAAATTGAGCAGTATGAAATTTATACAGACACCGTTTTTTAACTTTTGGACGTACTGTTCCATCATTCGGTACGTAATATTTCCTATTTTTTTTTCCATTGAATTCAGTCACATAATGATCTGTGACAAAATTATTGAATATTTTAAATCTGTGTGCAGATATTTTTGATGGAAATACTTGTATTGTGGATTCAATGTATGTGATTTGATTCACGGGTGAGTACACGGTGTTGATACTCTATTCATGCTATAGATTAGATATGTATATATAAACTATACATGTGCATGTACCAATGCGTGGTTCTCTGAATAAAGAAATATATTATATATGCAATCTCTATTATCACTGCAGGTGTTTTCTCATTTAATATACATTGATTTAAAATGGTAATTATGCCAGTGAAGCACACGTTTCTGCACCCGTTTTCATTACCAACCCCAACCCCCCCCCCGCTAACCCTGCAAATTTGTTGGTACTGTACATGGTTGCTTATAACACAGTTCGGTTCATAACACGGTCAGGTTCTATGGCTCCCAACTACCATGTTATAGCGGGGTCCCACTGTATATATATATATATATATATATATATATATATATATATATATATATATATATATATATATATATCATATCAGATGGATTTTTTATATATACTTCACAACTGGATCAAAACATGGATCTAAAGAATCTGGAAACTCCAAGTCCAAGTCCATGTTTCTCTAAAGCCTGGCGTATCAAAACTTCTCCCTTATATGTGAATACATAACTAAGAATAAACAACAGGAGGTCCTTCAAGCACGGAGTCTTTTAACAAACTCTGTATACACTCTCAGACAAGTATAGTATGCACTTTCAGTACAATAAAGGCTGTACCATGCCCAGAAAATGAGAACTAAGTGCATTTTCCAGGGACATATTGAGGCATCCAACCAAACTGTCCTGTGCAGGTACTGAACACACTACCCTGAGATTACAAGTCCGATGCTCTACCAACTGAGATAGTGTGGTCTGCAAGGAAAGCAGGGCATCAGCAAATAAAAACCTGTACTTAATGCCAGATGCACAAATAGTAAAGATCTTCCCATTCATTAAAAGCAGCTGCAGTGATAATTTGGATCTAGAACTTACCAAGATCTACATACATGATTGTGCAGCAAGAAGCCAGACACCAAGAGATATCTGCAGGCATCAGATTCCTGATGTAATCTTCCTAATTACAACTGTTACTTCTGTAATTAGGACTGGTCCACTTTAGGGCATTCATAATGTGCATCATATTACATCCTAATTTTGCAAGTATATTGCTTTTTGTTAACGGGTGCTCCATCATGAAATGCATGTGCCTCGTCTGCTAATGTAAAATCTAGAGTACTTTAAAAACCTTAAAACAGGATCAATACCCATATATAACATGCACCCAACTGCTAACATCATGCTGACCCAAATCTGCCTTTATATGTGTAGCACCAAATTGGGATTTATGTCAGTTACCTTGAGTCCTAAGAAGCAAGTCCACACCAGACTCAAAACCTTTCAACAAAGTGACTCTCTCCAGCCAGATTAGGCCAAAGTGAAAGGAAGATAGAGAGAAGATGCAAGAGGGATTAGAGAGGTCAAAATGTACATTTACAACAGTTGCTTCAAACAGCTGTTTTACCACACTTTTGACTAAAATCCTATAAAAACAAAAGAAATACTCACTAAACTTAATGAAAATATTTTTAAAAAACTGCATATTTTGATTAAACACAATATTTTGTATTACTTTGTTAGTGCAAAAGATAGTATGCTTGAAAATATGTTATTTTCATAAATAGGTCATGTATACCATGGTACAAGTCCTTTCTTCCAACTTTTACAGGATGAAGAACAAAACAAACTTTTTTACTTGAACCAGCAATATATAAACATACTTACAGAAATAATTTTTTGTTGATGACTGACCACAAAATGCATGGAATCTCCCTTACTTCTTCAAGAATAGTGTGTCTTTTATTTCCAGGAGATTACAATAAAACTGCAGGTATAAATAATCATTTCAACTGACACAAAAGTAAAAAAAAATTTATATACAAAATACAGTATTTAAACTGTTTTACCTTGATCACTGAAACAGAAATACACATGTTGATACTCAGAATTTGAAAACATTCAGTGAGTGTTAAAGGGTGAGACACTTTTTAAAACCAAGTATCTGGGCAAAATTACAGATCATCTTATAACTATTTTGTCTGAATTGCCCCACGTAGCATCAGGCAGCATCGTTTGAAGTATTACAAACAGTTTAGACCCTGACCTACTGGCATTGACAGAATTGGGTCTACACTGTTCACAGTCAAAATGGATGTCACCAACAAGCAGAGTCATAATAAATATAACCTGGTGCATTCCCATTACATCAAGTAGGGCATTTAAGAAAGGGTCAATACAACTTGCTTGCTGTCATAGGAAAGACAAGAGCACTGACACTACATTGCAAGCTGCAGTAACTCAGCTGGTAGAGACTAAGATTCATAATTCTAAGAATGGGAGTATGATACCATGCCAGGTCAGCACCCATCACCTGCTTTAGTGTCCTTGGGAAAGGCATGTATGTTAGCTCCCATTTCCTAGGCATAGTGTAGCTGATAATGTTTTAAAAGGGCAGATAAAACATACATAGATTAACAATGGTCCCTCCAAGGGACTGATCCTATACTGAGCGAACAGAATTTCCAGGAATTTAAGACCATTTCTTCATTTTAAATGTTGAGTATTGAAATCAACTCTGGTTTTCTGCAGTAATAACAAGATTGTAAAATTAGCTGCTGTGGTACACATAATGGATGTCAGCTTGACACCATTTTCATTTATGACAAAGCAGATATCAGCAGAAGTCAGCTGGTTAAAACCTCATGTCATAATGATCATTAATTCAGAATGGTCTGTTGGACAGTCGCAATGGCATCTACGACCCACTCCATTTTCATTTAGGACCAACTAGATATCATAAGATATCTATCAGCATAAAAACCATGTTGATATAGCCATCCATTTGGAGAAGATTAGAGACAACATTTTTAAAATACGACTTTCCAATAATAAGATTTCCAAGACAATCACTGTGGCAGCCATATTGGACAGATCAGTACCATTTTCATTTAGGGCCAAGTCTTCTGGTAAAAACCTCATAGCAATTTCACTTTCTGTTCAAGTAGAGTTGTCATATCAAGATTTTAAAGATGGCTGCCAGGTGGCCATATTGAATATCTGATCAGCATCATTTTCATTTAGAACAAACAAGATAAGAAGAGTTTTAGTGAAAACCCCATGTTCATATAGCCATTCGTGTAGTAGAAGTGGAAATAAGATTTCAAGATTGCCACTTCAGTGGCCATATTTGACATCAGAATAGCACCATTTTCACAAAGAACCAAGTAGACATAATAAGTCTTTCAGTGAAAATTCCATTTTGACAAGACCATCCACTCAGGGGGAAAAGCAATAAAAAGATCTTCGATATAGCTGCCCTGGTGGCCATTCAGGATATCAGCTTGTCAGCATTTTTATTTACAACCATCTAGACATCACAAGTCTTTCTGTGAAAACCCTATTTTGATATGACCATTCAGGACAAGTGGTCCTAAATGAAAATAGTGCTGATCTGACATCCAATATGGCCATAATGGGAGCCATATTGAAAATCTTACTGCCACTCCTCCAACATCACGTGTCATATCAACATGGGGTTTTCACTGAAAGACTTTTGAGGTTTTACCATCTAGTTGGTCCTAAATGAAAACGGTGTGGATCCGACGTCCAATATGGCCACTACATCAGTCATCTTGAATATCCTGTTTTTGCTAATGCTCCCTGTGTTTATTTGCTTTTGGAGTGCTCCGGTGGCTCATGTGGTTATAGCGTCCACCTTGGATATGGAAGGTTGTGGATTTGAACCTTGGCCAAGTCATATCAAGACTTTTAAAAATGGTACTAGCAGCTGTCTCACTTGGTGCTCAGCATTAAGAGGTTAGTGTTAGGACTTGTCAGCCTGGTGTCTGGATAATGTGATTGAGTGGGACATGATGCTACATGTCTGAGGCATGACGTTCCAGAGCTAGACATCACAATAAACTGCCACAGTGCAGACATCGTAGTGATATGACCCAAATGGTTAAAGCTACATTAAAAATCCAAATCACACATACCCTGAATGGTCAAATCTGTATGTGGTTCTCTAAAAGACTTCACATGTCAAGTTGGTCTTAACTGAAAATGGTGCCGATCTGATATCAAAGATGGCCATTATGGCAGCCATTACTCCTCGTGAACGGAAAAAAGGTTCTTTTCACTACAACACTTCTTTCGATGTCTAGCAGGTCCTAAATCAAAATGGAGCAAATCTGACATCCAATATGGCCACCATGGCAGCCATCTTAATAAAAGTCCCTCATTACAAATTTAGTGAACACATTTTCCCTTCTTTGCTCTGACATTCCTAAGTCTTAAAATGAATATCCTGAAGGGACTGATGCTCTACTGGGTGAAAAGATTTTTCAGGAATTTAAGGGATGACCATTTCTTCCTTTTAACTGCGGAGTGTTAAAACAAATGGTATTCTTCAAAGATAACAAGATTTTCAAAACTGGCTGCAGTGATGGACATATTGGGTGTCTGATGGGCACAATATTCATTTTAGGACTAAGTAGACATCATTTAATGTCTTTTGGTGAAACGCCCATGTCATAATGATCATCTATTCAGGGGAGTAATTACAAATAAGATTTTCATGACAGCTGTCATCATAGCCATATTGGATGTACAACCATTTTCATTTATGACCAACCAAGTATCTTAAGTCTACTGGTGAAAACCCCATCCATCTAGCAATAGAGATAACAATATTTTCAAGACAGCCACCACTGTGGCCATATTGAGAGTTAGTCATTTTCATTTAGAAGCAAGTAGAAACCACAAGAACATTTCTGATGTAAACCCCCATGTCAAAATGACTTTCCCTTCAAGAGGAGTAACCAAATAAGATTTTCAAGATGGCCACATACTTGACATCACATCAGCACCAATTTCATTTAGGACCAACTTGCCATCATATGCAGCCTTTCTGTGAAAACCCCAAGCTGTCATGACCATCCATTCAGAAGGAGTAACTATAACAAGATTTCCAAAATGGTCGCTATATTGGACATAAGGTCAACACCATTTTAATTTAGAACCAACCAGACATCAAAAGAAAACTTTTAGGCATCCATTTAGAAGGAGAAGCAATACAATATGAGAAGTCTGCACCATTTCATTTTCAACTAAGTAGACATAATAAAACAAGTTGATATGACCATCTATGTAGAAGGATTAGCAATACCAAGATTTTCAAGATGGCCACAGTGTTGGCCATAAACTTAGCATTATTTTTATTTGGGACCAACTAAACATCTTAATGTCGGTTTGCGAAAACCCAATGTTGATATGACCATCCATTCAGGAAGAGTAGCAATAAAATTTTCAAGATGGCTGCCATGGTGGCCATATTGGATGTCAGATCAGCACCATTTTTATTTAGGACTAACAAGATATCATAAATAGTCTTTTAGTAAAATCCCCATGTTCATATGGCCATCCATTCAGGAGGAGTAGCAATAACAAGATTTTAAAAATGGCCACTGTGACAGCTATAATGGATGCACAAGCAGCACCATTTTCATCTAGGACCAACTAGTCTACGGGTTGAATGTGTAATGTTTCATGTCAATCCTCCAAGCAGTTTTGGGGGATTAGCAATAACAAATTTCGACAGACCACAGACAACAGACCATGCCATAAGCTCTTCTGGCACATTACCAGTAGAACTAAAAATCTTGTTATCACAACTCTACTTGACCAAAAAAGGTTATATTGACATGGCTTTTTCACCAGAAGTCTTCTTATGATGTCCAGTTGGTCTTAAATGAAAATGGTGAGAATCTATGTCCAGCATGGCTGCCATAGCAGCCATCTTGAAAATCTTGTTATAACTACTCCTCCTAAATCGAAAGTCACATCATGAAAATGAATGGCTATATAAACATCAGATTTTCTCCAGTAGACTTCTTATGATACCTAGTTGTATCTCCCAAATAAAAATGGTTGGCTGATTGTGAATTTTCAGTGCATTAGCACTGTAAAGCTATTAAGTGCCAAAATGAAATGGTGCCAGTGGTATATCCAATATGGCTGCCATAATGACTGTTATAAACATCTTTTCACTACTCCCCTTGAATGGGCAACCATATGATGGGTTTTCACTAAATCCTAAATCAAAATGGTGCCAGTCATTACAGCCAATATGGCTGCCATTAAGACTGTCTTAAAAACCTTGTTGAAAGTACTCCCTCTGAATGAATGGTTATTATGAAATGGTGTTTTCACCAAAAAGACTCCTAATGATGTCTATTTTATCCACAATAAAAATGGTATCAAGCTGGCATCCTATATGTGTACGACAGCAGCTTATTTTAAAATCTAGTTATTGCTGAAAAGTACCAAATATGGTTTCAACACTTTAACAGTTTAAAGGAAGAAATGGTTTTATCTTGAATTCCTGGAAATTCTTTTTGTTCAGTTGAGCATCATTCCCTTTGTGGGACTCCTGTTTTGATTTCCTTTCAGAATTTCAATATTCCTCAAGACCTGAGTGAATATGGTCAAAAAAGGCTGCTTGGGACATGTACTCCACATGTTCTACATGCACTCTGTGTGCACACACAGATGGATGTCTTTTTTGTTGCCTTTGGCCTGTCAAAGTATGGGGATAAGAAGAAACTTTCTGTGGCTATTTAAACAGGAGGAAAAGTCCTGCTTCTACCTTTTCATCACTGAAAGACCTCCTCTGTTCCCCAGAGGGATCTTAGGACATTTGCTGATATAGGAAAGTCATCATATGGAATCCTCAGCACTTCCAAGGGCAATTAGAGGACAGTGCCCCAAGCAGAAGGAGTAGTAATAACAAGATTTACATTGAATTTGTATCATTTTCATTTAGGACCAACAAAATATCAGAGGAAGTCTTTTGGTGAAACCCCATATTGATATGACCATTCATTCAGAAGGAATAGTGATAACAAGATTTTCAATATGGCTGCCATGGTGGCCATATTGGACTTCAAATCAGCACCATTTTCATGTACAACCATTAGATATTGTATGAAGTCTTTTAATGAAAACCCCATGTTAATTTGACCATTCATTAAGGAAAAGAAGCCATGGCAGCCATATTGAATGTCAGATTGGCACAATTCTTATTTAGGATCAACTAGATATTATAAGATTTTCGGAGAAAAAACCACATTGATACGACCACCCGTTCTATGACCAGTGGACCTAACACAAACCAATCAACCAGAGCAACAATTGGTTCAGAAATACCAATGCTAACACTAGTTACTACGAGGCAGATAAAAATAAAAACTAAGGAGCACTGCGTCACTTGTGAGGTAGTCAGAACCTTCAAATTTATCGAAAAAGGACATAGATAATGGAAAATTATTCAAAGACTGGGATTAAAATATCAATTACAACACAAAAAGGAATATACCTTACAGTAGATGCATCAAAATACTGAAGGTGATTAAAAAGGCTGAGCACCCCGAGACTGAGAGATGCATGAAAACTGTATGAAATCCAAGGAAAAGAAGGATGATATTCCAAATGAAAGACAGAGCCAAGGAGGAATCAGACTGGAATCATGTTGGGGTTGGGAGGAGGGTTGCTCTATATTGCCAATTACTGATTGGAGGTGGGAATGTTATTATTGGACTGTTGACAAACACCAGGAAAAGATATAGAAATATAAAAATATCAGTTAATGCATTTATTACTCCTATTAAACTTCAAATGTTTGGTTTGCATTAACAATGAAAATGGGCACCCAACAAATAAAATGTAATTAAAAATAGAATTCCTCAGATGAGGTTAGAATCTGTATCAATGCCATGAACTTGATCATCCCTTTAATTATTTTTAAAAAATTGCTTTTACCTTGCACTGTGTAGAAACTGATAAGCATCCATCCTGTCCTGAGAATCTGCCTGGAATCCATTCTGATGATTAAATCAAATCCTCACATCAACTGTAATACCCCCTAACACTCAATCTGGACAACAGGATGCTTCTGACATCAGCTGCCAATCTCTCTAGACCTTATAAAGATAAAGAAAATTGCATCAATGTAGGACCACACATGCTTTTCAAGAAAAACACTGACCTTCCCGTTGATATATATCTACAAGGGTGCATCCAGTATTGGGTTCAATTTAATAATTTTATGCTGAATACAACCAACTTTTATGTTTTGTTTTGTTTTTTATTGAAAAGTTGACCCCTTCAAATCTGGCTGTGGATTACTGTCACTGATACATGCATCTTTGTAAATACTCCACATAAAATACTGAGAATCAATAAAAAAGTTGTTAATCTAGATGAATGAAATATGACAAGCCAATTCAGCCAAGTAAATTTTGGATAGTGTGCGTTGATAAGAACTAGCTACATCACACCTCTATGTCTTAAGTTCTTTTTCTATCAAACTATGGGCACAGATATGCTGAAATTCAATCACAGATAGTAGAAGTGTTGAAAAGAAGACTCACCATCTTCAGCCTCTGGGAAGCTTTATGCATTCAATATCTGTGCTGATATTTACATACATGCTGTTACCACTGGCAAATGGTACTCTTGACAATTATAGGATGGATATTTATCTATGAGCTAGCAAACATACTGTTTGCTTTTTCTTTGGATGATCTTACAAGATGATAAACAGCACAGCTTATCAGTAGAGACTGCCTTGAAATGGACCATCTTCATGACCATTATACTGTTGGTTGGTTTTTCATGACCAACTTTTGTTTGTTGTCTCCTGTACATGGACTGCCTTAATCATTGTGGTGAATGACTCGTTTTTACACACATCGCACCACAATTTTGAAATTAAATGAAAGACACTATACTTAAATAATCAACAGAAAAGTGTGGTACTAGTCAATGAAAAAGCCTTCTTAAGAATATTACATAAGCACATGATACAGTCAGTACCTCATAAAACTGTCCTATACACGTGATCATTTCATGAATGATAATGATAGAGTTTGCAACTCAACCAACAAAGAAATTACCTAAAAATACCCACAGGTATAAACTGTCCCATACAGCTTAATGGTCTAACATGCCGCTATATAAACAGTTTCAGGGTGACTGGTCTAAAATACCGCTATATAAATATTTTCAGAATGACCATCAAGAATATTATAAGGATCCAACCTCTGGAAGCATGATGAAAGGGGTGGGTGGGGTGGCAGAACGATCTACATGGTGTAGCTGAGATGACCATGCAGGGTGTCCACAACCAAAGATTTATCTATATCATACTGACTTAGGTTTGGATTATCATGATGGAGATGGATAATGCAAAAAAGTGCAGATTTTTTCATGATTAAAATTTACATTATTAAACTGACCATTTCTTTAAAATTCCTGCATCATCGAAATTCACCATTTTAGAATTCCTTCATCTACTACCTAATTTTCTTTTCAAAATGTCTCTGGTATGAAAATATTGCAAGTTGGTAAACTGACCTGTAAAGAAATACCATGAAAATTATGTCTATGGGTCAAGATGTCAACGGGTATCTAGGTACTCGGGTAACCACCCATTGATAATAACCTGGGTAATAAAATGAGACATTGGGTACCCATATAGTTCATGTAAAAAAAACAACATGTTTCCAAGTTCAGATCAAAGATTATACCTGGTGATGTCAGGTTCTAGTGAGACAGAATAAAGAGCACAGTTCGAGGCTCGTGTTTTGTGACCATTGGCTGCTGTGCATTTATTGATCATAGACTTCTGTCTACTGATCTTATATTTTCGACATGTGCAACCATTTTCGACATGTGCAACCATCTGGCCATGTACATCAGAGTTTCCTTATTTTCTGTTTATGGTAACTGTACATAAAAAATTTCCAAGAAAACTGATGGATTTCTTGAATCTGGAACCATGGGTCAGATTCATTATATTTGATACACACTTAGGTAGCAGACCAGTCTATACTGAAAAAAATGGAGCCTAATATTAAGGGAAATGGGCTTTATCAATGTGACTCATGGATGTTATATGCCTGAAAAATGTTAGAGGAGAGGGATTTTGTTAAACTGAAGAACATGTTGCATCAGGAAAATGACAAATTAATAATACTTTAAAAATTGAAAGAGGAATTTGACAGTGATGTAATACAGCATTCAGAATTTGTGGACATGACTTTACAAACCATTCATCAAAAGTTAGACATGTAGACTATGGTAGTTAAAGTGAGTGTTGTGTATAAATAATTTATCATTTTGTTTTGTGTCTGTATTCTCCTACTAATCCACATGGATTTAGCCAATTTGTGACAAGAATTTTAACTAACTGCAGATCCTGGCAAGTAGCAAAAATAATTGTTTGTTTTTCATAAGGTTTTCTGTAATTATGACATGTAATATAAAGATTGCTCTTTTGTGCTCAGATTATGCTTTTTAGCCACTTATTTTAGTAATTATGCTTATACCTGTTTGGGGGTTGGTACATATGAACCTACAACCAAGCAGTTCAGGTTCACATTTATTAAAATTTCCCTTTGATCAGGTACCTGGGGAACTGATCATTAGGACTGAAGGGTACCTGGTAGATGTTTTCTAAAATTGTGACAGCTTTATGTGCTACTGCTACTGGTTTCCTTGGTGGCTGCCTTTAAATGTGGACTTTATTTCTTAAACTGTTATAGAAAGGATTGATGGTAGGGTGCACAAGTTGAATGGAAAGTTGGAATTAAGATATGGAAGTGACAAGGTAAGGCCAAGTCAAATCTTGGACATAATGAGATGCCTATCCAGCCATCCAAAGATAAATAAATGGCTTCAAAAGAGGATAAAAGTGCATAAAATATAAGTTGCTCTCACAATCTGATCCATGACTGATAAAATTGCAGTGTATATGTTGGATGCACCATCAGAGGGACATTTTATAAATTTATGTCCCCAAGATAAGATAAGGACACTGGTCATTTGAGATGCAACAATGTCCTCTGGGTTAACTCTAAGTACTACTACTGTGATGTCACTAGCATTTGTCAAAGAACTCTGTTTACAACCTTCGAAAAATAACCGGGTTTATTCTAAATCTGAAAATTTAGGGGTGAATTCCCGGCATAATTTTTTTAAATGCAATTCCTGAAATTGCGTATTCTCATATGGACCAGAAAAGGGCAAAGACTAAACTTTAAAACAATATCAAGTAACGTAGATTCTCAACATATTTTTTAAAAATTTTCTATACCCAGTTTTTCCAAGTAAAAAACTGCTGCAGACTAATTTCGATCTCATGTCCAAATTTTAGTTCTCTTCTCAAATGATTTAAGCCAGTTTGGTCATGGTAGCACACAGAAAGGTTAAGCTTGGCACAAATTGGAACCAGGTTTAAATTTTATCCAAAAGAATGGCCAGGCGGCTGCAACGTTGCTTCCAATGTTGCCTCCAATGATGCTTCTAATGTTGCTTCCAAGAGAAAATTAGAAGTCAGATTTTCCCCCTCTGCACAATGCATGATGAAAGAGCCAGTTCCAACATTTCCTCTTGATATCTAACTAACAATACAAAAGTCATGCACAATTAGATTTATTGAACTCCCTTAAGAGTTGTTGTTGTTGTTGTCGTAGGGTTTAATGCCATTTTTCAGCACAAGATAGGCTATACATGGCAGCCGGTATTACTGGTGGAGGAAGAACCCGGGAAAACCCCCGAGAGAACCACTGACCCATGAGAAGCTACTGGCAAGCTTTCTCACATACCACATTGGCCGAATCCGAGACTCAAACCCACGCAGACAGAGGTGAGATGGCAGTATTCTGTAACGGTGAGCGCTTTAGACCACTCGGCCACTTGGGACTCCGAACTCCCTTAAGAGAAACAAAGGATTATATTCATATACAATAGGGGTCTCAAACTCAAACCACCCCGAGGGCCACATCAGGGCATTTTCGATGGCCCAAGGGATGCACCACCTTTACTATCTCTCATGTCACCTCATGATGCCAATCATTTTGTGGGCCACAGGATATGGCTTGGAAGGCTGCATGTTTGAGACCCCTGATATATAACATTTCAGATTTGAACTCTCAAATTTTCTCTTGGTGAATAGTTCATGCTATATCAAACACCAAGCATAAATGTGATTATGTTTTGGTTGTTTACTTTGCATCTATGCAGAGTGTCCAGACTGATGAATAGAATAAAAACCCTCATACATGTGTGTGTGTGTGTGTGTGTGTGTGTCTATAGATATAGATATATATATATATATATATATATATATATATAGATATGGGCTATGATCCTAAATTATCAGACAAAGTTGTACAATTGGTACAATATTGATAGCAAAGTAAAAAAATACTGTATCACCTGGACCTCCCATTCTTTCATCATAAATGACATGTCTGTAGTGATAAGAATGCTAAACATGTTCTTATTCAGGGTTATGTACCTTCCAGGTTATTTGCAGGATGCTAGTACCATGGCATTACTATTGCATGAAATTCCTTGGAAGAGTTCCAAGGCAGACACAGATAGTATTCTAACACAATTACTTTACCCTGCCCCCTTTGTTTCTTGTCATCACACTACTATACAGCATGTCATATTTTGCAGCTACACATGCACACAATGCCAACAACTGTAGATGCATCCAATACATGACTTTCCACAAGTTCTACAGTTAAACTCTAGTTATCCATGATTTCAAATCATATGGATTGTCCCCAGGATTATCCCAATTTCCTTTATATGAAGCCACATCAGTCAACAAGGCAACCATTATCCAGGAAAAATCCATGTTCCACCCTACATGTCTTGAAAAAAGGATGCTTTGCCACATAAAGACTTGTTTCTGAAAGTTTTATCAAGCGTACAATATCAAGTTGTAAGAACTTTAGTTTTATCAAGGTCAAACAATTTTTCCCCAAATATGTATATGACATTCATCTGTCTTTCTTCAAGTGTTCCACTCCACATTTGTGGACATCCTTTCAAGGACAATTAGAAGCAGGTAGGTCCATTTACTTCTACTATCCTGTCCCCTTAGGAGCCAATTTGACATATAAAGACAAATTCTGATACTGCTTACATTCTTCCTGGTCTCTCAGGGATATTAAAACTTGTACTCCATGTTTTGGGTAATAAATATTTCTCCAACTAGAAAATCTTGCTCCAAATTGAACCAATGCCATCATCTGGATAGGTTAGAACATTTCCCAGTAAGGTTTGGAGTCCATTATAGATTTATGATGAAAGGGCCAGATCAACTGCCTGAACATTAACAAATGAAGCCATAAGGTATCAGCTGTTTTCTTTGACTGAATCCCATTATTCTGAGATGCCAAGATTCTACACCCTGTGTTTGCCAAAATATGCAACCTGGTATAGGTAAAAATGTACACAGGTATAGGAAAAGCATATACACAAGGTAAATAAGAACAATAGGAAAAAAAGCCACCATGGAATTGTGCATATTCCTACATAAAACAATGTATAGTAAAATACTGATCCAGGGCTCGAAATTCTTCTAGTTACATACTTTCTCTATTTACTCATCCTGTGGACATTTTACACCTTCTACACTTGTGTATTATTCTGAAGACTAAAAACCTGAATTTCATCTATGATACATTTTTCAATGACCTGATGACATTAGGTCTGTACATTCAGGCTTTTCTAATGCCCTTCATGCCCTTCACCATGAATGTGTTTCCAGCTTCTAGCATGTAAACTGAATGAATCTTTCCTCAGTGCACTCTTTAAAACCACTACTAAGAATGATTACGAGTCTGATACTGATGGATATTAGAAACAAATGTGATAAAATGGCATGCTAGACTGCTTTTCATACTCCAGAAAATTGAATTTGGCAAGCCATACCTATTGAATATTTCTTAAATTTTGAAGAATGATATTGCTTCTTCTATTTAATTAGCCTTTCTTTTCATTTTCATTCTTTTATCTTCCTGCCCACCAATGAAAAATTTGTGAACATTCAACATGCCTAGTATTAAGATGACTATTCTTGACTGGTGAAATCTTTAGATGAATGCAGAATCTGTTCTTTTAATCAATTGAAAACAGTACATTTGCAAACCAGTCGATATTGTATTCAGACTACAAATCAACTTCTTTTTATTCTGTCTAAATAGTGATGTAAAATGGTTTCAACATAGCATTTTAATGCTTTTTGATGAAGCTTGAACCAGCAAGCAAAATTCCATGTACTGTTTTGTACCAGTAATCAAAAAAAAAGTAAACTGCTACTCTCTGGAAGTTCATAAGCTGATTATTAGTTACATAAAAAAGTTTATTTCATATTTAATTCCATAAAAGATGGAAAGGATGGGCTTGTACCTCAATATATATGACCTGTTTTCACTAGTCACCTATATTTTAGGCTACCATCTTTTTGCAAAAACAAAAGTCAACTGTTACATCAAACTAACAGAAATTTAAATATTTTCCTCAAATTTCTGTACTATTTATTTTTATATTATCTGGTACAGATGTTTAGTAAAATGGTTCTTTTTAGTATCAGTTTGAAACATTCTAAATTTTTACCACTCTGTACTAACTTCTATTTTACCCAACTTTGTCCTCTTCTGCAGGGCAGAGAAGTCACTTTGCCCAAAATTTGTCCAGTCTAGACAAATACATCTATAGGGATTTTCCTTACATAATGAATGTTTCCTTTTTCTGCATGTTTTACTCATATATTCAATGTCTTTGGATACTATCAGGTAATAAAATTTCAAAGGCCTGTGGCATGTCGAAGTAAAACTGCTATGAAGAAAACTATCCAGATGCTGTTTCATCCAAATCTAATAAATATTCAAGTCTGACATAGTAAATGTCAAGAAATAAATATATAAACCACCATTAAACACCACCCTCTCACTCAGTGGTTTTACTTAATGTACACAAAAATGTACCACAAGTACACTAAATATTTTAAGCTATATCTACCTCTGAAATATTGTAATAACAAAATACAGATAAGACATGAAAATAATAATGTGGAAAAAGGAAAGCTCAATACATATTAATTATCTGTGAACTCCAATAAATGATTATTTCAACATGCCTAAGCTGATATGCTGTCAGGATTTTATCTAAAGAATGGAGCTCCCTCCTTGCCACCAAAATAATGAACAAGTAAAAAAAATAAGAGTGGTTATTTTTTAATTTTATTTCAGATTCGTATTTATTCCATTTATTTTAATCCTTACAGAGCTATATACATTTCACTGCCAAAGAACTCACTGGGCAAAGGTGTTTGAAAAAAATAAATGAAATTTGCACTCCACTTTTAATTAGGTTTGGCATTCAGACTTTTTCACATTTAATTTTGAAATACCACAGAAAATGGGGCTAACCAGAATGCCTTCTGTTTTTGTCTATCCAGCATGTAAATTTGAATTGTATTTAACATCATTTTTGGGTTCTAAATCACTAGCTAGAATTACATTAACACTTTCCAATATCCAATAATCTGATATACTTCAAAACTCTACGTATTATCATCACTGCTATTGTTCAGCCAGTATTTGCCTAATGAAATCATCATCTGAAGACAAACCATGTTGGGAATCAACCATTTTGGATTCTCTAGGAATAGCCCGTATTTTAAACTGGCATTTGTAAAACTTCCTTGATGTAAAGATCAAACTATGACATAATGCTTGTTCCAGGGCCAAATGTGCCAATCATATTTAATTTAAAAAACCATTCAAGTCAAGCTGAAAAACCGTGACATGTAAACAGTTGCCTAGTGCCTACCTAAAAAAAAAATGTTACAACAAGCACTGCAATATCTCTACTTGGTGGTGTGACGTATGTTGCAACAAGCACTATTAAGTTCAATCAAAATTATATACTGCACAGAATCTATTTCTATACGTGCAACTTTAAACTAATTTGTGGGAGTTCTCATGCATCACTGCTGCCCAAGTGTGTAAATTCATACAAATGTTGTGTTATTTGTGCACTCACACACCCTAACAATGTCTCTGCCTTAGCAATACCTGGCTCTTGAAGTTACAACAAGGATGGTGCAATTTTAATTTCAATGTCATATTTTACATCATTAGTTACACAAGAGTCCCTTAAAGGCACTGATGCTCTACTAAGCAAAAGATATATCCAGGAATTCAAGATCATTTCTTTCTTTTATCTGTCAAATGTTGAGATCATCTCTGGTATTTTTCAGCAATAGAAAAAAAAATTCCAGAATAGGTGCTGTTGTGCACATTTTGTCATCTTGGCGCCATTTTTGTTTAGGTTAAAAGTTGGCATCATTAAAAGTGTTTTAGTGAAAACCTAATGTCATATGATCATCCATTCAGGGTCGTAGTGACAAAGATTTTGACAGCCATATTGGATGTATAAATGGCATAATTTTCATTTAGGATGTTAAAATCAAGCTTTTAAAAACATAAATACTTATTTTGTTTTGATGCTTTCTTTCATTATGAACAAATATTTTGTTCCTTTTCCTTCTTGATCATAACTGGATAAAGTATAAAGGAGTCATTTTTTTAAATAACAACATGTTTTTAATTATTTTAGAGAAAAAAAGAGATGTGCAAAAAATAGTGCCTTGAAGGGACTGATACTCTACTGGGCAAAACAAAATTCCAGGAATTCAAGATAAGACCATTTCTTCCTTTTAACTGCTGAGTGTTGAAATCATCTTTGATATTCTTTATAATTACAAGAGTTTCAAATACACTACCATGGTGCACATCTTAAAAGTCGGATTGGAACCATTTTCACTTAGGACAAAGTAGACATCATTAGAAGTCTTTTGGTCAAAACCCCATGTCATGGTGATCATCCAGTCAGGGGGAGTAATGACAAGATTTTCATGACAGCCTTCATCGATGCCATATTGGATGTATGACTGGCACCATGTTCATTTAGGGGCAGCCAGACATCATGTGAAGTCTTCTAGTGAAAACCCCATGTTGATATGACCATAAATTCAGAAGGTGTTGGATAATAAGATTTTTAAGATGAGTAGCGATAAAAAAACATTGTGCTAATGGATGGATGGACAACAGACCATCCCATAAGCTCTCCTGGTCTATGACCAGTTGAAATAAGAAGAAACATGTAAAGACAAAACCAGCCACCAAGTGGATTTTATCAACTGGTTTCATGCAATAAGCCTTCAGAAAATCCTGGGGAGAACCCTGTTGGTATATATCAGGGTTTCAATTTATATTTTTTAGTGTCCCTGGGACAAGTGGATTCTGAAAACTATACTTTTCAAGCTGCAATACAATTAACATGATCAGGATATTTTCATTTTTAAAATTTTAATTCAGCAAGTTTTATTTGTAATTCATTTGACCTGCACTATTACTGCATGATTGCAAGCAATGGGCAAAAATCACTACACTCTCTTTTCAGCTATGACTGACTGCAAGATTTTCTCATTCTCATGAATATGAATAAACCTGCTAAACCAATCGCTGCAAGCCCAAGTAAAATTTTCTCATACGGGTGACCCACCAAAACCTTTAATGCTGACTGATTGAGCCAATCTGATTTTCTCTTTCAAATACCACTAATTATTGATTCATATATGGTCAATTCCATTGATGTATTAAAGATTTTTTCACTGGCTTGCTGATGATATATTTTTGTTTCGGTTAACTGACGAGAAATGAGAAAATTTTATCAAAGGCAGCTATAGGTCAAGAGAGTGGAATTTCACCCATGGCTTGTGACAATGTCAATATTCTAACCTTTAGCTGATCTCATAATCTTTTGTAACAGAGTCTACAACAAGTAATATTTAATTCCGAATAATTACAATTGTGATGAATGGACCAAAGTTTATACAATCTGGATATAAATAGTCACATGATACTGATCAAGGATTTTTTATACATTGGTAAATTCTGCGGACTACTTTTGGTTCTCAGTTACCAGGTCATTTTATGTGAAGCTCTTATCTTTACTAATGCTTTACACCATAATAATGAACCCACTCATCCACCAACTAAAATGTGCATCCCCATGATTAAAATTGCCCATTATTAGTTAAAACAATACAACTGCTCAGTCATTCCGGCATTCCAACATCACCCATTTTGGCAAAGAAAGTATGTGGCAGGCTTTACAAACCAATCTTTAGAAATTTTTGCATTTTGCTTCAACAATGATTCACTGGCTGTTATTCAAGGTCAGGGTCATATGTTGAGCAAAGAATCTCACTAAAATGGACATAATTTTGCTTCTAAAATGTGTAGAAAGTAAGAACAATAAATGCTATTAATAACACATGTCATACACAAGCTTAATGTTAGAAAAAAGGAATAGCCTGGTTTATATCGCATCAACAAATTTTTATATAATAAAATAATGATAATAACAAGCTCCTTATATGACTGGCATGACCCGCTCTGACACTCTACCCTGTACATTACTATACAAACAACTGACAACTCTTGGCTAGCGAAGATCAAGCTATGTATTCAGTTGCAGTATTTAATCTCCTCTCTCTCTCTCTATATATATATATACACACAGCTGTATATATATTCTTTTGGTTACAACCGACTCTTGAACGAGTTTTTCAGTCTGCTATCAGACCCATTGTTCTGAATTTTATCTTATTATAATGCAAGGCAAAACTGATACAGTGGAAAAGAGGCATGGAGGTCCAAGTAATCAAAGGTACATGTACCTACTACTCTAATAATAAATTAAGATCAACCAATCAATCTCAAACAATCATAAAAGCAAATCTTGTGATTCTGTTATCTGGTGTCTTTACCATTGCAAATGTTTTATGTGCCAATAACAGATAATTCAGAGTTCTAAAAATGAGGAAAATCTAAACAGTCTACATTTACTTTTTACTTGAGCATTATAAGGGTTGAGACAAAAACATCGGCATCTGAAGATGACATTGTCTTATAAATCACAGGCAAGCCAATCTCTTAAGGGTTTATATACCGCACTATCTTGCTGCTCCAGCCATTTGCCTGAAAACAGTTCAATTAACTTTGTGAAACCCTGCAGCTATCAAAATATTATCATACACAAAATCTGTTTTCTTTGTATCTTCTGTCTTCTTTCACTGCTAATGCTCTTTTGTTCATAATGATCAGATATGGCTGGTATATTGCCGCTTATTTTTTGACAATTACATAGCAAGTTTAGACTTCCAACATATGTATAAGCTTAACTGGCACCCAATTCATTTCATGCACAAGATGTACTTGACATGTAATTGTAGTCTTTTTTTAATATATAAATATACAGTAGCATTTAAAAATGCCCCAGCACAATAGTGGCACAGGTAAAGTTTGAAATCTGTAAAAATTAAGAACTGTACAAAAACTTCAGGAAGATAAACACTTCAAAATAAATCTGAATATGAGGTGCAGCAAGATAAAATACAAAAGTAAACATCTTAAACTTCTGTAAAAGGTACATAAAAAATGGGCACCAGGTGGCTGAGTCTACTAAGGCTTTACAAATCACTCGCATTGTACAAGTCTCAACGTGACTAATACTGGTATTTGAGAAAGCTTGCCAGTAGCCTCCTGTGGGTTAGTGGTTCTCTCCAGTTTGTTCCTCCACCAAATATACTGCATGCTATGCATAGCGCATCACGCACTGAAAAATCTCATTAAACACAACAAATTCAAATCTAAACAAATGTCCCTCAAAGGGACTGATGCTCTACTGAGCAAAAAGAATTTCCAGGAATTCAATGTACAAGACCATTTCATTCCTTTAATTGTCAAGTGGTGAAACTATCTCTCATATCCTTCTGCAATAATAAGATTTTCGAATCAGCCACTGTGGTACACATACTGGATGTCAGTTTTGTACCATTTTTATACAGGACAATGTGGACATATTACATGTCTTTAGGTGAAAACTCCATGTCATAATGATCATCCATTCAGAAGGAGCAGTGACAAAATGATTTTTATGACAGCTGCCATAGCAGGCATATTGGAGGTACAACAAGCACCATTTTCATTCAGGACCAACTATATATAAGAAATCTATTGGTGAAACTCCATGTTGATATAGCCATTCTCTTGGAGAGGAGAAGAGATAATATTTTCAGATAAGATCCATCAGTAGCAATAGCATGTTGATACAACGATCCAATCAGGAGGAGTAGTGATAACAAAATTTTCAAGATGGCAAATCTGTTTGAAATCAAACAAAAAATATGAATACCTGAATGCTCAAAACCCAGTTGGATGCATATTATTAATCATTCAAAAGACCATAACTCAATAAAATATGATCAAATCTGATCATCACTAAACTCCTCTGAGATCTTTTCAAAATTAAATTTCACAACAATTTAACTCAACCAAAAAATGTGAATGTGAGAGTGTTCACATGCAAGAGGGATGAGTTATACAATGATATCCACTGTATAACTCATCCCTCTTGCATGTGAACACTCTCACATTCTCATTTTTTGGTTGAGTTAAATTGTTGTGAAATTTAATTTTTTAAAATTGGTAAAATTTGGATAATTTACAAACCTTGCTGATACCCTGTAGAGATAAAACTTCAAACAAAAAATATTGGGAAGCAAACAAAAGATCTAAATGCTGGAGTTTTAACAATTCATAGAAATGTTTACCCCCCCCCCTGCTTTTATTTTAAGTTAAACAATGGCCAGGAACTATTCAAGAAATAAACAAAATCTACTCATCACTGATCTCATCTGAGACCTTGTTGAAGTGAACCTTTATGTCAAATATGACTGAAATCAATTAAACCAAAATGTGAATAACTACGAATTCAAAATCAAGTCAGATGTCAACCCCAAATTGATCAAGGGCCATAAATATGTCAAATGTGTCAATATTCGGTCATCAATGAATTCATCCAAAATTCTATCCAGAACAAGCTTCTGAGCAAATCTGGTTAAAATCTAACCAAAATGTGAATGTTAGATTGTTCCCGGTTAAATGTGATGTATATTTTAAAATCAACCAAGGGCCACAATTCTGTAATATATATATTCCAAATCTGGACATTATCAAACTCACCCAAGATCTTATTCAGATTAAGCTTCTGAACAAATGTGGTTCAAATTTAGCAAAAACTGCATTCTACATTGTTCATAAGCAACTGGAAAATCTATGCTGAATCAATCAAGGACAATAACTCTTAGAACACTATTTAAATGTGCTCATCACTAAGCCTATTCAAGTTCTTGTCGAGATAAAACTTCACAGCCAACTGGTTAAAATAAAAGTGCAGATGTGAGTGTTCCAAGCTTTTGCATGGATGATGGACACAGACTAGTTCTGTGCACCCTTGACATAGCAGCAGGAGAAAAAATATAACATCATTGAAAGAAACCAGACAAATGACTTCCTGTCCAAATCTGTAATAGCAACTGGTGTATTGATTTCGTCTCTGAATCAGATCAAAATGGCAGAGCTTGGTTGAGGTATATAACCAGCTGCATAACACACAGGTGTATTTATGATCACTGAGGATTAAAACTGTCTGCTAATGAACTTTCTGAGAAAAAAGTTTTTTGTGCTCTCTTTTGGTGAGAAGAAATGGAAAATCTAGAAGCTTTGTCCTAACTCAGAGTACATGCTTGTCACAATTCAGGTATTTTCCAGGATTAAATAATATGTCAATAAAGCAAGCAAATATTACATGGGAATATGCATCACTTCCTCATTACAGATGGCATTTCTGTGCATCAAATAATGCAAAGTATTTTAAAAGTACAATTCTGTTGACAGAAAAAAAAGAGTTAAAGGGACACTTCACAAAATACCCCTTTTCATCTAATGTGACATTTATTCTCAAATATTTCGGAACTATAAATATTTCTTGGGATATATTCCTCACTATAAAAAATAAGATCTCTATTCCACCTGACTACTATGGTATAAAGGTCTTTATAATGGTACACATTACTATTTTATACTCTCATTCCCCCCACCCCAATGTACTTGGCTGTATGTGGCCAGTGAAGGACTCGCGGTACTAATTCAGTTCACATAGTAAACCTATGCAAACACCATGATATTAAAAATTCAATAACTTAAAATTTCTGAGTGCTCATGATCAAACCTATATTTGTCAGTATAGATGAAACCTGGATGTCAACTTCTGTGTAGAGGAAAGGATATGAGCTGCAGCATTTTCTGGACCTGCATGTGTTTGAGACATGTGCTTTCAATTCTGCACCAAAGAGTCAGGTGCTAATTTTAGTAATGAGTGTTCCAAACTCGAGACCATCAAAGGCCTGAAATTCTATCAATAAAACGATGTCTCTATTTTTTTTTCACTTACAACTAGGAGAAGCTCTCAAAAGATTCTTTTTCCTAAAACATACCTTACATTTTTAACCAATCCTGGCCAGCCAAACCCACATGTACTCTATTTTATGTTCACCCATTTCCAGACTGGTTCCCATTTTTCCATACAATTAGTACTGTGTCCTGACAGTACCAATATCTATCTTCACAACACACACTAGCAGTTAAGTATATACTACAGCAGAAATGTTGATAGATTGGAGTTCAGATTTACCAAACAATATAACCTATAACCAAAGATCTGTTCTCTGCAATATTTCATAGCCTTGTTTTGGAGGTAAAAAAAATTTTGTATTGTCATGTATACACGGGGATAGCATTTTGTCAAAGGGGGTGGGTGTTTTGAGTAAATCTTTTTGTTGCATTCTTTCTATTCATATAAACCAAAATGCTGAACTGGAGACTCAAACATTTCCAGTATACAGTAATAAAATAATTCAATTTCGATACTATTTAGGTTGATAGGCACTATTTTATGCAAACAATTCAACTAAAAAATTCATAAATCTTTTAATGTGCACAAATTGCACAAAGCAATTTAATTTTAAGGATTTAGTCCAAATTTTTCAGTGTCTATTGTTCCTATTGTAAGCAAATTCTATGTTGTGTTAAATGACACGCTTAATTATTATGAACTATGCCGTCAGTTAAAATAACAGAACCTGATCATGTGAGAACACTCAAATTGAGCCGTATAGTCAAACACAACATGAACTAGACTTGGTTAGACTGTTTAACACATTCAAAAAGGCATGATTAACTTCTTAATTATTAAGCCTCTCTCCCATATTATATGGTTTGTGTTTTGCCGTGTTCACAAAACACCCCCGTTTTAAAAAATGCAATTAGTTTAAAACTTGGGAGTAAAATACCCAATGAATTAAATTTTTGTCTTGAGCACTGGTCACTGATACACTTACATTAGCCACCAAATTAGATCAAATCAGCATATGCACTGGGCACTAGACATGAATGCACACACACTGAGCATAAAAACTGAACTAGTTGGTGTGGTCACAGGTGATGCTCAGAGTTTGTGTCCATCATACTTGTTTCTTACACAGCACTAGAATATACTTTGAGATTTGATGATTACCTGTAAAAAATTATCTCCCTTAAAGTGACTGTGGTGCAACATGTGTAAAGTAGGTCAGTAATCCTATGATTTATATTAACATGCACTTGTGTTTATGATTTTAGCATCAAAGTATAAAATTTTCTTTTTTATGAAATTGAAAATGCACTCATACAAGATCTGTCCAGGTGGACATTTATGACCACATTGCTGGTGTCTATAATATACTATGAGACAGAAATTTTCAATAGCTACACCCCACTCCTTACGATAATAGATATTGCTTTGCTGCAATTCTTCCATTCTTTCTGCAAATCCACACATCTGTTCTGAAACCATTTTAGCATGACAGCACAAAAACTACTAGACTTCTAGCCGTGAGAAATTTTCATGCTTTATCATGGTCATTAGTATTTAACATGATCAAGAATTTCAGGTTATTACTGCAGTTTTTCAAATTTTGTTTATACATTTATATGATGTTCATTCATCTACCCCACCCCCCATATTAAAAACAGAAGGCATCAATGATATAAAAAAAATACACCAAACTTGGTCATTTCATTCATCAATTTTTATCATTTCTAACCAGACTGGGAGTGTCTTTAGGAACTCCATCTCCATATTTGCTTGGGACGGTCTATGTTTTCAAGCAACAGATGTGATGTAGTTTATCATCTTTGAAAATCTCAATAACTCTGTAATTTTGGGATTTGAATCTCTTTAAACAGGTGTATACAAGAGTTCCTCCCAATTTGTTTTAGAAATATTAAAACTAGACATTGCAAATATTGGACACAGATGACACAGCTTTTACTGAAACAGACTATTCTAGAAACCAGAAATGGACAATGAGCAGTCTGTTTGCTTGTTTACATCGGAAGCTTTTGCTTTTGCTGAAATGCCAATAATTCAAGTGTTAGGGATCCCTTAGCAACAATTATGTTAGAAATTATAAATCAATGAATGAAATTAGTAAACTCTGCGTGTTTTATATCCTTGATGCTTTTCGTTAATAAAATCAGTAGTGGGATACAAACAAACAAGAGGGTATGCAAATACTATAGTACTGAATTATACAAGCATGATCATAGCAATTAGAAAATAAACCTCCAAAAGAAAGGATCATGCTTTCACTGAACAAAATCAGGAATATTCTCCACAGAATATCCTTTTCAGTACAGAGAAAAAAATGGTCAGCCTTAAAAAAAAAAATCACTTGCTCAATCAGTCAAATGAATGGAAAATTCACTTAACCACTGCAAGTTTTCTGATGCCATTTCAAGTTGTGCAAGTGAATTTTCAACCCCTGATAATGATCATATAATTTCTACCATGCAGTAATCATTGACTTGACAAAAGTAGAATATATTAAGACTATCAATCAATCAGTTTCTCAATGAAGCAACCAATCTCTTTACTTGACAAGCACAGAAAAAACATTAATTAATTAAATCAATCATTTAATCTTACCTTTTATTCTACTGCATGAAGAGAAAAGGTCTACTAATAATTGATTAATAATCAATCATTCAATCAATCAATAATCAATCCATCAATGAATCGGTAAAAATCTTACCTTTTACTGTATTACATAAACTCACAAAAATATATACAATCCTTTGCACCTCAGGTCTTGATAAGGAGTTACAGAAAAGTATTCACAAACACGGCTAACACTGGATCACAGCTAATTCCAAAAATCAACAGCATCCATTTTTCCAAGCTGTAAACATGGATGAAGTTCATACCTGAAGATCTGAACAAGAATAAATGAACAAATTCCAACACTGTTTACAAGCCAGCTAGCTGCACTTGCTACATACATGTATGATTCACCTCTGTACAATACAGAGCATCAGTTCAGACTCTCCCATCCTTTCAACAGAAATATTTCCTCAGCTAAGCCAGCACTATCAATGCACAACACAGTACAAGCTGGTACCACCCTCTTTTTCTGGGCTCCTTGATTCACATGCCACATAAAAAGAACTCAACCTATATTGGCTTTATTAGTAATTACATTTACTCTACAGTGAAGGAAATCACTTTGCCATCCACAAAAAGTCTTGTAAACTTCTAATTTTAGAACATGCTTGATTTGGTAACTCCCATCTTCATCCTTGCTCTGCACATGCACATATGCAGTTCTGTTTTAAAGCCAATTAATACAAGGAGGAACAAAACTTAGTCTATGAATAGACTTACTATCTCTATCTCCCCCTCCACTCCTTGCCCACTGCCAGATGTACTCTATTACCAAAACTGCCTCCCAATCAACTTGCTGCAGCATCAACAAACCTGGCCATATACAGGGGTCAGAGGTTAGCCTGGGTGCTAGTTTTGTGTATAGTTAACATGAAAAGGGAAATATTTGTTTTGATAAGAGCACTGACTATGCTGACATCTGCTGACATCCTCTGGGGGAGAGGTTTCAAGAAACTTCACATATGCAGTCCTATATATTACACTACCTGGAAATAGCATGTTAAGTAACAGCAACCATCTAATGAGTTTTTTATATGGGAAGTGTGATTAATGAAAATAGCACTTGGCAGGAAATGGGAGAAGAAATAAAATTCATAAAAGGTGGTCTATATAATATTACATGCAAAGATACTATAAAGTAACAGCAATTCTTCTGATGGTTTTTCCTTCAGCTTAATAAAGAAAACAATTTGGGATTGATACGAGGAAAATTAATAAGTGTTGAAAAATGAATTGTTGGTATTGTGTTAAAGTAAGTTTTGTATTAAGAAACATTTTTGTGTTCAGAACGGGCAGAGTGATCGTGCCCCTTCTTAGCCAGTAAAAAACTTCCCTTAAAGGTCACTGGCCACCTGTATTGTGCAAACGTGATATTATTATAGTCATAAACAAAACGCATTTGTTATGTGTGCACACCTTAAAAATGCTTAATTAGACTAAAAAATCCACTTTTTTAAATGAAAAAATTATTCAGCAATCTCCGTAAACAATCGGTAGTTTCTGTGTGCCAAAAACGGATATGATGTACATTTTATCCCTTCTATTAAACATAACCATTCAGGTGTTTAATTTCCCCACGTAAATGTCTGTGTTACATATCTTAAGACTGTACTTTTGTACAGCAAATACGGTGCACTGTGTTGCATATTGATGTAACCAAAAGAGTGATGATAGGAAAAAGGTTCTTTTTTTTTCTGAAAGACCCTGTTTACCAGGAAAAAAGTGGATTCAAGCTGTGGGATCGAATAAGGTGAGGGATGGGAAAGTTGTAACATTTATGCCGGATTATAGTCAATTTGGCCCAAAGACAATTCGGCCCAACTTGAAAGACAATTCGGCCCAACTTAACAATAGTTTGAACAAGTTCTTTTTCTTCAAACAACAAGTAGATACTATGTAAGATAGGTTTTAGGAATGGGTTTTAGGAAAAAAACTAAATTTAAACAAACTATCTTGATATTTTTTCAAAGAAAATAATCATACTTCATAACGTACATATATATATATATATATATAAGAGAAAACACAAACTGACATACCTTGCTAGTTCTAATTAAAATATTTATAAAAATTTTGTATGAAAAAAAAATATATGCATCTGCACAACGACATTCTCAATTTAAGTCTTCTGGTCAAATTATCAATATTGATTTATAAAACAATACTACTTAACAGATAATATTCTACAGAATACATATACATTTTTCAAAGGGTAGTGTGCATGAGATATTATAACAAATATATTTAATTTTAGACTTCAGGTTGTAACACTGCTGCATGTAATACAAACTCGATTACACATGAGAGAGAGTGAGAATAATGTTGAGCATTTTGTCAGTATTTAGTTGCTGCAATATGAAGCTCTTAGCAGTTAATTTTATTGTTTGCTTTTATTTCTCAAGTTGTCTTAGTGAGTGCGCGCATAAATTAAAAGCTTGTCATTACTAGTCAATATCGTCAATCATATTTGCGCCATTATTCCATACAAATAAGAAAGGAAATAATTTTGTGTTGAATTTGTGCCCCTCCCCTCCACATGGTACAAAAAAATTGATAAACATACACTTATTTGAAAATAAAATGAAAGAAACTAACCTTGCATTGTTATCATTTATTCCTTCTTTTTTCATCATGTGAAATTTATTAAAGAAAAAAATATATTCACAAACTCTGTATATGTAGTGGATGCCGGCTTGCGTATGCAACATTACTGTAGGCCTAGTGTGTATCGCTTATGGCAAATAACAAAATCGCAAAAGAGATGAAAATATCACCCGATTGCTTGAAGGCACCTGCGATTCACGCATGATAAGTTTTACAAGGTGTATTGTATTGTATCCAGGTTACTATACGACAGTATCTCACAAATAAAAATCATTATTTTAAAACACATTCACTGTGAGTGCAAATGATAATCTTTATGCTAGCATGAGATATTGTTTTGTATACTATTTGCCCCGCAAACATCAATTATGATTACATATGGCAAACAAATAGAAGCCCGGGTGATGAATAAACACAACTAGCAGAGAGCAATAAACTCCTTGCTTAAACTTACTGACAGAATATCAGATACAAAGGTTATTTTAATACAAAACAAACCAACCCCGGAAACTGACTTTGGTATCTTTTAAGTGTGCCGATGTTTTTTTTATGAAGTAAGTTGACATAAGGAAACCAAGTTTGGTTCCTTTGGATCCTTTTAAGTGTGCTGATTTCTTTTTTTTTTTTCATAAAGTCGGCCGACATAGGGAAGCCAGCATTGATTCCTGTTTACCTGCATTTACGGGAAATTTTTTAAAAAATTGAAACAATGGAACAGTTTTGAAAGCGACACAATCTAGTGCGTGATGCATGCATATCGATATAAGGCTGAACAGTAAATTAGTTTTCAGTAGTTTCATCTAAATGTTCCCTAGCCATAGTTTATAGTGTTTAATTTTTCGAAAACAAGAAGCATGTACTTCGTCTTGTGGGGATAAATGTACGTCATTTCCTGCTGGCGTCATCCATAGGTGGGAAATCATAGCTAAGGAGAAGTAACAGCGTTGTATACTTCTATTTCAAGTAATTAACTTAGTATTTCTTCTTTACACTTGATAATTTTTTTTTCTTTTTGTGCGAGTATAACTACTTTTAACCATGTAATGCAAATCTGATGTAAAAAGAAAAATGTTGGAGTATGGCCAGCAACCTTTAATATGAACTGACTGACTTAAAACATAATGTAATTTTACCTTGGCCATTGGTAAGGTTGTTGCTGATGACTTTGGACACTCTTTAATCAAGGTGCGACATTGTTTTCCAACATTGTCTTTATAAGTATGACAGCATGGCAGACTACTTGGGCCTGTCTGATTTATTTGTTTTATCAGAAACAAGTTTGATTTGCTAAACATTCCATGTTTGATACAAATTATGAAAATTCCTGGCAAAAAGTCAGAATTTCAGGACGCTGAACAAAATCAAAAGCTGCTTAACATCGCTCATATCAGTGAATGAATAAAAGTGCAACAGGAGAAAAGAATTCCCAGGGTAACATGCCAAATGAATAAATGGGTTCTTGGTCTGTGAAAAGATTGGGCCAAATACATGAATTCTGTGTCACAAACAATTCTTGAGGATGGAATTTTAATCCAAGAGGAATTATATCTCAGTAAAGTAAAGACAAACTTACTTACTGGATGCAAAGATTTACAGTCAAAATAAGGTGAAAGGATGTTACCCCATATCCTCCAAACACTGTAAGTCAAATAGTTGCCAGAGTTCAAAGACATCTGCAAAATGTATGTGGGCACCTTATACATTTTTTAAAGATGAGCAAAGATCTCGTCAAATTTAGAAAAGCTTTAGACCAAAACATTGTGTAGAGAAAAAACAATGAGCCATGACTCATTTTAATGAGGTAAAAATGTGAGATACAGGATTTTTTTCCCACTAAAACTGCCTTGGATTAAACAATGCCATTTCTTTTTCAATGGAAAGGCATTTCCATTTCAATGTATAGAGGAGCACTGTTGATTTGAGACAGAGTGACTTCAAATAGGATTTTTCCATGAAAACAATGGTGTGTACATCAATACCAATAGCTATAAATACTCTACACAGTGGACTTGAGCATTGACAAGTTTCATTACTGGCAGCTCAACAGTATCAGATGCCTTTTAAAACTGCATGTGATTTGTCATGGATTCCTCAAAAAAGTTTCCCTTTACTAGAAACCTTCAGAAGGTATGAAAGGGACATATTAAAGGTTTAGTGTAAATACAATTACAGTTAATTAAGAAATTTTTATTCTGAAGCTGAAATAAATATTAAAGATTGAAACATTTCAGACCATTTTGGTGTGTGTGTGTGTGTGTGTGTGTGTGTGTGTGAGAGACATTTGGATATTTAACATAGCTTTAACAATTTTTCAGTCACATTGTTATAATGTCTGCAGCATGACAGTTTACAGTTATCTCTAACAATGTGGCATCTTGCCGCAGTCATGTAGCATCATGTCCCACCCAGTCACATTACCCCTGACACCAGGCAAACCAGTCCTAACACTAACCTCTTAATGCTCAGCACCAAGCAAGGTCATTGCAAATACCATTTGTATAAGTCTTTGGTATGACTCAGCCAGGGTTCAAACCCGTGACCTCCCACATCCAATGCGGATGCTCTAACCTCTTAGGCCACTGGAGCAGTCAGACCATTTTGGTGGCATGACATGTTTTATCACCCTCCATAACAGAAGAATTACAGATAAAGTCACAATAAGTCAAAGTAACAATCTTGGCAATAATGTTCACTCATATCAGTGAGAACAACATAAGACTTTATAAGACATCAGCAATGTACTGCCCTCAAACCCCAAAGATGACAAAGAGACAGTTCGGAAAAACTTCCAATAAACAACTGCTGTGTAAATAAGTTAATGGAAACTGAACATTGTGATAAACCTGAAACTGATATAAAACTGACAATATTCCCAGAGTGGTCAAGAAAGGTGTACTTCTTAAAGGTGGTAAAAGAATTGCTATTTTGCATGTATAATTTTAAGAATGCAATACATAAAATGATTTAAACCACTATTATTTTTATAATTCAAAATCTCTCTTTTTCTCTCATTGACAACTGTGTATTGGTTTGGTCCCCTCTGACCTGGATTTCACTAATACCTCATTACAATGAGCTGTGTTTTTTGTTTAGCAGCTAATTCAAGAACTCCATTTTACAAGTGAAGCTGGTAGCCAATAAGCTGTTACATTCACAACAAAGTATGGTACCTACTTGGACAAATAAAGACTAATAACTGGCTAAAAATTTAAGTTCTTCTGATCACTATTACTGGTTATATTGAAGGAAAAAAAGACTACCCCTTTTTTTTTTAATGGCAAAGAGAATAATTCAATTTCATTATTCTCTAAATTCCTAAATCTGGAAAGGACTACCCTTGGAGGAACAATGGATTAACTGACATTACAGTAGATTTACATATATTTTATATCTAATACTGATGCACAATCGTCATCACATAATGTTTGGTCAGATCTGTATCACATCCTGATTTGCCAGCACACTATGCAATGGCAGATCTAGATTTAAGTCCAGGCTGCAGTTCATCAGTGAGTGTTTACTGTACTGAAGTTAACACAGTACAAGCAACACAGATTTTTTTGCATGAACAGTACTTGGATACTAGGAAAGCTGAATCAAATTTGATTGGGGAATATCAAATAAGATAAAATATCTGCAATGTACAGAATGCTCCACATTTTTAGCATTTACCGATTTAAGCGCAATTATCAACCCCTACACACACATTTCATCTGGGTACTTATTTTCTTAAATACTTATTCCTAATGAGATTGTTCCTTTTCGCAACTGTAAGATTAGAGCAGTTCTGTCCTGTAAACACAGAATAGACAAAGGGTGGAGGCTGGCAGATCAAACAGTGTTTAATGTTCTCTGCCTATTTCATCATTTCCATTTGGTATCATGCTAAATCTATATTAAAAAACTACCCTTTAAATAAAAAGGTAAACATGGGCCAAAATGTGTATATTCTTTTTCTTTTTTTAAATCATCCTCTAATTTTACTGATTTTTATTTATGATGCTTTTAACCAGATTTCTACCTGATTTTAATGTATGGAAAATAAACACTGAAAAGTTCCAAGAATTTTATTATTCAAATAAACACCAAAAGCACATAACACTAAATGTACACTAGCCTGAGACTCTTGCAAACAATCGTTTTATTCAAATGCCCTACATATTTCAGCCACTGCTCTATTCAGAGATGAAAATGGAGTAAACCACTAATTGCAGTACTGAAGTAATTTGGAAGTGGTTCTCATTGAAGCCAATTAAATAAATCAAAATTTCCATACAATTATGGTATCCATTAATTAAGCTGTACTGTTCTACCAACCTGCAGTCATAAATCAAGAAAGAGGTTAAAAGGCTGTCTCCACTGACTTCCTAACATTACTTCAAGTTGCAGATGGGCTTAGAACACTTTTATTCACTGCTGCTGAGATTCAATCCCTCTGAGATTGCCAATAACACATGATCTGGAAAAGAAAAAGGCAATAGCTTATTTTATTTAACATTATATTAAATGCTGTCAACAAGGAATATGTTGTGTTTAACAGTGCATCAGCACACTCCTGGCTATATCCTGCCATGTACAAGTTTAGTAACACTGGCAAAGGTAGAGCCTAGCTAAACTCAAAAAGAAGATAAACCCTCCCAACCAAAAGTAATCAGATAAAAGATAAACAGGTAAAGATATCATAAAATTTCTATAAAAAGGAATATCAAATAAAGATACAGACTGAAAAATGGGTAAAATCCCAAATGAAGTAATATAAACATTTGTTTAAATTGTCATGACAAGGTATCAATGGAAACATCAATTCAAAATCTTGCACTTCTCGAGTTTTTACATTATCACACCATACATTTGCGAATCATCTTCTCAGTCAACAACTGTCTGATACTGTGGACATAAAATACATCCTGTATTTTGTAGATAAACTGTCTTTCAAACTGTCTTACAACAACACATCATCAGACTCTCTTTACAAACTGTCTTATGACACAGTACACAATGCTTACAAACTTAAGCAACACATCACACACTGTTGACAAACTCTCTTACAACACATCATCACATACTGTTTACAAACTCATACAACAACACATCTTACAAACGTCTTACATCAACAAATCACACTCTCTTTAGTCTTAACAAAACATATCACACGCTCTGTTTATAAACTGTCTTATAACAGCACATCAGTTTATGAACTGTCTTACAACAACACATCACACACTGTTTACAAGATGTCTTACATCATCACAGTTTACAAACTGTCTTACAACAACACATCATCACAGTGTTTACTATCTTACAACACATAATACACTATTTACAAACTGTCTTACAACAACACATAATACACTATTTACAAACTGTCTTACAAGAACACATCATCCCACTGTTTACTTTCTCACCCATGCGACAGAGAAATCTAGCTGTTTTGCTAACCTTACTTTTCTTATCTCAGTCTAGTCATCTCAGACCAGTCATCTCAGTCAAGGTATCCTGGTGACACGCTCAGAACTACTTTTAAAAAAAAGAAACCCTTGTTGTCTTCTGCTGTGCCTGACATAGTTGTTCTAGAATCAAACAACAACAACAACAAATATATAACAAAACATAGTAACTTAAGGTCAATCCATCTTTGAGAACACACCATACAAAAACATTTTGAGAGAAACAAAGACACACACGCACACGATGTCGAGCTTTTTTGGTATTATGCTAGTTCGTTCCATACATCATGGTCAATTTTATCCTATATGAAGGCTTAGCTCAGTACATTTTCAGGTCAGCATCATTAAATGTAGCTAAAGCTACCTAACTAGTTTTAAATACTTTGTGTGAAACAAATTATATACTGTTAGCTACATTTAATGACGCTGACCTGAAAATTGACTGTGCTACTGATAGGATAAAATTCTCGATGCTGTGTGAAATGAACTTCGACAGAAAACACTGATCCATGCACACAGACTATAGACCTGTACACTTCATAGCCTCACAACTCTCTTAACAACTACAGAAAACTTGGTAACAGCCAGAAATGTGTTATGTCAGACATGCTTTATTCTAATTTTGTTAAGCATCTCCATCGTGCCCCAGTTGAATAAAAAATAATACCTACAATATTTAATGACAAATAATCCACTTACCAGCCAGAAGAAATCATTTATCAGTCAACACATTAATCCATAAGCAAATTTCACTGTAGCACTTGCCATATTTCCAAGACAGAAATATAAAATTTTCAAAGAATCCGTGAACTTGAAAGTTTAGCACATGGTTATCCACTAGGGTCCATATTTGGAGGATCTTTAATACACGGGGGTAATTTTACGATCAATATTAAGGACAACACAAGTATGTCACAAACAGTTTCACCTCCCCCAAATAAAATGAGAGTTATATTCAATAGTGACACAGATCTCTAATTACCCATGAATAATCTAATGCAACATGTTACTCTTCATTACAGCTTGTACTAAGTATAACTACAGTAGAGCTGAGTACCCAGTATTGTTTCATAGTTTACAATATAACTTTTCAAAATTGGAACTGATGAAAATGAAACAGTTTCTTGAAATAAATAATAATTATTTATTGTTAATTTCATGTAACATCCATATATTAAATGTGATAATACCTCATTACTATGCGAAGTTTTATGTTGTTATTTTCTTTGCTCACGCATAAAAACTGTGTACATCGGATGACACGGTCACGCCAGTCCTCTTTAACATATTTGTATTCATGCACCGCATGTAAACATTTGTGCGTGAACTATATTGCACAAGTGAGGAGTTCTTTTTTACTTTAAAGGAAAATATTGGGTGAGAAAAAGAATCTATGTTGGGATTTGAACTGAGACAAGGAAATCCCAGTCACGGGGTTACATTATGTCTCCCCACTTGGCAAGCCTCATGGGGAGACAAATAATGTAATCCCTTGATTGGGATTTCCTTGTCTCTGTCCAAACCCCAACATAGATTCTATATGTCTTACAGAACATCATCACACTGTTTACTGTCTTACAGCACATCATCACACTGTTTGTTGTCTTACAGCACATTATCACCTGTTTGCTGTCTTACAGCACATCATCACACTGTTTGCTGTCTTACAGCACATCATCACAGTTCGCTGTCTTACAGCACATCATCACACTGTTTGCTGTCTTACAGCACATCATCACACTGTTTGCTGCCTCAAAGCACATTATCACACAGTTTACTGTCTTACAGCACATCATCACTGTTTACTGCCTTGCAGAACATCATCACTGCTGTCTTAAAGCACATCACACTGTTTACTGTTTTACAGCACATCATCACACTGTTTGCTGTCTTACAGCACATCATCACACTGTTTGCTGCCTTAAAGCACATCATCACACTGCTTACTGTCGTACAGCACATCATCACAGTTTACTGCCTTGAAGCACATCATCACTGTTTGCTGTCTTAAAGCACATCATCACACTGTTTACTGTTTTACAGCACATCATCACACTGTTGCTGTCTTACAGCACATCATCACAACAACAACAATCACACTGTTTACTGCCTTGAAGCACATCATCACACTGTTTTACTGTTGTACAGCACATCATCACACTGTTTACTGCCTTAAAGCACATCATCACACTGGTGACTGTCTTACAGCACATCATCACCGTTTACTGCCTTAAAGCACATCATTACACTGTTTACTGCCTTGAAGCACATCATCACACTGTTTATTGCCTTAAAGTACATCATCACATTGTTTACTGTCTTACAGCACATCATCACACTGTTTACTGCCTTAAAGCACATCATCACACTGGTGACTGTCTTACAGCAACACATCACACACTCTTTACAAACTCTTACAACAACACATCACACTCTTTACAAACTGTCTTACAAGAACACATCAGCACACTGTTTACAAACTGTCTTACAACAACACAACAGAACACACTATTTACAAACTGTCTTAAAACAACACATCAGAATTTTTGCCACACACATATATAAAACTTACTCTTGGGGATCATTTTTTTTTTTCCAGGTAGTTTTATAATACACAGGGGACATATATAAACAATATTATCACACTATCAATGCTAGCTAAATTACTGATATAAACAATGTTATCACACTATCATAGCTAGCTAGATTACTGATATAAACAATGTTATCACACTATCAGTGCTAGCTAGATTACTGATATAAACAATGTTATCACACTATCAATGCTAGCTAGATTACTGATATGAACAATGTTATCATACTATCAATGCTAGCTAGATTACTGATATAAACAATGTTATCACACTATCAATGCTAGCTAGATTACTGATATAAACAAAAACAGGGTCTTTGCAAAAATTGAAAATTTAGGAAAGTTTTGGGTGGGGGTGGGATGAATTCCACCATCCATATGAAAAAAGGCAGACCTTATTAACATGGGTAGGTATTTAATGAATAAATAAAGGTAGAACTTGAAAATATAATTCCCAGTTTTCACCCATTCTGTTCAGTTTTTGCATTGATTTGCACAAATTCCCCAATCATGCATCCTAGAACTGACCCTAAAACAATTGACTTATGTTTATAGTTATTAGCAAGTCAATAAGCAAAGTAAAAAGACAAACAAACATGAGATTGGAATAGATGAATCTGTTTCTGACATTTTATTAAATGAGACAAGAGAGAGAAGAAACTGCCATTGGTAAAGCATTCTTGAGTAGACAGGAAATGAACTTGGCATGTGACGGAACTTACAAAACTCCTGATTCCCTATATAAATGCCTGAAAAGGCATGTCAGTAAAAAAAAAATTTAAAACACAGAATTGGATTCAAAACTGAGAAGTCTGACCAGCCCTCACATGAAAAATCACTGTAGTATTTTATTGTTCTGTTGCTAATAATCATCAATAGCCTGTATTGGAATTAACCTCCTTATAATTACATTGCACTGAGCTTGAAAATATTTTTGCTGGCATTTTGAAGTAGAAGCAGATACTCTTGCTAGTTTGAATCTTTACAACATGCGCACTCTCATCCTGTCTATTAATGGGAAAAGTTGAGGTTAAAGGTCAACTGAGTGCAAAATGTCATTATTTCAAGCCTTAAAGCAAAATACTGACTGATCAAAATTACTGCCTATTTACTCAGTTTTATCATGAAATGGATCAAATTGACTGAGAGACATTTCTATCATATGTAGTGATCATTTAATGAGGTTTGTTTTAACTGCTTGTTCACAGAAGATAATATCTACTCAAAAATATGGAAAATGATGAATTCAATGTACATCTTTCCCTTGTTATAACAAGGTAGTCGAGGTCCATAACCACTGACCATGATAGGTACCAAACTGAGAATCTTGATATGTATGAAAACATGACACATTGAGAACAGTAATACGTATGGAACTGCGATATATTGGGAATAGTGTGATATACTAAATTGCGGTATAGCATGAGCAATCAAAAGTTTTTAAAATGGTGCTTTGGAAAGGAAATATAAATATAAGAAAAAGCTTCACCCTGTTTTCTGTCAACCCATGTTGTTAAACACTTGCATGATTCTGGTCATGGGGTCAACTGTTTTATATTGAAAATTGCATTATAATGACGCAGAGGGGATCTGTTTGTGCATTATTAATATTTATTCAGGGTGTAATACTCCAGTTAAACTCTTTGAAGTTTTTTTCGAAATAGAACTATAATTTATTTACAAAAATTTTAAAGCTTTAATGGCTTTTGTTTCCAGAACATTATAAATTTAAGGTAATGGAGGTACCAAGGTACAAATATTTAGTTACATTCATGTGACAAGCAGAAAAATTTTACTATTCACTAATACATAAAGGTACTCATATCATGCTTCATCACTGGCAATAGCACCGCTCCGGTGGCCTATTGGTTAAAGCGTCCGCCTTGGATGCGGGAGGTTGTGGGTTCAATCCCCGGCCAAGTCATACCAAAGACTTATAAATAAATGGTACTAACAGCTGCCTCGCTTGGCGCTCAGCGTTAAGAGGTTAGTGTTAGGACTGGTCGGCCTGGTGTCAGGATAATGTGACTGGGTGGGACATCATGCTACATGTCTGCGGCATGATGCCCCAGTGCTAGACATCACTATAAACTGCCACACTGCAGACATCGTCGCGATATGACTGAAAATATTTTAAAGCTACGTTTAAAAAAATCCAAATCACACACATACATGCAAATCACTGGCAACTGTAACTGTTGCTAAGCAACAACAGTGACCAATGAAGAGTCTTTTGAAAGTTAGCATTTCTGTGTCCCGACTATGATAAAAAAGAAACATGTTTGAAATGTAAACAGCAGGTATTAAATTTGCTAAAGCAGCAAACAAATGCAGAGGATTTCTCAAGGACATATCAACCTTTTATCCTTTTTACAGTACATGCCTGGGTGGCCGAGTGGTCTAAGGCTCTCATTTTACAGATCAATGACATCTCACCTCTGTCTCAGGCTTGGCCAACGTGGGCATGAGAAAGCTTGGCAGTATCTTCCCATGGGTTGGTGGTTCTTCCCGGGGTTTTCCTGGGTTCTTTTTCCACCAGGTATATTGGCTGCCATGTAAAGTCTATCATGTGCTGAAAAATGACGTTAAACCCAGAACTACTACATGCAACCATATTTGTATTTTGGCTGGCAGCGTTTGCATTTGGCTGAAAGAATTTACTGAGATATGCCGCATTCTGCTTTACAGCTGTATGAAATAAGTTTCAAATATGTAAATTAATTACTTGTAGTCTGTTCCACACCATAATAAAAGTTTTTAATACTAATTCCCATGAATGTTCCTCTTTAGGTAATCATATCAACTGGACATCAGTGCCAGTCTGTATCCAAGTCGTGCTTCAAAGCTGACTCTTGACATGTGCAATTTTAAAACATTTCTGGTGAATGACATCATGGATAAAGCTCATCTGACTGTAATGAAGAGACTGTATTGTCTGGGTCATTTCTAGTGACGCCTGTTCATGGAATCCAATTTAAAAGATAAATGAACCTTGAAAAGGAATGTAGTTAACATGCTTTTTTCTTCCACTAGTTTTTTGATGGAACAGAAAATATTATATTGAATAAAGTCGTTTTAAGGCAATAGAGTCCACAAATATTTGTCATCACTGGCAATCACAATTTTTTGTAATATAAGAAACTGGGATATAAGTACTGAAACTGGAGATCTTTTTAAATCATGACAAACAAGACAAATTCTTTCATATTAAATTTGAACAACATGTAATTAATTCTTTAATTGGCCTCTTTATCATTTACAACTAAGTGCATAGCATTTCACCTGTTTAAAGTGACTTCAAAGTGTCAATAAAACATTAGCTTATCTCCACTTAACCTATCATCAAATGTCAGTCAGAAATGTATCAATACCCACTGACCAACAGTATTGTTGGACGAGGTATTAAGCAAGTATTTACCTTATCACAAAAAAGGAAAAGCTTGACGGGCATTCAGGTCTAACATCTGTCATCTAGCTTACTTAAATATTACAGTAAAACCTGTCTTGAGTGACCATCCCTTCTGACAACAAAAAGCAGTCGCTTAAGACAGGTGACCTCTTATAACAGCATGCATGTAAACCTTCCCAGCCAGAATCATAATTTTCCTCTCTCCCATCACCCACTGAAATGTCCTGCATATTCAAAATTATTATTTAAAAAAATTCCAGAACTTAAATTTGTCCCTTTTTTCACACTGTGCTTCCAATGTTGTATATTTTGGATAGAAACTTCCTATGATCACATGACTGTGAATTGGTTAGCATGACACTTTAATTGCTAATTCAACCTACAATACCACTGTACTGTTTCCCAGTATAAATTCACTTTCACTGTTATAAATCTTGCCACCTCTCTAATGTTCCCCTCAAATGATATAAACTGACTTAAAACTTTTTGTAATGAATGCTATAAAGAAGAGTGAAGAAGAGGGAGGGATTTCTTTTCTCTCACTGTTCAACTACATCAAGTGCAATCATCAGAAATGAATGACTCTTGGACGCAATGCCAAACAAAACTGTCAAGAATGGAAATTTTTATCTTTTTTTTTTTTTTTTTTCTGGTATATGACAGCATGGATAGCTACCAATTTTGAAAGTTTTGTACTTCTTTTTATGAAACTGTCAAGGTGCTGTAGGAATTGATCTTAGTACAAAATCCTCTTTTTATTTTTATTTAACTTCTTATGTCTAATTACTTTGCAAACAAACATTTCGGTACAGGCAACTATTGGTATTTTATTAACATGATCACCATTGAGGCACAAGAGAGAAAAACCCAAATTTCAGTTGTTACTTGCATATAACTTATTGCATAAGAAATTATGACAAAATGTAAGAAGGCTGAGTTAACATACCTTTGGTCCTGACTGCTGTGCAATTACTCCAATATATGATATGATACAACTGAAACTGTTTAATTTTGTACAACTACATTATGACAAGTTGATAATACTAGGTTGATATGAACATGCCACATGACAAAAATTGTTTGTCAACAAGCACAGTGTAATGTCTTTCTTATTATTAAGTTACATAGGTCATGCCAACAGCCTGAGGATTCCCATTATACACACTCAGTTATTCTTTCAAATAAACATAACGCTGTTTAGCAGAATTCAGTTTCCAATGACCAATTTTTGTCTTTGCAGTTAAAGTCAAGGAAAGTCTATGCATGTCCCATGCCATCATTTTTCTTGTACCACATGGAAACCAAATGTTTAGTTTATAAGAAAGCCTCTGGACTTGATCAAATAAGCCCAAAATCATTCAGATCAGCTGCATCATTTATTTCAGACCGAGAGGTCTCGGGTGGCCGAGTGGTCTAAGGTGCCCGCCTTTACAGATCACTGACATCTTACATCTGTCCAAGTGGGTTTGAGTCTCAACCTCTGCCAACAAGAGTATGTGAGAAAACTAGCCAGCAGCTTCACGTGGGTGGGGTGTTCCTGATTTCATCCTCCACTACATATACTGGCAGCCAGGTATAGCCTATCATGTGCTGAAAAATGGTGCTTAACCCACATCAATATCAACAAATTTCAGACTTCACATAATTAAAACAGCGACTGTATCCAAAAGCATGGAAAAATGCAAACGTCACATTAGTCCTCAAGTCTAGTCCTAAAGAAGAGGTAAATAACTATGTAACGGAGAAATGAAAAAAGCCAAGACAAGAGATGGGATCAAGAAAAAATTATGCAAAAGCCCCTAAAGGAATGTTATTTCAATTCCTATAAGGAATCTTTCAAATTGTTAATGCTATGATCTCACTACTTGGAATGCTGAAGTAGAAAATATTCAACTCTGCAGGTTTAATTATCAATGCTGAAAAATGCTCTCCAAGAAAAATGCTGACCAAGCAACTTTCTGAAGATAAAAGCATCCTGTTTGCAGTATTTCAAGTGGATTTGTGCCAATAATTTGCAAGTCTGTACCAATGATGAGAGAAAGATAAATTAGGGATTCGATTTATTTCAAACTGCACTAATCATTTCAAATCAGCTTGAAAGAATTCACTTTCACAGACATAATTTATTCAAAAGCAGCTGGCAGATGGTATTCTCCAGTTCTATTATGCAACAATATGTCTGGACACATACAATTACAAGTAAATTGACAGAGTTTTTTTTCAAACGATGTCATTTATTTCCAAGCCATTTGCACCAGGCACATTCTTTTGTATGCAGCTACCAGTAACAGAATAAGGGTTTCATGATACATGGAGTCTTGTTCCATTGTGAACCATCATGGTATGATGTACCTCTGGGCCTTGCGAACCATCATGCTATCATGTACCCCGCGCTTTACCATCATGCTGTGATGTACCCCTGCACATTTTAAACCATCATGATGTGATGTACCCCTGCGCTTTGTAAACTATCATGCTATAATGTATAATGTTCAGTGTCACTCTACAGCCATGCGCACAACCAATGCTAAACAGGGATGGGAGCTGTTACAACCTGCCACACATCTGGGACAATGTTAACATCTCTCACCATTTCATCAAGTGATGTTAATGGTCAGAAGAGATTAAATCAGTCTGCTGTCTCAGGAAGTCCTTAGTGTGAGGACGAAAGCTTCAGGTTAGCATTCTCAATACTGTTGTGTATGTGATTGAACAGTTAAAACACTGTCAAATATGTACCCCTAGGTCTTAAGTATGTGACTTAAACAACTCTAATTAACACATCATCTTAAAAGGATACCTGTGTATCACCACTCACTAATGTAGACAACACAATAAAGCCATGCCACTGATGATATAAACTTGACTTCAAGGTTTTTTTCATGGTATGTAACTATCAACAGTAAAAAGAAACTCTGTTTCACTACTAAGCAATTTTAAAACTTTTAATAAACTCTAAAACATTAGTGCTCCGAAAACAGGATTGTGTTTTGATGCAAAGGTGTTATGATGATCCAAGATATCTGCAATCCTTACGAATTTAAGCAGATAGTAATATTGTAATCAAGATCAATACAATCAAAACAGAAAGTGTATGGTTTTCAAAACCTTGACCATCCTTATTATGCATCCTTATTATGATGCCACCATCACTGCCAGACAAGTGATTATACCTAGGTCTTGCAATTCAAATGTGAGACATAGAGGCAATTCTAACAATCTATAAAAGGACAACACAGACTGAAACCAATTTTGCTACAAGGTTTCACATTATAGGGAAAATCAGGACAAAGATATAACATGTACTCAATTGACAGAGCTTGCATAGTTGATTATACATCTAGAAAATCGAAACAATGTAGGTTCACAAATTATGGTGATATCAATTCCATACTTCACATTTCGGTCCAGCACAGGTGACTTGCCATAAAAAGGCACTGGGCACTGTAACGGACATGTAACCAGGACTTGCCTATGCTGCATTAGCACAGTCGGTTGTATTTAACTCATCCAATCCTCTGTGTGTGTGTGTGTGTGTGTGTGTGTGTGTGTGTGTGTGTGTGTGTGTGTGTGTGTGTGTGTGTGTGTGTGTGTGTGTGTGTGTGTGTGAGAGAGAGCATGATCTTCACCAACCACCTTGTATAGCCTATCATGTACTGAAAAATGGTGTTAAAACCCACAAAACCAACACAAGCTATCTTAGTAATTATATATATGAACAAATGTTGCAGCTACAAAATTCTAAAAGCTAAGAAATGTAGACTCATTTGAAAATGTATACACATCTCAATCCTTAACAGGTCAATATGTGCCAGTTTGATGTCATAAGAATGTTAACTCAGTTATCTCTAAATACTTTGATAGAGCTAATATTGTGCACACCATACTGGCTCCATCTTAAGTATCTGATCAGCAAAACCACTGAAAACTGTCAAAATACATTACAATTAAACACTGATTAAAAACATTGAAAAGACGTTTAAAGATCAGACTTTCCATTTAAGACGACAGGGGTCAAATTCTATTTTTATTATTTTGTTCAACACAGTAACAGTTTTGGTCCCTGTTTGACCCGGAATTTCATGCCCTACAATTGCATCATATTTGTTGGGGCATCTGTGTTACACTGACACATATTTAGTTGCATAAATTAAAACAAGTACAATGAAATTATCAGAACTAAATTTTAACATATTTCATAACTTCCTGCATGTACCAATAACAACTCGGATACTTGTATTAATATACCATCAAAACAACACCTTTCCTTTATCTATACTTATGAGAGCCAATGATGTCGATGTACCTTGATAACCTTTTATTTCAACAAGACATATAAACCCTACTCCTACGTGGGAGGTAAAAGTGCACTATTTTTATGGTTCTTTTATTGTAGGTTGAAATTTAACTGCAATGTGAGCATGATAAGGCATACTGACATACCTACAATGTACTAACCTTCTCTAAAACTGTACAGGTATGACTAAATCTAAATCCAGTATAACCTGTCTTGAAAGACCACCTTCACCAAAAAAATAATGGTCTCTCAAGATAGGCAATAAAACTATGATCAATAAATGTGTGTGTGTGTGTGTGTGTGTGTGTGTGTGTGTGTGTGTGTGTGTTTTTAAAGTAGCTTCAAAAATTTTTCAGTCAAATTGCTATGTCTGCAGTGTGGCAGTTTAAATACACACTGAAATAAGCTGAGTGGTATTGGATTGGCTCTTCTTTCAAAAACTTTACTTCTTACTTTTTCTAAAAGCCACAGTAGCCCAGCTGTTTTTTTAAAATAATTTTTTGTAATTAAAAAAAAATAGGTAAGATAAAAATAGGTGGGTGAGGTCCTTTATCAAATATATAAAGCAAATATTATTATCACAATGACAAACTTGACATGTTAAGGCACACTGAAATTAGTTGAGGGCATACTGAATAGATTCTTTCTGCCCCCAAAATACTTCTCACTTTTCATGGGAGCCATGAAAGTTCCATTGGTAGAGCATTGAAATCCAAGGGTAGCAGATTTAATACCCATCCAAACCAGTCTGGGTCTGTTGACTTGGCGTGCCCTTAAGAAAGGTACTTAGTTTTCACTTCCTTGTTATGATCTAGCCAATAAGATGTTCAGACAGTGCTGTTAAAACCATCCAACCAACTCTGTACCAGAGTCCTCTGATTATACCAAATGGAAACAAGAAAAGGCATAAAACAAATATTTTATAAGGGTGATTTTGAATCTAGAGTCTTGACAATCAATTAAAAACAGTTGAATGTGAGGATTAGGGTATTTTCTGCTTTATTTCCTGTGGTTTTAATTAAATTCCTAATCAGCTTATGTTTTAATCAATGTCAGTCCATTTTTCACAATTATCATGGCTGTCTGGCTCTGACCAGACTCTTTCTGACAATAGAATACCATAACTATCTATATGTGAGTGATACAAAAAGTATAAATCAATTCAATCCTATACTATGAAAATTCAGCATTTTATCTATGAAAAACCTGCTTTGTTAAAATGTAAACTACTGATATATAGTATTTCTCCTACAATAAACCAAATCTTGCCCAATTTTTTAATTTCCTTTATAACACGACTTTTATCGCTGGTAGAATTTTTCTTCCATGAAAATATCACATGAAAAAAGAAACAGAGAAAAGAATATCAAAAAGGTTTTATGGTATATTATAATTGGGGTGAGAGGCCAACAGACTGGAGGTGATAAAGCAATTTCAATGCTTTGCATGATGCATCTTAACCAAGTGTCTGCAAATTTTGGAGTAAATTGTGACTTTCATGTTGAGTGTGCAAATTTGGAAGCTTTGCAGATTGTTCTAGTCATTGTGAATTGGTGAATTTTTTTTTATACTTTACATAATTTTGAAAGTGCTTTTGGACATTAAATATTAAAATTTCAGATTTTTGGTGATTTGAAATCCATTTTGACAATGATAATCCGAAAACATAGCTTTAACAATTTTAGTCATATTGCCACTATGTCTGCAGTGTGGCAGTTTATAGTGATGTCTAGCAATGGGGCATAATGCCACAGACATTTAGCATGTTCCACCCAGTCACATTATCCTGACACCAGGCCAACCAGCCCTAACACTAACCTATTAATGCCAAATGCCAAGCGAGGTAGCTGCATGTACCATTTTTATAAGCCTTTGGTATGACTGCTGAGGTTCGAACCTGCAACCTCCTGCATACAAAGTGGACACTCTAACCACTAGTGCCACCGAAGCCATCAAATCTGAATGTAAAAGAAGATGTTTTGGAATAATATGAGCTTGCCTTTCACTCAATTTCTTAAAAACAGGTATTTTGCATGCTGACAAGTTTCATGTTAAATTTTTGCGGATTTCTGGGTTAAGATCATGGATTTTTCATATACAGATCTGCAAAACTATTTTCTTGATTTATAATAATCTACTCTGCATGCACTGATTAAATTGCTAATATCAGAACTTTACATACTGTTTCAAAAGTAATCAAAATATTGTGGTGATATACTGATTAATCATGTGATTTGTCTGATTTCTCAACAATACATACTCAAGATATTTCATTAAGCACGGTCCCACTTATATTATGTAAGCTTCAAAACTAATGAGCTACAAAATATGGTCTCATCAGTGGTCAGCGTGCTGGATTCATGACTGAAATAATGTAGGTTCAAAATCCTAACATCGGATCTGCCTAGCGCTGGCTACTGTGGTGTCTTGGGCAAATCACTTTACTCAAACTGCCTCTGCTCTAAATAACCTACATTTGTTGCTGTGCTACAAAACACCCAAACCAAGCCAAATATCTTGTACATATATATATATATAATGTCACTCTTTGACTCCTGAGAAATACAATATGTTTGATTACACATTTTAGAAAGCCATCCTCATCGTATTCATCAAAATGAAGGTACAGGGTGCAAGCAGCATACTTAATTTGACTTTGCCAAATTATCACAAAACAGTTCAATGATTTTCAATCACCCCTAGGGTAATATTAGTTCTGTAGCCAGATATCAGTTCAGCTGCCCATCTCAAAATGTTGGGGCTGATTGACTTTAATTAGGTTTTATCAGTGATCCTCTGACAAATTCATTCCTGCACTTGAGGAATGGCAACTGTCCAGACTTGTCAGTGTATTAATGGGAAAGTCTTCAATTTGAAATAAATCAAGCATGTTTTTCTCAAGGAAATATCAGTCTGGGATTACACCTCTGGTCCCTAGAAATGGAAGGATCAAATATGGACTGTTAAATGTGAGTAAAACATCTATGGGAGCTGTCATCTACTTGAACAGTAAAACTTTCCTAATCTGGATGCTATGTAACCCTGCCTCTCCTGCAGACTGACCAAGATTTTTGTGGCTCTAACTTAGGATGCTCTTAGAAAGGGTCTTGGCCACCATCCATTCACACTGGTCAATTTTTTGCTTCTGGACTGACAATGGGAATATCTTAATCATTTCACTCTAAATAACACAGCAACACTCATGAACAAGACTGAAGCATGTTAGATAGGTTCTTGGGGCACAACAAAACAAGAGGGTGATTTTGTGTTGAGGAAAATGGAGCAAAGTGCCTTTCCCAAAAACACACGATGGTAGTTGCCCCAGGCCAGAACCAAGAAGAGAAAAGTAAATAGATCATTTTTTGTATTCCTGGTAGCTTCCCAACAATATAAACATTCATCTTACCTGCCATGAAAAGATACTTCTTTCAGAACCTATCTGATTTCAGGCCAACAACTACTGAAATAATTAGTAAATCCCTTCAAAATAGTTAAGCTCCATTCTAAAAGTAGCTGGTATCGGGAGGCATGACCATCAGCAATTTTGAGGCCTCAACAGAACCCACCCACTCCTTCCTTTCTGTTTGGAAAATATGCCCCAATATGTATTACCTATCGTCTTTAGAAATATCATTTGCAGACCAATGTACAATTTGTAGCTACATAAATAAACTTATATATATGTATGTGAAAATATACCAATCAGTCCTGCAAAAAAAATAGTTAAGTTAAAAAGAAATCTTATGTGGGAAATAAACATTGTTCATTGGTATGGCAGGTAAATGCAGAGGTATAAACCAAATATATATGTTGGCTTGCACTACCAAGCTTGAAGCTGATGTTTACTACTGTTCAACAATCCTTGTCTTAAATGGCTAATGTAATTTTTTTCCTGATGTTTCAACAATCCTTGTCTTAAATGGCTAATGTAATTTTTTTCCTGATGTTTTTTTAATTTGTAGTGTTCTATATAAAATGAAGCATACTCTTCTTATTTAGCAGACACCATGTACATTTTATACTACATTTGGTGATGATCATTTTCTTGTGCCCTCTGCAGCATTACAATACAGTCCTTTTGTCTGTCTGTTACCTATATGGTTTCTGCACAAGTTTAGTACTCCACCATCTAAAGTTAGTAAACTTAGTGGGTGGCTTGAATTTTTGGTCAAAAAGAGCCCCATTGATTTCAGGAACAAAAGCTTAGAGGTCATGGTCGCTGTGACTAAATGAAGGAAAACAGTCTGTACACAATAACCTGAACTCTCCACCATGTACAGTTACCTAACTTGGTGGTAAGGAAGAACCATATCAATTTTGACTCAAAAGTCAAAGGTCAGGGTCACTATGACTGAAAGAAGGACAACAGTTTCTGCACAGCAACTCAAGTTCTAAAACATTCTACAGTTACCAAACTTTATGGATCTCTTGCACTTAATGCAATGATGAAGACTTAATTTCAGAGATCTAAAGTCACTGACTGAAAGAAGAAAATGAGATCCACACAATAACATTAGACCTGAAACAAACTTTTTGGATGGCTTGCATCTGGGGTAAGGAATAATCCTACTAATTTTGGCATTTAAAGTGCAGATATCAATGTCAGAATGAATAAAAATGTGCTAAATTTTCAGTAATCTACACTGAGGTCACTTATGCATGAGGTGAGTATATAATATGCATTTTATAGAACATTATTACTGTTACAATTTGAAGATAGATCAGCTGAATACAATTTTTTAAAATGTACCTTCACTCTCATCTATTCAACAGATAATCAATTGTGTGTGTGTGTGTGTGTGTGTGTGTGTGTGTGTGTGTGTGTGTGTGTGTGTGTGTGTGTGTGTGTGTGTGTGTGTGTGTGTGTGTGTGTGTGTGTGTGTGTGTGTGTGTGTGTGTGTAAATGCACTTTAGTACCAAAAAAAATACATTTACTCTGTTAGTTACTGCATCCATTCTGTAATATATTGGCAATATTCAGGCACATTACAAAGTTCTCTCATTCTCTCTTTACATTGATCTCAACCCAACCGACACCTCTTCCATAAACTGAATTATGCATACAGGTAAATTACAATTTGTAAGGGTGCAAAAATTTTGTTGATGCTCACACAGCACATTTTATTATGGTCAGGGTGACACATTACAATTCACTTTGATTTATGGGCTAGGCTGGCAATAAATTGCTGCCTTTGAAGGATGGGATATGCTCTGTTTGGGAGCATGATTGCATTTTAATTAGAGTCTGATCAGATAGGAGAGATGTTAAGGTAAGGTTATGTAGCAGAAAATGACAAAGTTGAGACAAGCCAGAGACAAATTCTGGGAAATCTTGGGCCATCTGAAATAAGTGTCCTAAAATGAAATTCTCCAGACTAGTTATTAATAGAGGTGGTATAGAGAGAATTATTCTAGCTTCAATGGGTGTGTTAAATTTTTGGTGGTTAGAGAAAGCTAATCCTGACTGGCTAAGCAAAGCTAAACAAGGGGGGGGGTGTTTCCCCAAACAAAATTCAATGTTTTAAGTAATTTCCTTTGCAAAATTTGGCAGTCTAAGTTTTTGGTCAAAAAGAAAGTCTGGGGGACTCTAAGGAAATTAACAAGTAGTTTTTCTCATTAAATAAATTGTCCAAGGGATGGGGGTCAGGAGTAATTTGAGAGACCTGGAACCAGAGAGAGATTCAGCTGCATAGAAAGAGTGAATCTCAAAAGGCACAATGGTATTGTCTCAATCACATACAATATTCTCACTGATGTAAGTTGGTAATAATTTTTGTTGAATTTATTTATTTTAAACTCATACTTCAATTTTTCTTGAGGTCAGAAGTTAGTCATGCATTCATTGTTTTGAATGTTATAGAGTCATGTATTGTATAAATGTCATACAATATTTCACTGTTATGAATGCATTCAGATTTAGTTGTTTGTATGTAACAGAAATCATGTACTGTAGAAATTTCATGCATTACTTTGACACCAAATGTGAGAATTAATTTATCTGTTTTAAATCATATGTATCAGGTATGTTAACAATTGATTTTACTATGTCTATGTCAATGAATCGCTAGTTAGCAAGTAACAAAGTTAAAGAAAAGTCATGAAGTCCATTAGGTCATTTATGCAATTAAGTTGTGAATTCTCTTAACCAAGGAAAATTGTTGTGTATCAACCAACATCGTTCAGTTAGTAATTTACAGCCCACAATGGGACAAAACAGTCATCAAAAGATCTAGTTATGTCAAAGTCTAGTTATATCATGGGTCCAGTTAAGAATGCGGCTAGCAGCTAGGAAAAAGACATCAATTTCATGTTGATTCAGTTGTGTATCAGTGTCATGTTGCGAACTGACCACATTAGCTTAATTCTGTCAAGTTATGATAAGACGATATCTGACAAAAAAAAAAGAGTGAGAATACTGTTCGATGTCAGGAGTGGAAAACCTGACAAATATTTAGGTTGCATATTATATTTGAATGGGAAAAATAGCTCCACACCTGTGCAAATCAGTGGGAAGGATTGCAGACTACAACCAAGTTACGGTTCATGACCCAAAGAGAGAAAGAGAGAGAGAGAGAGAATATGGCAATGTTGACCTGTCACCAACAGTGATTTGGAAAAGACAGGAAGCAAACCAGGTTATGCTGACATGCTAGCAATCTGAGTTTGGTCAATTCTATAATAAAATTCATTTTACCGGTATAACAGAATGACTACTTGCATTTTGCATAAATTGTGTAATTCTATTTCTAGGATGAAGTGTATCATTCAAATGTCATGTTCAGTTTCTTTGTTTATGCAACTGATTAAATTGTTATATTTTACACACATGGACTTGTGTTGTTCTATTCTATATCTTGGCTCAGATCTCATTTTTTTCCCATCCATTAATTTCAAAGTTTATTTTATTGTGTGCTTGATCCATGCAATAACATCTCCTAGATAACCATAACATGTGGGGAATCGTATCACTCCACTCCCAGACACAATTTAAAAAGGATACAGACTGTTTAACTTTTAATTTTCTAAAATACACATCTGGTATTTTAGAGTAATGTATAAAGGTCTGTCTCCTACAACAAAAACTAATAGTTGAAAAGTACCAGAAAACTGGTTATTAATAAATATTTTCATGGTTTCATTTATTTTCTTTCATTCTAAGGACCAAAATAGTTCATTTGGAAGGGGAAGTAGCCTATGATCTTCTTTCCAACCTAGATTTTATTTTATCTCAAAGTAATTTTTTTCCAATGATTATGATTGATAGAATTATGTCTTTTTATTCTAAAAGTCAGAAATATTTTCTTTAAGCTATTTGGAAACTGGAATATTTTGGTGTTTAAATCTAAGGCCTCCCACCACTTTAATTGTTGGTCTTTTAGATCATTTTCTCTACTCGATACTTTCTTTTTGTACTCGATAGTCTCTTTTAAGGGTGATATTTCATTTTTCTCTATTTGATACTTGCTTTTTTCTACTCAATAATCACACATGTTGTGGTCCAAAAACATCGACCGCACTAATAATGAGGGCATGAGTTACCAAAGTACCTCAAAAAAATTAAGGGAATGCCATTCCTACTGGACATTGAGAAAAGTCAAACAGAGGGGGGACAGGACTGTTTAAAGGATAAAAAATCATTTTATAATCACAATAGGGATAATTTTCCATAAAGAGCATTTTCTAATGGAGTTGTTTGCATTTTTTATTTACAAATACATTTATTTTTAAGACACCGAAACTTGGAAAGATCATTACCAACATCAATCCAAGAAGTTTCAACAATTTTCATGCCATACATGAAAACAAAACAAGATTCCTTTTTATGGGAAAAAAAGAGACATTTATTCCATTAGACAACCATCAACATCAAAACTTGATTTAATTTTGTTCTATTAGTAAAATAGTCATGCCATATAAGAGAGGATAAACACTTCAATTTCACTTAGCAAAATGTATTTATTTACTGAAGTGTTGTGATCATCTGTCGTAAGTGAAATTTTTACTGATCAAAATTCTGTTTAATATTGTTGTTTACGGTGTAATGAGAATGTTGTTTGCAAAGAAAATTTAACAAAATATACGACACCATCCTTTGTTGAGAATTTCATCATATTGATCAAAAATTCCTGGTATTAACCACCGATTTTGACATTAAAACAAGCAATTAATCAAAGTCTCATTTTACTAGTTTTTATCTCAAATTTCTTCACTTTCAACAAATAAGGGTTAATTTTTGGGTATTTTATAGTTTAAAAAAATGTGATCCACACCTGACCCTGCGTTGAATGTGGGTTCACAAGTTATTTGGACAAGAGTTATCGAAGGAGAGGTGTACTTGCTTTTCTGGACTAGATTCTTGCTTCTGTAATACTCGCTAGTTTAACTGATATTTGCTTTTCTTCACTGGACAGTCATTTTCTTTACCCGATACTTACTTTACCTCACTCAATACTCACTTTCTTTACTGAATACTTGCTTTTTTTCATACAACACATGCTTTTCTCAACTCAACACTCTTTTGTCAGTTCGATACTCACCTTTCTTCACTCAAAACTTATTACCTACACTTGATACATGTTACCAGAATAAAAGTAAACCTCAGCTAGAGAGTAATTTAGCCTCAAATACTAGAACTTATATGCATTACATGCATCAGTCCTAACAACCACAACATTACGCAACTATATATACACAACCATACAAGGACTACTGCGATGTTATTTGGTGAAATGCTTCTGATATATATATTTGCAGATTATTCTCCTTGCTATGAAACTCATTACAGATAACACTAAGAACATCTCCAATGCAATGAATGATATTAAAATTTTAACAGTAACTCAGCAAGTGAACAGATATTTTTGAGAAAGGCCAACTTGTGCACAAAGTCTCAAACAATACATCTCCATTATATCCCAAGGAAATATTTCATGCATGAAAACAAATCAACACTCCCAAATTAAGATCACTTTCAGCTAACCATCTTTATATTCCAAAACCCTTAAAGAAGTCTTTAATATTCAAGGCCACTAATTGGAACAGAATCCCAAAGGAAATTAGAGAATGTTCAAATATAAATATATCTCCTTATAATCTAATTCAGTGAATGAAAAGTAGAACCTGTTTGATTTGACAAAATTTATTAGAACTTCAAAGTATCAATTCTCCAACCCTCCATTTTGCTGCCAATTTTTAACTGAATATACCAAACTGTAGTGTGATCTAATAACATTTTCTAAATTTAGCTTATTGTTACTTACTTCTGCATCCTTTTCTTGCTCAGGATGAACTTGTGTGCTGTAAATTTGTTTTAGTATAAACTTTTCAAGAGTATTTCTGTTTCATTAGCAAGAATGAATAGTTGAATGTGCTTTTCTTTACTGTGCAAGTGTTGAATATCTATGTAAACAAAAAAGATATACAAAGAGGATTAGTTCCATGTAACTAATTATGCAACCCTAGTTAAATAAAGTAGCTATAATAAAGTCCTTATATACCCATAACTGGCTCTACATAAAAGACTGATAGACTGGTGTATGATCACATATCAAGACATCAATGGCTATATCATGCCAAGGCATTTGGAGTAGAGTGCCCTGCCCAGAGAATCAGCATGGCTGCCATATAGTTTTTACCTGGGTAGGAGTCAAACCCACACCCTTTTAGTTTCAACCCCAGCAATAAGGGACCACAGTTCCTGCATGTAAAAAAAAAATCCACACATTTTAAACCTTATAAAACTGGCTGTGTACCTACTTCCCTTACCATTTCTGCATCTTCCATTCATCTGTACCACTTTCACACTGTCAAAAGGTATCCATAACCACAGTGATCTATGTGGATAGGAATGATCTCTACAATGGCTGGTAAGGGCAGATATGGTCTCTTTCATCCAAAGAATTCCATCTTCAGGCACAAGTTCCCTTTGAAGCAGTGTGACCATATGCACTTCCCATCATAATTAATAATAGATTTTACACCTACAGGAAGAAGGCCTTGCCATTTTGAACTGCCCATAATGGATCATAGCCATACATTCAAAATACTTGGATGGTTATCATTTTAGACTAAAAATGTGTTCAATGAATGTTAAATTAATTTCCATTGATGGGCATAATAGTTTCGTAGTAAGTAATTTTAAAATTCACAATTTTAGGTATGCTGGCAGTTTACAACCAACAGTGTGAGAAGATTGTTTTTTACATCTTCTCATTTCAAATTCTGTCCCTCTGGACTTTCATGATATCTACTGCACACATTCTTATACAGATAAAAGCTTGTTCATGTACAAAGTATTTTTTGTAAATTGAGAACAATGCTGGAGAAATCATAAGGTAGAACAAAGTGTTTACATGTAAACATGAATTCCCTCGCCAACAGGAGCATTATTATAGTGGTTAACAATATATAGACTGATATTGAGAAAAAATACAAACTTTACTCAAGCATGTGTTACAAATATGTAATTAAATTGCTTGTGTGTTAGTTTTAAATTCTTTTTATTTTATTTTTGTTTCATTATATTTTATTGTAATGATTATTTTTACGGGATTTGATATTTTTGAAAAAATATCAGTCTAATTAGAACATAAAAGTATGACTTAAGCACTATTTTTAGCTCACTTTGTTTCATAGATTTTGTAAACACTACGCGAAAATGATTGGCTATTACCAAGGTCATCTTCAGCCTACGTGTTAGCTCTGTCGTAAACAGTTTTATTTTTAAATTCATTTCTGGCATGGGAATCTGATTCTTAGATAGGGCTATTCTAGCTACGTGCTAAAAGGCATTTTTCTTATTGCGTTGTTCAAATTAGTGGTCATGTAACCCATCACGTGAGCCACCATGTGATCTAAAATCGAGGCTTAAAACAGCCATTTTGCTAGTAGATTGATCAGTCGTAATTTTTACACCTCAGAGCTCAAGGTGTTTTATTGTTGAAGCCAGATTGTTTTGAAATTCATCTATTTTTTGGAATTTAATAATTCATTCCCTAGAAAACTACACAAGTGCTTCATATTTATAAAAGTTCTGAGAGAAAGATATTCAGTGGAAATTTATTCTGGAATTCTAAACGGAAACATTATAAACTGTGATTCAATCAAGGATCTATTGCCATCAGTATAACAACCTCATCTGACATCATCGCCTCCATATTGGAATTTCATCGAGATTCGAACCTGGATTCAATTAGAACTGTTTAGTGATAGGACTTACATTTTTCAATTTTAGGATTAATTTTTGGATTATATTCACAAACCATAAGTCCTATTTCATATTTTTACCTTGTTTTCTAGAGAAATAAATTATTTTCATGAGTATAGATGAAATACGGTCTATCGTGTTAAAGGTGTAATAAGAAAATGGCTCAAGATGCATCCACAGTAGTTCATATCATTGCTTACAATTTAACTATCAGTCATACATATAGTAATAAATGTATGACTCACAGTTAAATTGTAAGCAACGATACTGCGGATGCATCCACATACCAATTTTATTATGTAGGTTGTTGTTGTTGTTGTAGGGTTTAACGCCATTTTTCAGCACAAGATAGGCTATACATGGTGGCCAGTATAATTGGTGGAGGAAGAACCCTGGAAAACCCCAGGAAGAACCACCGACCCATGAGAAGCTACTGGCAGGCTTTCTCATGTGCCCAGGTTAGCCGAACCTGAGACTCGAACTCACGCAGACAGAGGTAAGATGGCAGTGATCCGTAACGGTGAGCGCTTTAGACCACTCGGCCACTCGGGGCTATTATGTAGGTAAAATAGGTTCCAAAAATGCATCATAGTGATCCAGTTTGGTACTGCTAAGTTACTCTTCTTCAAATGCATCCACACACCAGTTTCATGAATGCTAGTGTAACAGGGTCCATGATACTCAAGGTACAATGAATAATAGCTTAAAATACAAATGTCACTCAAACATAAATGTCAAATCACAATGACCTAGTTATTGCTTGGCTGAGTGCTTTCCTTGAGATGCATCCACATACCAATTTTCATGTGTCAAAGTGAGGGTCTAAGATACTGAGGGTGTAAAGAATAGAATGCAAAATGTCACTAACCATGAAAACTGGGCAACATTTACCTAATTTTGGTATGGTTGCATTATACTCATTAGGATGCATCCACATACCATTTTTTGACTGTAGGTAAAATATTAAGATAGTGAGGGTTTAAAAAATGAGCACACAAACATACAAATAAACATACAAACAAACATGCAAAATTATATATTTCTTCCCAACTATTTTAGTGAGAGGATAAAAAAATCCACCATGTCATCTTCAAAAAAAATTATCTATTTACTCTAATTTTTACCAACCCATCAAAACTGCAGTGACTGGCACTTTCTGACAATTTACGATTGTTCCCCACCCTCCTTTTCATAATTGCCAATGCTGTTTAAAATTGTACGAACTCATGCAACTGAGGTAACAACCCTACCTACCTCCCCACTACTGGGTCGGGGGCATGCTTTCCCTAGCTCACTGAATTTTTGGTGCAATGCTGGAAAAAAAATCTATGATCATGGTCAGTCTGTAAATATCCTTTAGCTAGGAGTCATTCTCCAATATTTCCATATGGTTAATCCCAGAAGCACAATTTCTTGTTGGTATTTCGGGGAGTGGTGATGGTAAGCATATGGAGCTACAAGTGATAAATCTGTCTCTGCATACCTCCATTCATCACTATGTCCATACTCAATTCCAAACCTTCTTTACCAGCTATGATTGCACCCTAAAGAGCAACTGACCAATCTCTGGCATGATAAAAATGTGCACTAACTGAAACCAAACCTGGTTTCTCACAATAATGTTTGTTTCATTTCCTCCTAAATATACAAATGGCTATTTTTCTTGGCAGGAGGTGTACCAAAACTTACTTTTTTGACAGTAAATAATTACATATACCTTAATATCCTCCATGTTCATTCCTAAAACATAAGGATGAACTCTGAAAAGGGAATTGCTAATCATCTACATACAACTGATCAATTCACTATGCATTACCAACTCATTAACATGTCAACTTGCTTGGAATTAATTTTTTTGTAAAATTCAAATAAATACCTCAACAGCACTCTTGCATCAATAGTCTACTAATATTTTTGTCAACTTCAGACCAAAAATAGAATAGTTGTAGAAAAATGAATTTGTTCCAGTTAAATAAGCAGAAATGTCCAGGTGTCAAGTTTGGTGGGACCAGACAATTATCACACAGGTGACTGCACAACAACTGTTATTTGGCTCCTGGCCTAATTTCCACTAGTCTACTGGGATAGTTTATATGCAGTAACTGACTGACTCCTTGCTGATGGGTCAATTATACTGAAATATGATAGGAGTGTCAAATACCAATGTGCAAAACTGTGCAATGGACTCAGCACTTGAAAATGATAAAAGTGATGACTGGAAAAGGTCTTTAAAGCACTAGAGGAAATTTCCGCCCAATGCTAACTGCAAATTTGCATTAAAGTTCTGTTGTAAAATACTGGAATCACGAAAATTTAAAACTCAAGACGAAGACTAAGTACTGATTTGTTGACGCTGGACCATACAATGACTTGCCATATGACCAATTCTCTCTCATGGGATCCTGAGGCACCTAATGGAAAATAATGCAGGTGTATCAAAAAAGGAAACTTTGTATATCAGGCCTCTCTGCAAGGAAATTTTTGACATTCACTTGTTCATTATGGTGGTAAACAATTATATACTTCCTTCAATTTAAACCAATGCCCAATACTATTTCAAGGCCTAGAATCAATGACTGATTTGTTACAATGAGCCAAGTTTAAAATCGATGACTGATTGATAAACCAATCACTGATCTTTAAATTTCAACCAATTTCCAACACTATCTTCAGGCCTACAATTGATGATTGATTGGTTTCAATGAACCAGGCCTAAAATTGATGACTGGTTACAACGAAGAATGCCTAAAAACTTTTATTTATATGGTCCATAACTCTTTAAAATTTAACGCCTGGGTCTATGCTTTTCATAGTTGGATACATAATCAAAATCAAAACAGTACATCCGTGTATTTTCTGGTCTTAATGGCATAAAATGTGTATGCAATACAAAGCTGAAGCAGCCTGATTTTCTAGTTTTTCATCACAATTTTTCCCTATGCAAATAAATGTATATGAAATTAAAACAAAAAACTGCCTTGTCATCATCATTATTAGTCTTTCAAATAAAGAATTATTTTTCTATTTAGATTGTCTGACCATGGAATTTATATTGTTTATATCATGTGAATATGAAAGTCCTGGTCCTAGCAAGTCTCACTTCTGGTGTAAATTTGCACAACAGGAATCCATTCAACTTTACCTAACTCATACAATTAAGGGGCAGAAATGTATAAACTATTGTCACTTGGATAATATTGTTAATATAGCTCCAGGCACTCAATTAGTGCACCCAGTGTGACTTTCAAAAATTTCAATTACCTCTCAAATGTGGGCATGAAAAGAAATATTCACTGATAATTTTGTCACATGTCCACTTCACTGACCAATGTCCACTCTACACTCATAAATAATCAATTATCCACACCTCCATTTCTGTATGGCTGGTAACAATGCAATTAAATCTCCTTAGTTATCTGGTCCATGATTAATTCCTCATTTAAAGGAGAAAATTGGCACCTATTAGAGGAATTGCCATTCAGCAGTCTAACTTAAAGATAATGTATTGCTATTTAAGACATCCAGAGTCCTATGGACAGACATTGCAAGAATATGCACAGATTGCTGGTTAATGATAAAGGCTCAGTGCAACCTCCAGAGTGGGCATATCCATTGCTATGGGATTGGTGGGGAATTAATGTACATTAGCACTCTGCACTGATTTAGATGATTTATTAGGAGGATTTATTGTCAAAAAAATGCAGACAGTAAAGCCTTAAGCTCATCAATGGTCATCTACTATTATTGCATATTGTACATTCAACTCGAAGCCTTCAGAAATTAGTGTGCTCTGGTTCGACATAGGCCACTCAGTGGTCACAGTTTAAATAAGGGAACATTTTCTCAGTAGTCACAGTTTAAATAAGGTAAAATTTTCTATCTAAGTCATACTTTGTTCACAAGATTAATTTGTCAACAACAGGAACTGAAAACTTGTGCCAAGACTTTCCCCATTCTTTTGGTTTTAATTTGAAACCCTCAATTATAGAAATCATTCATGGGTAAGAGCAGGATACTGCAAGTTGTATACTTTGATTGTGACCATACACGAGATTTATGGGGTCAGTGTGCAATGTGTATTGGACCAGTTGCTTGTGCAGAGCCTAATATCACTGACCTCATGAATACTGTATAGTCATTAACAAACTACGCAATGAATTTATCACAGCAAACAAAAATTTGCATTTGATTGAAATAACAGCGAAAAGAACAAAGTTTATTTAACACTTTGGGCCAAGATATCCCCATATTGCATTAGCAGCAGAATTATTTGATTACTGTTCCAGTCAATTTTCCTCCTTTTGAGTGCAATTTCTATCACTGTAAAATCTCATTGTCCATTTCTCATCCTCACTCCACCCCCATAACCACCTTTCCCTGTGTTCTATATACTTAAGCTTAACATGCAGAATTGTCACTTCCAATTTTTGAGCGCTTGTAATTATAAAACTGCATTCTGACTGCATAATGCTGAATTCAGTGGAGTCTCACAGTTTGGATACTGGGGACACTTGACTGAAAGTTCCCTATGTACTGGGGCTGAGTAATGTTAAATCAAATCAATACGAATTTTATGTGAATCACAGTTTTCTGAAAAAAAAACCCAGATATTTATAATTACTGGTTTGGTATGTTGGTTTTAATAATGCTTTAAACACATTACTGGCTCTATCACGCAGGGAAAATGGGAGCTGTGTGCCTTTTCCCATCATCACCGAGGCAGCCAACTCGGATTGACCAGCTTGGGCACCGAACCTGTAACTGCTGAATAACAAGTCTGACACTTTATTGGCTGAGCTACTGTTACTCCATTACTATTTTATGAAAATTAAGTACTTCAATAAAGAATGATAAATAACCTATGTTCAATTATGACATATGGTTGGCACAAACAACAGCTGTGTCATACCCTATGCAGCTATAAGAAAAAATATAAAAATTTACTATTAAATATATTCTGTAATGATGAAATGTGAGACAATATTAAGGTTACAAAGTGAAACCTGCTGCACCCTATTATCAACAGATAGATTTGCATGAAGACAAGTTTAAAATAACCACTTTTAAATTTGTTCTTTTCAGTGAACGGAACAAGAGATTCTGGTACACGTATACAAAAGTATTCCTTCAATAAATTCCATTTTTCTTCCAAAATCTTTATCTGGTTCACTATGTTTGCCTTACCTTTGAAATAGCTTTCTCACCTTGACTGACCAAGATCCTTTAACAGTAACATGCAAGTCAACTTCGATTAAAATAAAATAATAATTCTAAATAAAACACAAAATACTGGCAAATTTTCATTACGTTAAAAACTATTAACTGCATGAAAGGTTTTCAACAGAATGAAGTGCAATGTAGCATTATGCTCCAAATCGCCATTCTTCATTCTTTTCATAAATTATTACAAGCTTACATACATGAGATAAAGTACTGCTTAAGGAAAGAATTATTTGAATTCCTGGAAATTCTTTGAAGTTTGGGGAATTTATAAGATGAAATATAATAGATCCATAGTACATGTACTAAAGAAGATTACAAAATATTATATTGATATGGTCATTTGTTTGACTGATTGCTACTCAAATGTGCATGGAAGACTGTGATGTCAAACAGGAACCCTCAAAACCTCTTGTATGACTGTGATTTACCAGTACACTGTTCTGAAAGAAACCCATGCTGTTAATTTGAAGAAAAAAAGGTCTATCTTGTGATTAAAAGACAACACATGTGACAATTTCCAAGAAAACAATTTGACAGACCTGCAGTATTCCAAAAACTGTAGACTATTATGTTCAATTATGTTTTATTTTCAAACAAAATGCTGTATGTTGACATTTTTTTTTTTAGCTGTTTGTTGCACTTCCTTTTAGAAGAGTATAAAAAATTTATGGACTGATTTAATAATAATATCTAAATCATACAATATTTTTATTCCATTTTTATTTATCTTGGGAAATGAAGTCTGTTGCTAAAAAAGTTTATATTTTGTCTGATCTGACTGTATAAAACAAGTAATCTCCATGGACATGCTTCACATTAATTTTAAAACAAAGAATTTTTCAATTTACATGAAACAAAGTCTGTTAGTAAGAACTGAAATATACTAAACAGAATGCGGCATGTAAAGGTTTTGATCCCTTCAGTTATGCGCTATTGAAACATTAACATGTGAGTTAGATTCTATTGTATATCCAAGCAATAAAATGGAAATACAGTTAAATTTCCCTAAACTGGCCCCTCTGAAACTCCACCTCTCCTACTGACCAGCCAAAACTGGCCCCTCTGTAACCCTAATTCATCAACTAATCAGCCAAATATTTTGGTTTCAAATAGGTCATTCTTGTAATATTCAAAATTTCTATACACTAGTTACCTCAAAAATACAGACTAATTTTTTTTACTGGATTAAATTATATATACCAACCCATTCCCTCCCCTCCCCGCCCCATTTTTCTACTTTAATGCAGAAATTAATTCAATCCCAACTGTTCACATATCATTTTTAATAATCAAAACAAATGATGCCACAAAATTATGATTAAAATCCTTTTGCAATGAATTTCAATATCACTGTCACTATTCCCCAAATGCTAATAAACTGTGGACATTAAAGGGAGTTGACACTTACAAACTCATGAACACAAGGCAACTCTCCAAAGCTGTCCACATGTAATGAATGAGAGCTGTAGATCAGTGAGATTAATAAGGCAAACAGTGCTAATTGGGTAGATGGCACTTGGAAGAATCAATATCATGAAAAAATGGCACTTGATGAAAGTACTTTGAAGCTTATCTTTAATCTCTGGGTTTTTTATATAGATACAGTCAACTGATCTGCATGTGTAATTTTTGGAGCATTGAATTTAATGCATTTTTCAATTAACTTTATTTTCAAACAAGTTCGAACAATGGGAATGTCTTAAAACAATTACATTCAAGTGACAATAACATACAAATGTAATAAAAAGACAATACAGTCAGTAAATTTACTGATTTAAAAAGGCCAAACCAACTCTATTTTTCTCACTGGTAATTTAATTTTTCTTCAAAATGCGAATTTCGGATTATGTAATACAGATTATCCACCCATTTACAATATGATCAGAAAAAAAACAAGTTCATATTTTAAAAAAAAATAAAAAATTAAAAGATCTCTTCAACAAAAAAAAGAAAGGCTGTGGCAATAATGTCAACTTGTGCTGTGCCAATTTTATCAGTCAGACCAGGTCTAAGTGCATTGCAAGGCAAGGATGACCCAGACAAACTTGTAAACCCTTGTATCACCAAAAGAAACAGGTGGAGTGAAGACTACTGCAGACAAATGCATTCTTTACACCAATTACCATACCCATACAATTAATAGTAGCTCTTGTACACATACACCATTCAACCTGAGTGCAGAATACCGGACAAAATCACCGTACTGACTAACCTGCATTCTGTGATTTCTCTATCTTGATCTTTCAATAAAAAGTGAGCCCCTATTATGCATGGTCTGAACAAGCCTGGCTCAAAGAGTGTTGTAAAATCTGAAGAATTTCTATACTGGAACATGTGGTAGTTCAGAACCTAATTAAGCTCATTGATAATGTCAGATAGACATGTAAACTGTGCAGGATTACCTAGCCAAGTCTAACACAAAAAAAAAAACCCATAATATACTCTTCCCTCATACCATCAAGTTTCACAGTGAATTAAAACACTGCCTCCCAGTGAAGGTAATCAAATTACACACTCCGACTGTAACAAATGTTTACCAAATGTGAGATATTTTATTGATAGCAAAAGTTTCACATATAAATGAAAATTACTTACTCTGATAGGATTTATACACTATGCTACAAATAAGAAAACCAGCCAATGGAGAAATCTTAATGAAAATATAAACAAGAATACAGTGTGAACAGTACATTATACATTTGCCCCATGACCCCAAAATCAAAAGCTTCTTCCTTACACCAAGTACATGCTGTCCACAAAGTTTGGTTCAGGTCTGTGATGTAGAACTAATGTTATAGTGTAGAAACCATTTCTCTTCTTTCAGTCACATTTACCTTAACTTTGGATGTCAAAAGGAATATGATCATTCATTATTCAGAGTTTTCCTTTTTCCTTTGACCCCAAGTTTGAAAGCTGCAGACATTGCAGAACTTGAGTTACTAGTGAAAAATATTTTTCTTCTTTCCTTATCCCAAGTGCATGGCAATGTGGTTGCCTTACTGGACACAAGATCAGTAACATTTTCCGACCAAACCAGACCTTGGGATGAATGGGGAAAGTTCGGTGGCAATCATCCATGCCATTTAGAAGGAGTAGGAATAACAATCTTGTGTTAATGGATTGATAGAAAATGTACAACAGACCATCCCATAAGGTCTTTGGCATATGACCACTAGCATTAAATATATGTATAGAACTCAAATTATAAGAAAACTATTTTTCTTCTTCAAGTCAGTGACTTGACCTTTCAGATTTTGACCAAATACTAGATGGGGTTCTCCTTTATCCCAAGTGCAAGCCATCCACAACCTTTGGTCTCTGCAGATGGTGGGCAACTTGAGTTACAGTGCAAAAATGAAATATGCAGCCCAACTGATGGATGGATGTCATCACAACATAATGTGGTCCACATTATTGCAGGCATGTACTAAGTGCCTTTTTTTTTTACAATAACACAGAAATACAGTAAAACATGTCTTGAAATACCACTTTTATTGAGACCACCTGTCTTGAGAAACCTTATTTTCAATGCACAGATTTATTGATTATATAGTGTTATGACCTGTTATAAGAGACCACCTGTCTTGAGAGACCATACATTTTTTGGCAGAAGGGGTGATCTTTCAAGACAGGTTCTACTGTACTAGATAACCTAATTAGAGTTGAGGACAGTCTTTCATTTTGAAGTGATACAAACTTTGTTTCAAAAATAAATGTTAACTTCTGAGAAAAATCACATAAATCCATCACTTTACACAAAGTATTTGCTACATTCATAAGCAGCATAAATCGTGATATACTAGTACAGCATATAAAATACAGATTCCATAAAATTGATGCTGCTGTATTTAAGATCATTCAAAAAGTTTCTTTACAAGCTTTTATTTCTCATTTAAATTTCACAAATGTATTAATGAACAATCCAAGGACCAAGATTTTTATGGTGAAGAGTTACATCTTAAAACATGCAAACTCTGCATTTTCATTTCTTGACTCCATCTTTAACTCTGTCTTATCTCTTGAAAGCTTCGACTCTGGGAAACAAAAATACATCTGACTGTACAACATTGTATAGTTTTACCTGCACAACAAAGGAATCTTTCATTCAGTTTTAATGGCTGCCACATCTGTTTTTGTGAAGCTGCCTAATACCTTTAAATAATATAAGAACTGTGCATCCTGAACAAGTCTATCCCCCTTTTTTTCTTCACTACTTTAGCTACAATAAAATATTTGATACCGTATTTTTTTTCTAAAGGACTAGTTAATTACATGGTACAAAATATATCAGCAATATTGAGCTCTCTTTGACCCAGATAACATGGGGAAAATGGATGGCCATTTGCATTTTCCTACAGACCCATTCTCCAATTTGTTTGTGCTCTTAGAAATCTGTATATAATGTTGCCCTTTACTAGTATCTGAGAAAGGTCCCTTTTAACCCGTATACACTCTTGTATCTAAATTTGTAAAATTTCAAGCTGCACATGCATTTATGCAAACAATTACGCAACAAAAATTGTCCCTTAGTAACATTTTTTTAAAATCACCAGGGCAGTTCATACTGGGACTTAATCTCTGCAACTGTGATCTGTACTTATTACCAGCTTTTGTCTTGCCTAATGTATGGAGAAAAAGTCTGAGACATAGTAAAGATGTTTCAGCCATATTAGTGTGATCACCTTGAGATGAAAATTTTGTGTAAGCCTGTAACTCAAAAACTACATTTAATAGTTTGATGAAACTTACCTATGTTTAGCAAGTTAGGGATGGTTTTCTTTCATTAATGTGGATTTCGACCTACAAGGGGTGGGATGAGAAGGTAAAGACACACACACACACACATAAACCAGGGCTTGAAATTAACAGTATTCCACTAGCCCAAGGCTAGTAAATTTTCTGTTGGACTAATTAATCTTGATAAGTGTCTGATATTGTTTTGTGAAAAGGACTAATGAAGATTCAACAGGACAAGTAAATTTCTCAATCTACTAGTCCTTCTGACTACCAAGAATTTAATGTTAAGTTCAAGGCCTGCGGCATGCATACATTGCACACATGCATGCGCACACACACTTAGTATGAAAAGAGAAAGTAACTTCTGCAATCAACATTGATTCCTAACACTGTTGTAACTCCCAGTAGGGCCCAGCCACTGGGTCATAACCTGGAAACCATTGAGAACCCCACCCAAAAACAATATATACACTTCCTCCATACAGGCTAAGTTGTTTGATGCTTTAGGGGTGTAACACCATTTCTCAGCACAAGATAGATTATACATCTGTGGCCAGTATAACTTAATAAGTGGAGGAAGAACTGGGAAAACCCAGGTAAGATCTATGGACCCACAGGTAGCTACTGGCAGCTTTCTCGCATATCCACACTGGCCAAGACCAAGACTAAACTCCACATTGCCAGAGGTGAGATGGCAATGATCAGTAATGGCAAGTACTTTACACTACCGGAAGCATATACAGGCTATGTCATTTATGCAACCAGCATTTGACCCCAAATTTCTCCCTACCCCCTGGGGACTGGCCACATGGTGAAAATACTGAAAACTGGTAAGAATACCAACCTTTAACAACCATACATTTTACAGACTTTGCAAGTGATACCTTTATCTTTATCTTACATACATTCTGACCTCTTTACACTTTGCAATTAATCTTCTTGTACTTGATGTTTACATTTATTTGGAGGAGTTTTATCTTTTCAAATTTTTCAATTCATTTTTAAGATTTTTGACTTTTATCTTTATCAGGCACCCATATAGCCACTTTTGTGCCAAGGTGCATTAGAATCCTGCTTCAACCATATCTGTTTGGCTGGAAAAGAGAGTTCAGTTTGCAATAATGAAAAAGTTTCTTGGCTGAGACTAAAAAGGACAAAACACAGTCACAGTTCCAAAACCCACTGTTATTACATGCATAAATCTGTACAAGAAAAAAAATATCATGTAATTTTGCTGGAATCCACTTTACTATACTCTGACACACAAGATTTGCTCTGGAGCTCAGTACAGTGTAATATGGTACTTGTCACCAGTATCAACTCCATGACAAAGTGAAATCCTTTCCCTTAACCCCAGATAACCTGGACTAAATCTTGTCTTCTCTAAGCTCACATAACTGATTCTTATTTTATCCAATGCTAATGAAAAAATTCAATAAAGAAGGTGGTCAAGCCCAGGAAGTGTCTCCTCCAACAACATGAACATACTGTCAGTAAAACATATGGTCTACTAGCACAGATAACTTTGCATAGAGTAAGTCATTATCAATTCATCTGTGAAGTAAAACATTAGCCATATGCTGCATGGATCAGACAGTTTTTTTAATTTCAAAATAATCACACTGTTTAACCTCTTTGTGACCTCTTCCTTTGATGCAATAGCTGGACAAAAAGGCATTGCTCATTCATTCATCAATTAGAGTCAATTAAATATTTTTTTGACCATTAGTCTGTCTCACTAGGGTATAATAAGACCATTAGTCTGTCTCACTAGGGTATAATAAATGAAGGAGGACTGGGATTTTATGTATAAAGAGTCTGCTGTGATGCATCCCATGGGAAGTTCCTGTCATAAAATAGATTACATTTCTTTACCACACAAAAAATGCATGCATTCGAGTAACCTGTACCAAAAAAAATGCCAGCATTCACCCATGTCTCCTATGCTAAAAAGAGAAGCAAACAAAATCTATGTGACACTCAAATCAATCGTTTCAGTTCTAATTCCTTCTTAAATGGCACTAAATTTAACTATGCCACTAGCAAAAAAAATAGTTGTGGTCAAAAAGTAAGAATCAGCATAAACAACTAAATTTTTGCATTCAATGCTATGTACAAAATAAAATTTTCTCCAAATAATAATAGCTAGTAAGCAGCTCCTTGAAAAGCATCAATAAAATAATTTCTTGGATTTGTCAAATTCTTTAAGTGAATAGATGCCATACATGGGTTTTAAAAAAAAAAACAGCACAAAACAAAACATAATGCCATATATAAATTCAGCCAATTATTTTCTAATTAACTCATTAACCCCTGGCGCCGCGTTTACGCGGCAGGAGGTAGTAGCCTACTTCCAAGCTCTGTAGCGTCATGGTCATGTGTGATCCACTAAATTGGGTGGTATTATAGAAAGGTAGACAGATGTAGCTCTACAATGATACCAAATAATCTGGACATTCTAGTGGCACTACAAAATACAGAGGGAAAAACATAATTTTTTGGAACTGAGTTTTTTCCAAAATTCACCCGAGGTCAGAATCCGATTTTGTGTCCGGATTTTAGACTTTTTTCCTCAGATCTAAGGCAGACCGGTCGGAACTGCACACAGACAGGCGAACTTTTGCAAAAAGTAGGATAAGATGGGCATTTGGAATAAAGAGTGGTCTCTATACGAAAATGATGGGTCCGTTAAGCAGAAAAAAAAAAAGAAAAAAAAGAACTCCAACTTTTACCCTTCTGCTCATGCGTGGGCAAAACAGCCAATGAAAAACAATGTTTCTAAGACAACTAGGCATTAGGTTAACCGGAAATCTCTTGGAGGTCGATGTATTAAGATGTATTCAGAAATAGCCCCCAAAATGTGTTTCCTACTCACATTTCAGGCAAATACAACAAAAACCTCCAGGGGTTAATGTGCTAAAGGAGAGACATCCTTTACTTCATATAAAATCATGAAAACGCTGATGTGGATAGTTAAAGGGGCTGTGTCTAACTTTGGTCAAATTTTTTCGATGTAATAAAAAATGAGAAAATATGAAACTGCATGTTGCCAAATTCAATTTCTGCCAGAGTGTGTTCTAGTCCAGAACTGCACTGTTGAAATATCCAGCCCTGATCAGGTCAAGTTGGCCACCACTGTGTCTCTGGACAAAACAAATTACTCCCCTTGTCTCAGCAGGATACAGCCTTCCACATCTTGATGGGCTTTTAAGCACCAAGCAACCAACCAATCAATCTGTCAATCAATCATTCATAGCTGTTAGGTAGTTAAGAATCTATACTGCTACTCCATGTAAAGTATCTAAACAGTAAACAACTTTTCATTCACAGCTGATAGGTGAAGCAGAACCTACACCTGGATTTCTTTTTTAAATAAAGTACTGCATACAAGTACTTATAATGAAAAGAACATTCTTTCCAAGGCAAACAACTTATTAAAGTAATATACACACATAATCCAACTCAAAAGGATTATTCACTTATCCTGGTCTAACTGCCAGAGACATTCAGGAGCAAAAATTAATTTCATGTTATATACTTAATTTGGCGAATGAACAAAGTGAGCCTTTTATGTCCAGTTTACTTATTGCTGATTTATTTGTGGTCTACAGCAAAGACAAACCTGCAATCTTACGCATCTGAAGCGGACGCTCTAACCACTAGGCCACTGGAGACATCATATTTTCTACAATGTCCGCTACATTTATTTGCAACTACAGTATCTTCAAAGTTAATATTTTGTGAGCAATCAGTTTCATTTAGCTGCATCCAGTCATATAGTAGAGCAGACGGTGCCCTTTTCATTAGTTACATATGCCATGGGTGCCCATGGAACAAAGCTGATTGACAACCCTTGACTGGAAAGATAGAGCTATTCAAGTTGTGATAAAGCAAATGCAGTGAACCTAAGCTTGGAGATCTGTGATGAAGCAAATGAAATGAACCAAAGCTTGGAAACCTGTGATGAAGCAAATGAAATGAACCTAAGCTTGGAAACCTGTGACAAAGCAAATGAAATGAACCAAAGCTTGGAAACCTGTGATGAAACAAATGAAATGAACCAAAGCTTGGAAACCTGTGATGAAACAAATGAAATGAACCAAAGCTTGGAAACCTGTGATGAAGCAAATGAAATGAACCTAAGCTTCAAGACCTGTGATGAAGCAAATGAAATGAACCTAAGCTTGGAGATCTGTGATGAAGCAATTCAATGAACCTAAGCTTGGAGAATTGTGACAAAGTAAATGCAATGAACCTAAGCATGGAGAACTGTGATGAAGCAAATGAAATTAACCTAAGCTTGGAGAATTGCGATGAAGCAAATGCAATAAACCTAAGCTTGGAGAATTGTGATGAAGTCAAAGCAACGAACCTAAGCTTAGAGACCTGTGATGAAGTAAATGCAATGAATCTAAGACTGGAGACCTCTGATGAAGTCAATGAATCTAAGCTTGGAGAATTGTGATGAAGTAAATGCAATGAACCTAAACTTGGAGAACTAAAATGCAAAGTCAGTGTTATTTAAATCCAATACTAACAATAAAACCACAAAATACAAATCCTAAAAATCTGGAATTTCCCTAGGGTGATTATAAACAGGGTTTGAACCTTCAGTTAGGGAAAGAAATTAAGTACTAAAGGAAATATGTTTACCTTTTAAAATTAGGAATTTACTTGGATTTAAAAATATTTATCTTCGAATTTGAACCAATTTACCTGGGGATTAGGGTCTATTTTAAGTCCAAAAAGATCCTTCAAACATCCTTGAAAGTAGTTAAAATACTTTAGGTGAAATTCACTGAAATCTGTCAATCAACTACTGCACAAAAGATATTCAAACTGAACATTACCAAAAATGATTGCCAGTTAAATGTAAATTACAACATAATCAGTGGCCAGACAAGGACTTGCTCTACAGAGTAGAAAGAATTACTAAATAAAAAAAGGCAAATTCAGCTCTATAAATTTAACATTTTTCATGCAATTATTTATATCTTCACAAAATGCAAGTCTCTTGCATTTACTATAAAATAAATCCAAGCAAAAAGTCCTTGTTTGAAAGAAACATGGAAATGACAGAACCAGGGCATTTTGTTTTTCTGAAGGGTCAAATAATGCTGCACAGTCAATAAAATCCATTTGAGTGCCATGAAAAATATGAGTATATTATTTTTTCATCATGGAACAAGAAAACTGCCTCTATTGCACCCAACGGGCTCATAAAATACCCCAGAAAAATAAAGATAACAAGAGTCCCACCAAGAGACTGACACTCTACTGTTGAAAAAGAATTTCCAGGAATTCAAGACCATTTCTTCCTTTTAGCTGCTGAGTAATAAGATTTTTAAATCAAACACTGTGGCAGCTATAATGGATATAAGAGTAGTACCGTTTTCACAGAGAGCAAATTAGACATCATTAACAGACATTTCATAAAAACCAGATATTGATATAACTATCTGTTCAAGAAAAAATTAGTGACAAAATTTTAAACACGTTCATTGTGGCAGCTATATATGAGATCAGATTGGCAATATTTTTATTCAGGACCAAACAGATATCATAATTATTCTGGTGAAAACTCCATGTCAATATGACCTCTTCCATTTATAAGGAGTAGCATCATAATTATTCTGGTGAAAACTCCTTGTCGATATGACCTCTTCCATTTATAAGGAGTAGCATCATAATTATTCTGGTGAAAACTCCTTGTTGATATGACCTCTTCCATTTATAAGGAGTAGCATCATAATTATTCTGGTGAAAACTCCTTGTCGATATGACCTCTTCCATTTATAAGGAGTAGCATCATAATTATTCTGGTGAAAACTCCTTGTCGATATGACCTCTTCCATTTATAAGGAGTAGCATCATAATTATTCTGGTGAAAACTCCTTGTCGATATGACCTCTTCCATTTATAAGGAGTAGCATCATAATTATTCTGGTGAAAACTCCTTGTCGATATGACCTCTTCTATTTATAAGGAGTAGCATCATAATTATTCTGGTGAAAACTCCTTGTCGATATGACCTCTTCCATTTATAAGGAGTAGTAATAACAAGATTTTCAGGATGGCCATACAGGATGTCAGATTGGGACCATTTTCATTTACTATCAACTATGACGTCGTAAGATGTCTTCTGGTGAAAACCCAAAAATGATATGACTATCCATTCAGGAGAATTAATGTAAAGATTTTCAACATGTTAATTGTGGTAGCATACTGTTTCAGATTAGTGCCATTTTCATTTTGGACCAACTAGACATCATGAGACATCTTTAAGTCAAATCCTCATGTTGATATGATGATCCACTCAGGTGAAGGAGCTGCAACAAGATTTGCAAGATGACTACTGTGGTGGCCATACTGGACGTCTAGGTGACTAGGCTGCACCATTTTCATTTAGGACCAAATAGATATTATACACAGTCTTATGGTTAAAAACTTGCCAATACAATTTTTTGTTCTGGATGAGCAGAGATAACAAGATTTTTAAGATAGGTGCTGTGGTGGACATATTGGACATCAGATGAGCACCATTTCCAATTAGGACCAACAAGACATTTATAAAAAGTCTCAACTATAAGCCCAAGCTGACATAACCATCCATTCAGGAGGAGTAGTGAAAACAAAGATTTTCAACATGGCCACTGTGATGATCATATTGGAAGTTCAAGCAGAACTGTTTTCATTTAGGACCAACTGGACACATAAGAAGTCTTCTAGTGAAAATGCTTTGATGTTGTTATGAGGAGAAGCAACAACAAGATTTCAAGATGGCTGTTGTGGTGGCTATATTGGACATCAGATCAACACCACTTTCATTTCACACCAACTAGACATCACAAGAAGTCTTTTAGTGAGAACCCCTTGTTGGTATGATTATAAATTAATGGGAATTAGCTATAACAAGATTTTCCATATGGCCACTGTGGTGCTATAACAAGATTTTCCATATGGCCACTGTGGTGCTATAACAAGATTTTCCATATGGCCACTGTGGTGCTATAACAAGATTTTCCACATGGCCACTGTGGTGCTATAACAAGATTCACAGTGGCCATATTTGGTTATCTCTGCAACACCGTTTTCATTTAGGACCAACAAGACATTGGGATGAAGTTAATTGTGCTCATAACAATCCTACAAGAACTTTAGGAGAATTAGTGATAACAAATTTGTACTAATGGATGGGTGGACATCCAACGATGGATAATAACAGGTCATCCCATAAGCTCTACCAATAATATGAGCAGTAGAGCTAAGAATCATTTAGACTTGTGAGCTGATTGTACCCCAAACTGGCTTATTGAATTGAGTGTACTCATGACCAAAGATGCATATGACAATCAATTCAGTTTACTGATGGAAATGTCTTAGTGACTTTGATTAGCATGGGCAGCATATGGTCAATGATTAGGGACAGAAAAACATAAAGAGAAGATTAAAACTTCAGCAAAAACAATGCTGAACTTACTTCCAAATTAAAACTACAGAAATAAAACAAATGTTGATTCTAGAATGGTTACTCAATGCAGAATTCAAATCACAGATTGGAATGCCTTTAGCATAGATGGCTGATAATGTGTTTGAAATTTCCTCAATAAACAACAAACAGTTATGGATAGTTGCAACCCATTTTTTTAATTACCCCCTTTCTTGACATGGTGTGGTTTCTAGGCCCCCAACGTTTCCATTTCTGGAATGAACACTGGTCAATTAATCTGAATCAGAGTCTTAGACTCTGGTAACAAACCACATACTGGGATCTAAAAGCCATTCATTCCTTTGGCAATGAAGAAGTCAGTCTTCAATGGGCTTGTGACCCAAGAAGAGCCATTCACGATGAATGATTGCCACTGGAGATAACAACTGGACTTATTAATGCCATGGATGATCCACGAATAAAATCTGCCAAACCTTATTTAATGCAAACTTTTTCTTTGTATCAATGATTTTAAAGTAACTTCTTACTTTTTCAATGAGAAGTAAAGCTATACTACAATGAATTCATTCATTTCTGAATCAGGTATCAATTTCCATGGTCTGTTGAAAATCACTGTTATCTGTGCTCAAAAATTCCTTGGATTGGGAAATTAAGGAAACTATTGTTTTTGTGGAAAGATCATTGCTCACTGGATCTTAAAATTCATGGTCAGCAATAGGCATGAAATCTATGAAAACTGATACCCTACGAAAACTGTTACTTTATGAAAACTGATACCATGCAAATACTACTTAATTCACAGTAACCAAAAAATTACTAAATCTTGCTATTTTTTTTAAAAAGTTCTTGGATGATCACTTTCAGTTTACAACTATACAGAACCCTTAAACTTCTATTAACTTTTCATATAATTTTCTGAATGACTACATTAATCACTCAAGTTTCAGAAATGAAAATATTTGATGGTGGGTTTAAATGTGTCAACTCCAATACAAACAGATCTAACATTATTACAGAACAGCAAAATTAAAATTGTTGGGAAGAACAAAAAATAACATCGAAAATAAAATAAAGCAAGTGCTTCTTAAAGACAAACCACATGTCAAATTAGTTGCATCCTGATGTGCAACATAAAATTACATCATACATTGTATCTCAAAAAGTCAGGTGTCTGTCTTAGAGATTCTGAGCATTAAAACTATCATGTGCTGAAGGTCATGCACTATGGCCAGCAAAGTGCTAAGTTGACATTTTTCGCACAAACAGTGTGTGTGTGTGTGTGTGTGTGTGTGTGTGTGTGTGTGTGTGTGTGTGTGTGTGTGTGTGTGTGTGTGTGTGTGTGTGTGTGTGTGTGTGTGTGTGTGTGTGTGTGTGAGAGACAGACTAATGTAAACAAGAGGCCCAAGTGAGCCTGAAATCACTCATATGGCTGACAATTACCCAATAGCCAACTGCAATAGCCATTGTTCAAAAAAGGATGCTTTCTGTTGAAATCTTTTCCAATGTTATTTGTTTAAGTGTAATAAGAATGAAGAAACTTTGTTCATGAAAATGAATATGGTCGAGTTGTCAGGAAACGTAACGCTGCCACATGCTGAAAATCTAACACAGCAACAGAGACAATTAAACCCACTTAATGTCTCATCAATATCAAGCTGCCAGCTACATTTGTATGAAATTCAAACAAATGAAATGGGGTTACTGTGCAGAAATGAAAGAGAGTGGATGTGGCAAAATCAAGGGCCATAACTCTGTTAAATGAGTATGTTTAACATTGAAAATCAAACTCTGCTGCAATCTCATCAATATCAAGCTGCATACTGAATTTGGTTGGAATAATTATTTTAAGACAGTTACTGTACAAAAATGCAACTGAATGGGTCCAACAACCTGGCACTTTTACACTACTAAATAATGGTAGTGAGTACTAATAATCAAACCCAGCCTGCAAATATAAAGCTGTATAAACATTTGTATTAAAATAATCCAATCATAATAAAAGAGTTAACAAATGGAAATGAAGGATGGCAGTCTGACAATCAGGGTCTATAACTCTGCTAAATGATGATATAAAACAAAATCAATTAAATTCAGCCCAGGCATAATCAATCATAATCTGTCATTAAAATTTACTTGAAATTAAAAAAAAATGTCAAGAAAGTTTGTGCAAAAATAAAGTGGCTGGGTCTAACTATAATGGGCTATAACTGTGCTAAACTATGATGCAGAATACTGAAAATCCAAATCATTCAAGGTCTCATCAAAGTGATGCTGAAAACCAAATTTGGTTGAAACAGTAATAATTAAGGAAATTATTGTCGGAAATAAAATTGGTCTATCTGAAAATCAGGTGTTAAACAATTGTAGGATGATGACAATCAATTTCTGCAATGGCTCCTCTAAATCAAGTTACATAATAAATACAGTTGAAATACAAAAATAATAAGGGAAGTTATTGTAGTAAAACAAGTGGGTGGGTGTGAAAATCAAGAGCTAAAATGCCACTAAAAAATGACAAAGAGCATTGGCAACCAAACTCGGCTAAGATTTTGTCACTATCAGGCTGCATACAAAATTTGGCCTGAAATACAATGATAATTAAGGAAGTTAAATTGTGGAAATAAAAGTAGGATAAATGGACAAGATGGAAAACAGAAGGATGGATGGATGGAAAGACAAATAGACCCAATTTAGCATCCCCTATTTTCTATGAAAAGTTGGAGGACAAAAACAAAGAACACGGATTCTACACATGCAAGTATTGTAAGCATTGCGAAAATCGTTTCAGATACAACTGAAGGCATAATATACTTACAACTCTTAAGGTGAATGCTGGATCAGCCATAGTCAACTCTGAATGTGCAACACTACAAATGCATTAACACCTCCGACACGTCCACAAAAAAATTACCAATCAGTACCTTATTTATCACTGTTACAAGTGAAATTAATGTACAGCTTTTTTCCTAGTCTGTCTTTCATGAACCACACTAAAAATCTCCAATTATGATGGCTTCTCTCTTCAAACAAAATATTTCATTGGTGATATGCTAGTGAGGTTTGAAGATCAAAGGCAAGCGGCTACAGCATATATATTCAGTCCCAAAATCCACACTTCAGTAAATCCATAAATCTCAGTCACATCTGAACACTCCTCTTTAAAAAGGGTCTTTTGAACAAAAACAATTTACCAGAAAGATTTACGATCACCTTTAACCAAGCATGGATAAATTTAGAGAATTTACATTGATTTCTAATCACTTTAGTGCAGAATTTTTTTACTAAATACTAGTCAGATGCAGTACAATCACCACATGAAGCTCTGTCAAGGTATCTCCACAAAGGTCAAAAAGTTCCCACTGACAAGCCTGTCTTCAGTTCAGTGTTTACACACCTAGGTACAATGGATGAAAGTGAAAGCTTGAAAACTGTCCACAAGTATGCTTTTCACACTATTCACTGAATGGAAGGAAATTCCATTGTGTTACCACCTCCAATGATAAAAGTTCCTCTCCATGCTTTCTTTGCATTCCAATCATTGCAAATTGTACACACCACAGAGGGAAATCTTGAAAGGAAGTGAGCCTCCAGCTATTGAACTGCATTACTAAAATGATTCTATAGATGCTCACGTGCAATTTAAGGGAGATGAGATACAATTAGCACAATCAACACACACTTGAATGAATAGAAAGAACTGTGTGTGATGTGATATGCAATATTTCACCAAGGTGTAATGTGGCTATTATAGGGCTAATAAAAATAATGAAAACTGGCTCACAGTTAATAGGGAAAAAATAATCTCTGACAATTTCAAAACAAAAGGTTTGATCATTGCACAGAAAAATCAGTGTCCAAAATCACTTTTCTGCTGAGTTTAAAGTTTTTAATGGTTTTGTTAGGGCTTTCATATTAGACTGTGATGAAATCACAACCCTACAAATGTGATTTTGTGGTTTTGTGGGTTTAATGCCATTTTCATCACAAGACAGGCTATACATTGTGGCCAGTAAAATGGTGGAGGAAGAATCTTGAAAACCTCCAGGAAGAACCACTGACCCATAGAAAGCAATTGGCAAGCTTTCTCACCTAACCATTATTTACAGCAAAGTTTGACATAAGTGTTCTGTGATTGTTCTCAACAGTTCCAAAATAAACTTTACAAAAACAGCAAATTGGTCAATTAATGTATGAGCAATAGACATGAGGTCAATGTAGCCACTGGCCCACCAGCCTGTGACTTGTAGCTTTTGAGAAGGGGCAGTTAATACTGACTGCCAAAGGTCCTGGGGGTGGGGAACGTTTACATTTTCCACAGTTGTTATTAAGTTTGATTGGAAGGCCAGTTGATTTTCCCCTGAGCCAGCTGATCAATGTGAGCTGGCCAATAGAAAATTTGTCTTAAACTGACCCTTGTAGACCAGAATAGACTAATTGGCATCACAACTATAATGAATGTGGTGACTCATGACCCACAATATCAACAAGAATGTTTGAAATGAACTGACCATATCTTTAGAACTGCTCAGCTACTCAGATAAAACTGTTATATATTTAAATTTATTTAGTATATGATTCAAAGCACCTATGAAAACTCAATTTAATTTTCCTTTCACTAAGAAGTAGCTCAACAGGAATGAATTGTGACATTCTTTAAATTGTAATGTCAAAAAAAATCAAAGAAACCTACTGAATTATTTTCTGTAAATTTAAGCAAATATCTCCTTTTCTTACTCTGATTCATTTTTTGCCATACTGGCATGGATTCAAATCAGAAGTCATGTGACCATGTTACACATTGCATGAAAACCACCCTCCCAATCATTATAAAACTGCTATAGACCTTTTAATGGTTCCAGTTACTTTGAACTACCTAACCTTTTATACTTTTTCGGTCAATATATGAAGTTGCCCTAAATCGACGAAATACATACAAGTGAAACTATATGTTACACGTCAAAGATTAGATAACCAAAAAGGGGATCTTTATGATCAATATCCAAAGATTTGTTTCGCTGAAAGGTACACCTGTGTCCAAGAACGAGGCAGGTAATAGAACATAAGGTAAAATATGTAATATTTTATCGATTACATTGACTCCGACTAACAAAATATGTCTAAATAAATATTTAGCACTTTCTTCCTTTTGTTCAGAAGTATATTAACTGGTATAACTGATGTACAAGTGAAATCAATAAGATCACATGAAGATAAAAAAAAAATCAATAAACAGTCAACAATAACGAAAAGGCTCTTCTCACCTGTAAATATTAAGTAAATTATAAGTTTTCCAAGTTATAATTAAAAGTAAATTATAAGTTCTTCAAGTTATGATCAAAAGAATACCTCATTGATTCCAAGAAAAGGTGAAATTACAAGTGCATTTATTAATAAACAATTTCCTTGTCCCATTTTTGTTCACAAAATGTTACCACAAATTTTTATCCCAATAAACTTTTAGCAAAGGTAAATTCATTTATACATGCCAGTTTTGAAAACATAGTATATAATGATTCTAATATATATTCTCAGTGAATCAAGGTTGTTATTTTTTTCATCTGTGCAAATGTTTAGACAACTTTAGTATCAGCTGTGGGGGGGGGTGCAGTGTAACAATATTTTTGTAAATGATTTTAGAAAAATAGAGAGTCAAAATAAAACAAAAATCACAAAAAAATAAAAGACAATTGGAGACCAACAATATTAAGCTGGAGAACTTATTTCCAACCCTACTGCCTTATAAAAGTAAAGTTTAGATGTAGCCAGTACTTGGTCCAAAGAATGTGTATGTAGTTTTTCTTAATTATGACAGAAAGCTTGTGCATGTAATTCTTCATAATTATGCCAATGTCCAAAAACTTTTGTAATTTTTCTTAGTGCACTTCTGTATCATAAGTTCATCTGACAATGTATTACCTTGTCCAATTCTGTCCACTGTTTTGGTGTGATTATAAAATCTGTACTAATGTGTCAGTGTGTAAAAGTTGCCATATACATGTAGACATTTGAAAAAGACAGCTTAAATCTATGTCCCATGTCCCACACTTTATAACTGTCATAAAACAGTTTATTGGTTTGGTTTGGAGTTTTACAGCACAGCAACACAAGTAGATTTAGTGCCAAGGCAACTGGAGTAAATTGCCCTGCCCAAGGAGATACAATGGTAGCTGGCCTGGACAGATTCAGTGGTAGGATTAAAACCAACACCATTTTTCTAGACTGCTGTACTAATGATATGGAAGAATGGGAACCAGTCTAGAAATGGGTGAACACAAAACAGTCTATATTGGTTTGGCTGGCCAGGACAGGTTGATAATGAAAGTGATTTTAGTTAAAAAAGTCTTTTCAGAGCTTATCCTAGCTGTAACTAAAAGAAAAAAAAGTAACTTCAGTCCTTTGACAGACCAGAGTTTGGAAACTCATTGCTGAAATTAGCACCTGACTCTTTGGTGTGGAATGAACAACACGTTTCAAACACATTTAGATCACAAAAAAGAAGCTGGCCATATGGTTTTCTCTACAAAGAAGCTGGCATCATTGGATGGGTCTATAATGATACATTTATGATTGATCATGAGCATCTAGAAATTTAAAATTGTTGAATTTTTCATATGCTGACCATGGGAGCTGGATTTGTATCCGAGTTCCATCAGTCGCGAGCCTGGTGATATAGCTGCTACATATTTTTAATTAAAGACAGCTTATGTCAATTAAGGAATATAACAATGAACTTTTGGACCTCTGCCTTATGCAATAATGCTATCAGTTTCATGACATCTTCATATCTCAGTGGACCCCAATTTTTTTAAGTACATGTAGTGACATTCAGCAAATTTCAGATGTACACCAATACTCAACTTAGCCCAAAAGATTGTACATCATTTAAAAAAAAAAATGAATAAATTGACAAAATTTTGTTGTAAGATTTAATGTTCACTTGTCCATCAGAGTTCGTTAGAAAATGGAGTTTACTAAGTGTGTCAAATAGTGAAGTAATGTTTTAACCCCTCTCCCACCCACCCCAGGCATGGGGGTTGGGAATAATTAGAAAACAGCTAAGGAAGGAAAATGGTTACTCACTCAATGTCAAGCTTACAATAAAGCTGAGTCCTTGTCCCACCCACAATATTTACATGCCACTTAAATTAATGAGGCAAATGTGTGCCACTGCCCAAGCTAAACTGCTCTAAAAACCTTGTATCTGTTTATCAACTTTCTATCAATTACCCCTGAGGTTCAAAAGAAATGAAAATCAATATCTTACCTTGTCCAGTTGGGTCCACTGTAGAGGTGTGACTAGTAAATATGGATCAAGAGGACAGTCTGCTAAAGGGAAAAACTTGGGTGAAACTGACCCCATGCAGCATTTAGCTGAAATAGATAACAACTCCAATTAATTGCTGCCTGCCTTTATCACATGACTGGGTTTAATTACTGTATGTATACAATCATGTGAGCACCTTAGTCATCCTGCAAATGATACTATGTAGCAAGCTGCAAGAGAATGGGATACAACAGACAGACACCTGGACAGACAGACTCATCTACTGAAAGAAAACAAGCAAATTGAACATTTAGAAATTTACTTAAGTGCACATTTTCCCCTCTTTCTGTGAATTTCTAACAGAGATTCCTTTCTTGTGGCCACATCCAGGATTTTTTTTTAAATTAGGGTCAGAGTCTGAGAGGTTAACTGTGTTTAAAGTGGCCAAATATTTCTTGGTTTTTTTTCCCACTTAAAGTATAATACACGTATTTAAACTGGAAAAGGGGTTTGGACTGAACCTCTGCAACCCCTCCTGATCTGCTGCTGCTATTTATAACACTTTTGTTTTTGTTTGATGGGTTTATTTTCCTTTTATTTGACAACAATGCCATTGGGCTTCGATATCCATTTAGAGATTTTTAAAACAAATTCCCCATTTTTGTTACTGATCACTGAAAAATGAAAACAATGAGATGAGATTAGTGTCAGGTACAAGATATGTCAAGTCCCTGGTACAAAATGAAATCAATGGGATGAGATTAGTGTCAGATATAGATGCATCAACTCCCTGGTACAACCTGAAATTAAAAGGATGAGATTAGATTCTGATACAGACATATCAATTCCTGGTACAAACTGAAATCAAAAGGATGAGGTTAGTGTCAGGTGCATGATGTATCAAGTCCCTTTGCAAACAAGTTAAATGTCCCAATTCTGTCCACACATGTAGATTCTTTTGCTCTCACATCATGTACATTATTTTTCAGCAGAATGCTTGCAGAATATGAGAAGTCTGTGTATAATTTGCACATTAGGTGCAGTCATGATGTTAAAGGAATGACATCATACTGGTAGCATGTGAAATTTTCCACCCCTATGGTAAGATAGATTTATCTATCTCATTTTAAAACTCTTAAGAACTCTATCAGGTGGCTTCAAAAAAGTTGGGATTGTAAAGTATAGCATATGACATAAGTTTTACTGTTGCAAACATCTTACAGCCATTCAGAAAATTGCATTCCAGTGTACAAGATTCTATCATACTGATTTAATGTACTTTCTATAATGGAATTCTGAGTTTACCCAAGAAATATTGACAATATAAATGAAGCAAATATGTTATATGTACGCCGCTCTTTACTGCATTAATGCTTTATTTATTCACTTATAAGTCAAGTTGTCCAACCGCAAAGAACACAGACACTGATATGTTGCCCAATGTGCCGGCAGATCTGACTACATTGTCTATTCTATTGATTATTCCTAACAAACTGTTGTTTGTTGCTGTTTCGGGTTTAATACCATTGCTCAGTGCATGATAGTTTATACATGGTGGCCAGTTTCTGGTGAGGAAGAACCTTGACAAAAAGATGCACCTACCTATGGAAGGCTATTGGCAAGCTTGCTCACATACCCACACTGGCCGAGACCAAGACTCAAACATATGTGGACAGAGGTGAGATGGCAGTGATCAGTAAAGGCAAGCATTTTAGACCACTCGGTTGACATCCCAGGTCCCCTAACAAACTGCAGAGACCCAGATCTGCCGGCACATTATGAGTCTGTACAGTTTGCTGTTAGACTTGCCTTATAAGCAAGTTTATATGGTACACACAGAGAAGATATAAAATATTGGATTACACAGTGGTCACCATCTATATAGATGCCACCCATAATAAAAGAGCATATTTTCTGATACCAGAATAGTATATTTTAACAATGCTGTCCCCTAATGGAGGCCACACCTTTTACATGGCCAGTTTGTCTGGGGAGGTGGGAGCTTAGAGATGGAATTATGTGCATGCACATTGTAAAATACATCAACATGGTTTTATTATGACATTTCATATCACACAGATGGAGACAATTCACAAGCTAGACCAAACTGTGGGACAGTGACTCTACAATGATAATCCAATTCCTGAATATTTGTGCAGATACCCCATGCAGTCTATTACAACAATGTCACTGTCAAACAAGTCGACTGGGCTCCTCTACTAATATAACTGTCCAAACACATGACATTTTGAAACTTAGAGAAAATCTTGCCCATTGTTAATAAGCCACATGTTCAGAAGCAAATTAAGCTGAACAATGAGTATGGTACAATAATTTTTTAAAAGAGGAGTCTCTCAAATGGACAGACTATTTACTTTAATTGTTGTGTCTTGAAACCAGCTCTGATAATCTTGAACAAAAACATTTTCAAATTAGCTGCCATGGTAGCTATATGGATATAAGATCAGTACCATTTTCATTTAGGACGAACTATATGCCATGGGAAGACTTCTGACAAAAAAACCCATGCCAATATAGTCATCCATTCTAGAGAATTCGAGATAAGATTTTCAATATATTCATTGCTGCAGCCATACCGTATTTCCGCTGGGCACCATCTTCGTTTAGGACTAACAAGACATGATGTTACGGAGCCCCCACTTTGTTGGGGGGTGGGTTGTTTGTTGTTGGAATTGATTGACAGATTGTACCTTCTTACATGGTGTCCACTTTATTGGGTTATCGTTATCTAGAGGGTGATTGCCTTCGGTGTTATTGCCCGGATTGAGTATATATTAATATAAAGTGTGAAACTTATAGGTGGAATAGATAGAGATCTGAGTAAATATATATAAACAGAATGACACGAGCCCCCGTACATGAAAAAAAACAATAATTTAATCAGTTGCATAACAACTGTGATAAAATACATTACATTAGGAAGATACACTTCTTTTGAAATAAATCATTCACCGAATTTCAAACACAAATATACTTATATAAATAGCCAATCTGTTTTAAATGATAGAATTAGTTCATCATAGAATCGAGTGAACAATCAAAGTCATTTCCTTGTACAACTTCATAACCTGCTTATTTCGGGTTCATTCCAACTTCACTGTGGCTGTCCTTCTTGGTCCTTAACGCTTTTCTTTTCTCTTCTCCAAACTCCTATTGTCTCGCCTCTTTCGGCCCTCAAACTTTGTGTGAGTAGGTGGAAACGTAAGTACGTGATACGTAGTTACTTGGATAAGTAGGTTGTGGATACATTCCGTGAAGTTATTTTTTTCCCCTTTCAAAATAAAGAGAGAAGCAACCTAAATTTCCTGTCAGATATCCTACTGGGAATAGATCATTACTCCCCTCTCGTTATGTCCGATATCGTTCTATTGGAATTCAAACAGATACCAAAGGCTATCTGGTCAAGCTAAACATGGCAGACCATAAACAAACCTAGTTTCATAAGATTAATGTACTTCCTAATGGCTTTCAACCTGACTCACATTATCATCACACGAGACATAACAGTTCCGTTCTCATCTCAATTACACAAATGTATGACTAAAATTCATTACATGGCTTAACTACGTTAATTTCAGTCAATATACACATTCAAGACTTTAGCATACATGAAATCTCACTTCATGGCTTAACAACATTAATTTCAGTCAATATGCACTCAAGTCTTTATTATACGTGAAATCATCTAAGGTCAGTGAATTCACATGGATTTTTCTCGTAACTCATATCAACTAAGGTAAGGCATGAAATTCTTTGAATACCTATTTTCCTATAACAGTCAAGACGACACATTCAAACAATTTGTCAAACTTATATGAAGACATAGATGTCAACCTCTTGAGATGAAAACCTGTACGCCAGACCAATAAAAACCTTACAAAGACCAAAAAAACCATACATGAAAAAATGTATTCATACATTATATAAGATCAACAGTTTTAAAACAACAAATGCTATACACAAAGTATTTTTACATATATTTACATAATTATTTACATTTCTGAAACTTTATTTCATTCTTTTTACTTGTGTGTTGTATTATATGCAACACATGCACCTTTCACACTTTTCAAAATATATTCTGGGGTTTTAAAGTCTCTGCAGCAGATGTCATTGTTTATTTTTTTTTACATTGTAAAAACAATGCTGCTGTGTCTGAATTCAGACTTCCTACATTCTGTATGTATTTTCTTCATCACCAAAAAAGATCGCTCACAGTCTGCAGTGTTCCTTCAGATCATATATGCCCGATGCCACCACGTTAATGTCTTTACTGCATATTTTACAAAAAGCAGGGGAAGATCCTAACTTTGATACATCTACAATGCCAAGGAATACTTTAATCCAATCAGCCTGAAACCTGCCAAGACCTTGGTCAGTGTCTTCAAGCTTGTGTTTCTTCGAGTTAGGCACAGCCATTTGATGGATGGAGTATTTCAACTAGATGAAAGAAATAAAAAAAAATAATTTAAAAATTTAGATTTGATATGTGATAGAAGATCTCCCGATTACAAATGTGTTACAAATTTGTATTTTTTCCCCATAAACACCAAGATATTACGCCAGGAGCTATCTAAAAATTGAAATCTAAAAATAAAAAAATCGACAAAGTAGCAGTCCAGAAGTTTGTACCTCGTAAGCTGTTGATCGTTTCTATTAATTGCATATCTGGTGTTTGAAAAGTTGTGAATTTGCTATATGGTGTGCCGATTTTGGTCAAAACTGGATATAAATTGGCAGTGTTAAATATTTTCGAGCCACGAGAATGACGTCACTCAGTAGCTGTACTACTTCGTCATTATGGTAATGCATCTTCCTGTTTGTATTATGTAAACTTAATTAAAAAATATGACAAGAAGATAAAATCCTGGTTCTAAATTCAGCAGACTATTTATTTTTAATTAGTATATTGTTAAAATTTTTTAATAAATCAACTTTATCTTCACACAGAAAAGTTGGACGAATTACGGTTACACCACCATGACTGCCACACTACAGTTGGTAAAGTATGAAAATTGATGTCAACTTTATGCATTTGATAGTAATAAGTATAAAAAAAATAAAATAATAATGTATAGAATAAGAAAACATACTTACTACACAGGTAGTTGGTCAATATTAGAAATCCAAGTGAGCGTCAAATTTCAGAGTGATAAACGACAAGATCTTCACACAAACACACACAGGAGTTGAACCATGAAATTAAACTCATTTCATTATCAGGCAAAGGAAAAGCGCGGTTTTGAGTATGATTTGATTGGTTGTTTCAGGCCACCCTGATCTTGTTGAATTCTCATTCTAAAAAAAAATTATGTCAAGAGCCCCGGATTCATACAAAATGAAAAAAAAAAATTTTAAATATTATTTATGAAAAAACCGTACAAAACGGTTGTATGGCCATGCACTGACCAAAATGGAAAAAACTATACAAATTACGGGTAAACCGTGCTAGTTGACACCTATGTAAAGAAGATCATTGTACGGATTCAGATACATGAACTCACACAGTTGTATTCATATCAAGAAAATTGATCAATGAATTTAAACAAATAAATTCATGCAAATATAAGCAAATCAACCAAGCAAATCATTATATTGATATCAACGAATTACATGAGAATGGCGCAGATACCTTGTGCTTTCAAGCTTTGATTGCTTCTACCTCCAGAATTGTGTCTGTCATCTTTCCAGACATCTGGCCCCTTGGATAAATGTTTTACGAGTGAACTTTTTCTAAATTCAACCTCAGAGTCTCCTTCATTTGTTTTCTCTTGCAGAAAAACATAGATTGACTAAATTTTGTGATAGGACATATTAAAACCAAGAAATTTCATGTGGGAACCACACCCCTTATTTAGCGTAACCAATCCGGATTAAATATACTTCCTGCCTTTTATAACTAGGCGTCAAAATTGTAGTCTGCCTGACCTCGAGATTCCCAAATAACTGATTCTGGAAAATTTCAAAATCTGACATTTCTGATACAAGATCGAAGTTAACCCCCTATCCTTCCAATCTGTCTGACTGTTAAATAAACGAATGCTTAATTAAGAATCACTTCTCTCATGACACAGCCATTAAAAATCTGTGTATTATGGCGATTTAACATGCCCCGGTCCCCATAAATCTAATTAATCGTTCACCTGCCCAAATTAATGTGCTCTTCATAGATTGACAGAAATTTTCACCCTTACACATGATAAGAAGTCTTTTAGCAAGGACCATATGTTGATATAACCATCAATTCTGGAGAAGCAGCAATAACAAGATTTTCAATATGGTTGCCATGGTGGTCATACTGGATGTCAAATAAGCATCATTTCATTCAAGACCCACTAGACACAATAAGAAGTCTTCTGGCAATTTTGAAGACCATGCTGATATGATTTATCCATTAAGGAGAAATAGCAACAAGAAGATTTTCAAGATGGCTGACATGGGAATCATATTTGAGGTCCGATCAACACCATTTTCATTCAAAACAAACTAGTTATTACAATTAGTTTCCTGGTGAAAACCCCATGTTGATATGGCTTTCCATTTCCGAGGTGTAACAATAACAAGATTTTCAAGATGACTGCCATGGTGGCTATACTGGATGTCAGATTGGTGCCATTTTTATTTAGTATCAACAAGACATCATAATAAGTCCGTTTGTGGAAAAAAACCAATGTCAGTTTGACTTTCAATCTAGGAGTATCCATAAGGTTTCCAAGATAACTGCTAGACAGTAACATTTTTATTTTTTACCAATTAGATGATATAAGAAGTCTTCCATTGGAAACTCCATACTGACATGACATTCTCTCTGGAGCAGTGGCAAAAACAAAATTTTCAAGATGGCTTCTTTGGATCCCATATTGGATAACAGATCAGCACTTCTTTCACTTAGGACCAACTAAACATCATAAAAAGTCTTTCAGTGAAAGCCCCATTATTGATACAGGTAAAACCCATTATAACACGATTAGTTATAACGTGATTCCACTTAAAACACGATGGAAGCATGGCTCCCATTTTTTATTTTAAGGCGAACCCTCTTTTTAACATCCTAAATACATGCTCTTGGAAAAGCCAATTATTCATATCCCTAGCAGATTTTTAATCCCAGCACTGCGTTTAATGTTGCCTTAACTTCAACATACCCCGTTTCCGCCATATTGGCATGTATACAATTCAAAACTGTAGTATATTTGATGTCTGATGAAACCCGGCAAACAAAACAAACGATATATGATCAAGAGGTTAGTTAAAACTGATGACATTGAATTTTCAATGCACATTTTCTGTGGGGAAGTTTTTTGAGAATTTTTAAAGGTGATTCTGCTTATATCTTGATGTTATTCTTTGGACCCCAAACATTGTGTTTTAATGGGTTTTAACTGTATTAATGTACCATCCATTCAGATAGAGCAGCCATAACAAGAATAACAGGATGACCAAATGTGGTTGTTATACTGGATGTCAGTAAAGCACCAGTTTCCTTCAGAGCCAGCTAGACTTTGGGATCAACGTGTGGTGAAGTTTCACAATAATCCTTTAGGTAGTTAAGAAGTAACGATAACAAATTTCTGCTAATGGACAGATTCACAATGGGCAACTGGCCATCCCAGAAGTTCTGGTCTATAACTGGTAGAGTTAGAATTATCCCATCATGTATAGATTACCATCGTTTATTTTTTCTGGGCAGAAAATATAATATCAAATGTATGCATGGGGCTTAAGACAGTTATACATCCCTGGCAGACTAACATATAATGCATATATTACCTCATAAACCTTGCCCAAATTCAGTTTGTTGAAAGATAACACACAAAAATCTCTTAGCTGCCATTTGTGGCCAAGCCGAATGATTGTTTACAACAGCAAACTATTTGTAGCATTTACCTATCTTAGGCCCAAAGAAAATCTTTTCTCCCAACAATTGATGAAGTAGCATTAATTAAACTCCTGCTTTCTTTTGATGGATATAATTTTCCATAAAGTCTTCAGTCTCAATATTTCCTCCAGTGACAGAACATGCTATGTATATATTCCCAGCATCTGGCTTTACTCAAATAATGACCCTCATCCTTCACAAATGCTTGCATGAGGGGACCAATTTCCTCTGATGAATAACCCACACAGTAACTCATTCTATATATAAATAAAATAATTTCACATATTTGGATCATATATTCAATATTTGCATTAAAACGTTAAGTCATGCAAAGGTTTTCTGCCATTTTCATTTACCCAGATGTAAACTACCAATTATCATACAACTTACCAATGCCTCAGCTCAGATGCACAATATAGTAATGACCTTATTGGAGTTCTTACATACCCATCAAATAATTATTAACAGAAAACCTTGATTTTATATCTTGATAATTGACCAATCATACTCCTAGAATTTTGGGTAATAATTAATTTTCCTGTTGTCAGATAGATTTATGTGCAAATAAAAATTAATACATATGATGCACCCAGCATATTCAATACCAGCTGAAACTGGGCTAAGTAAACTATGTGCATTATATCCCTGCTTGCAAATAAGGAACATTTCCACTGCTTTGGCTTTTCCTTTTATAAATAAAGAATACTCACTGCAGTTCTGGTGTTTTTTTGTTTTTTTTATGTAGATATCCTGTCAAAGAGATAAGTGTACTCCACGGTCTAATTGTATTAGACATGCACTAAAATAGTCTAATTATATTAGACATGTGCTAACTTTTCCAGTAAGTGTGATATCACCCTTCTTGTGCATGTGTCTCTGGAGTCAAAACAATGGCAACAGTTGAAAGAATCGATGGGCCTCAGTTCTGAATATCTGATGGCCTCTACATAGGAAAAAAGTATAGCTCGATTCTTAATGTACCATGTATCCTCACTTACAAGTATAGTCCAACAGCAAACTGCACAGACCCAGATCTGTCATTGCAGGAGTTAGGAGTAATCAGTAGAACAAACAACATTAGACCCTCACCTGCAGGCATATTATGCTACAGCAGATCAGATTCTTTGTTGTTTGCAGTCTGACTCATCTTATAAGCAAGTATAGATTGTGGTACATTTTGAAAGGAAAATTATTTTGTCCCTCTCTGCCTTCTGGTTTATGACTAGAAATTTTTTTTGCTTATGGCAACAATATGGTGATCCCTAAGATATCCCTTAGGTGGCCCTCTCAACCAATAGAAACAAAAGTGTCAGAAGATCCCATGCCATGAACAAACTTATCAAAATGATGTATTTAATCAGCCTTTTCCAAGCATGGGTATTCCTTAGTTTGCATTCCAACTTGAATTTTTCTTGTCAGCTTCAAAATGTACTTAGTGCCTGGAAATTTTATGCACTCTTGAAAATATTACAAAATTTGTGTCTGGAAAATTAGAGTGTTCTGTTATTTAGAATAATGATGGTACTCTACACGATGACATTCTTAAATGTTCAAGAAGTCATTGTGGGTATCCCAATTTTCAAGAACAAGAAAATTTTGGTCCATAATGAGGTCCTAAAAATTGATGCATGAATTCTAATACTGCAGTTAATATACCTGTTCTACTTCTGTTATAAAAATTTTCCAATTTGTGTGCAATTTTTAAAACCTATTTACAGCACCAGTTGTTTGTTTGGGATTTTTGGTGCTTTTTTTAAATTACTGTACCTAAATGTAAAATCTTTAATAAAAATGTTCTCAATCACAGTTATTTTTGTGAAATTCTTAACCATTCTTGCCCAATCTCGTACATATTTGCAAAATATGATCTCCAGGATTTTTATTTTCTAAATTCTCATATGTATAAAAAAAAAAAGAAGAATTTTCCACTAAAAGTCTCAAAATATAACAGTTAAAGTCTTTACACGTTTTATTTCAGGATGTTTCCCTTCTAACAAGGAAAATTAATGTACTCTGAAAACCTCAAAAAGCTCGATACTGGGGCAGAAGACCTACTTATGATTATACTTTTTACAACAGCACAATACTACGCCCAAAGGTGCCACTTTAAAGTATTACAATCATAAATGATGCATTGAGATATGTGCAAATAAATATTAATTGTTAAAATATTTGCAGAGTTTCAACAGAAAGATGGTCATTACTATTAATGAGCCATTTTTATTTGGATAAGAATTTGTCTGAGATGATGGGATAATGGAAGCCCAATTCCCACATCTCTTTTGCTGTAAGTGGATGCATTAACAGGAAAACCCACTATGAGATTATCATGTAAAATTGCTGTCAGTGGTGTCAACCAGTGTGTTTCAAGTGGTTTTTTTGGGGGGGGGGGGGGATTTTTTGTCTGAAATAAATGTACTTTGCATGCCTCAGCCATTCATGATGAGAATTCCATTGGCACAACAAAGATGGGTCTATGTTTAGTGACCTCTTTCTTGTGATTAATAAAAATTGTACTAAAAGCTGCCTCACTAGGTGCTCAACATTAGGAGGTTAGTGTTAGGACTGGTCAGCCTGTCAGGATAATATGACTGGGTGGTACATGATGCTACATGTCTACAGCATGATGCGCCAGTGCTAGACATCACTTTAAACTGCCACACTGCAGACATTGTAGTGATATGATGAAACATTGTTAAAGCTGCATCAAAAATCCAAAACTTACACACATATACACATACACATTCTTGTGATCAAAGTTCTCTCTGCAAGCTGTACGAAGCACCTTCCTTAATGTGGCCAAAACCTCCCTGCAATCAAGATCTCTCCTTGGATAAATATTCCTGCAGACTTAGGGAGTCATGATCAATATTTCCACCAAATAAGAAGCCAATGAACAGTCTAACTTTAACTGCCATCTAGGAAAGCTGCTCCTTATTGGAATCTAATTGGCTGGTTGGCCTATGTTAATTACTAACACAGTGACTGAAAAGACTGAAACTTGACACTTGAATGATCACTAACACCATATTTGTTCTAAAAGATCAAATCTTCTATAAACACACCCCAGATCAAATCTTGATAACAAAACCAAAAATGACTATAAGTAATTCTTATCCGCATGCTCTCCATTGTGAATAAAATTTTCTAAAAACTTATGACACTTCCAAACATATCAGCAAGTGTAGTATTCAGGCATATTATGGGATGCCTTGATTTACCAAGATGAAATCAGTGTGCTACCCTAGCAGATGTCAACAGATATGTGAATTCTGAAGAGCAGTGATGAAAATTAAGTTTAATAATTAACAAAATGACTAAATATTCACATATCTTTCATCGTGCTATCAATAAGAATGTTTAGCATTATTTCTATATAATGAAGAAATAAACAAATTCATTGGTTTTGACAAATTTAAGCAATAATAACTCATTTTCACAGCAAATCAATGTAATCCTGCCACCCATGATCAGACCAGAATGAGTCACATCCCTATGTAGTGCATGAATGGGCTAATGTCCAAGTTCATAAAGACAATCCTATTAGATTTTACAAATTCACATTAGAACTAATTGAAAAGGACACTCTCTTGTATACACTGATGTGTAAAGCTAACTCATGAAATCTTATTGACTGAAAAATGAGAACTGTCCTCTAAATGTAATTAGTCTTGCCTGAGAGTAGAAACTTATCAAAATGTATCCAATTGGCACACTCTATTTGCCAATTTCAAGTGACCAGCATACTGAACAGAATTAAATACAGTAGGTGTTAACTGGTTGCAAATGGGTTCATTGTCAAATAGCCTACAACTTCTATTGACCATAAGATCAGCAAATGTTTTAAATTTTTAATGCCTTGTTTGATAGGGGAAAATTACAAAGCTCTAGCTGCTCCACCAATCACAGCCTATGTCTGGTTTGCAGCACCTACTTCTTCTAGCCCACATTTATGTGTTTTTAAAACACTTGGTCTTTAAGCCAACTACACAAAAACTATACACAAGGACATCAGGGATTGCTGTAAATTATTTTGTCCTTTAATGGTTGTCATATAATAATTAAGAATTTTTAAAAAACCAGCAGAAAAATCCAGCCAAACAGTCCTTTTCAGAAAAATATATAGAAATAAATAATTTAAATGGAATTGATAGTTCTAGTATCACCAACAGCCACATGCATATCTGCCTACACATTTACCAATTTTGTAACCATTCAAAAGCAGTAAGTGAAATTACGCTGCTTGTACATGCAAACATTACAGACTTATCCTCCACATGCTTTGCTCAATGTACATGGTCAAGAACAAAATTTATCATGGATAAATCATTTTTCTTCTTTCCGTTAAAATGACCTTGACCTATGACCTTTATTAACCACAAATTCAATAGACTTCTTTCTTACTACAAATGCAACCGATAACAAATTTTGGTCCCAGAAACTATTGTAGAATTAATATTATTGTGCTGAAACCATTTTCTTCTCTTTGTGACCTTGACCTATGTTCTAAAATCTATAAGCTACTTGCTTACACCAAGTGCAAGCCATCCAAAAAGTTTAGTAACCATAAATAGTGGAGAACTAGAGTTATTGTGCAGAAATTAAACTGGTAACATACGGACAATATCTTATTGTGCTACACATTATGGCAGGCATATAAACAGACCCTACAAACGCAAAGCGATCAAGTCAGCAAATACACCATTTGATGTGATAATCTGCAATAATTAAAATTTTTGTTGCAAAATGATTGGAAAGAAAAGAAAACCAGAGCATGCCCTTTTATACCAGAACAACAAAAACCTTGTTAATCTTACGAGCAAAGTATACAACTTCAAAGAATTATGGAAACCTTGCAACTTTAGGACTTTTATTTGCTTCTAGAAAACAATAAAATTCCCCAAATGCCTGCATAATAAACACTCTAAAATCTAATAAAACTGGAAAAAATATCCGATTCACTGTGCCTGTCTGATGGCTCGCTAATAATCCGATTTGGAATGTGTCATTTAAAGGCTAAATTAAAAGCTTCATACCAAAGTAGTAATGGATTCCCACCTCACAATGGCTAATTTTTCTTTTATTGAAATTTTATATTTTAATTTAAAGGAGAAGTCATGCAAGGGGGGGGGGTAAATTCTTCTGGGTGAAAATTTAGCTACCACATGTACTCGCACAGAAGCTGGATCCAAGTGAAAATTGTAGTCAAGTTCCAAACTTGCAGCCACAAAATGCATCAGCAGATCTGGGTCTATGCAGTTTGTTAGGACTAATCAGTAGAACAATATAGAACCTGACCTGGTAGCATAGCATGTGATGGCAAATCAGGATCTATGTTATATGCGGTTGAACCTGACATATGCATGAGTATATACAGTATATAGTCAGAGTACTACATATAATATTTGTAATAAACAAAGCTCCAACAAAAACTAGGGTTGTGTCTGCAGACAAATAGACAAATGTATCAGAGTTGCATCAAATTTATTTGTGTACTTCAGTTCTTTAATTATTATCCTGATCAGTCTGAAAGGAAACTACAGACACACAATAATATTTTTAAAAAATGGTTATACTCACAAGTCAAATCAAACTGCAAACAACAAAGATCCTGATCTGCCATAGTATAATGCACATGCAGGTCAGGGTCTATGCTGTTTGTTCTACTGATTACTCTTAACAAACAGCACAGACCCAGAATTGCCAGCACACTATGTGACAGCAGATCTGGGTCTGTGCAGTCTGCAGTCTGACTCATCTTATAAGTAAGTATATATGGTACTTCTCTGCAATGATGCACACAGTGGAAAATAAATGCTTGTGATATGCATTTTTTCATTTGAAATTTGGAAACCCAATATGAATTGGGATAGTTATACAAGAGCACTATTGTGAACAAATATATATTAAAGTTAAAACAGAACCAACAAATCTGGGGACTGGAGGTGTGTGTGTGTGTGTGTGTGTGTGTGTGTGTGTGTGTGTGTGTGTGTGTGTGTGTGTGTGTGTGTGTGTGTGTGTGTGTGTGTGTGTGTGTGTGTGCACATGCATCTGTCCGTGCATGATGTGTGTGTGTGTGTGTGTGACACATGAGCACATTTCCTATGACTGAATGAAAAAATAGCTATTTTACTGCATGAATATTTCTGTTTCACATTCTTTACATACTTTTCTAGATTTCTAATCACTACTTTTTAGTAATTGCCAAGTAAGAGTCTCTTCAAGGGACTGATGCACTACTGGCTTTAAAAAATCTCCATGAATTCAAGATAAGACATTTCTTACTTTTAAGCTGCTGATCGTTGAAACAACCTCTGATATTCATCAGTGATAACAAGTTTTTCAAATTATCTGCTGTGGTGGACAAAGTACATGTCAGATTGGTACCATTTGCATTAAAACAAAGTACATTAGAAGATGTTTGGACAAAACCCTGATGTCTTAATGACCATCCATCTAAGGGGAGTGACAACAAGATTTTCACAACAGCAATCATGGCAGCCATGTTGGACATACTGCATGACTGACACCATTTTCATTTAGTACCTACTACTTATCATAAGAAATCTGCTGGTGAAAACCTCATGTTGATATATCCATCCACTTTAACAGAGTAGAGATAACAATATTTTCAAGATAACCACAGTGGTGGCAACCATGAGGGTGAGTTATTTTCATGGTGATTTAGGACTTACTAGACACCACAAGAACTCTTCTGATGAAAAACCCAAGTCAAAATGACTTTCAATTAAAGAGGAACAGTGAAAACATGATTTTTTAAGATGGCAACATCATAGACAAAAGATCAGTACGATTTCAGTTTAGGATCAACAAAACATTGTAAGAAGTCTTTTAATGAAAACCCCATGCTGATATGATATCAAGATTTTCAAGCTGGCAATTTTGGTAGCCATAATACACCTCATATTAGCACCATTTTCATTTAGGACAAACCAGACATCATAACAAATCTTTTGGTGAATACCTTTCTATCCAGGAGGAACAGTGATACAATTTTTAAGGTGGCTGCTGTGGTAGCCATATTAGACATCAGGTCAGCACCATTTTCATTTAGGACCAATTAAACATAACAACTGTGTTAGAGAAAACGTCATGTTGATACAGGCATGTATTCTGGAGAAGGAGCAATAACACTAACAAAATTGTCTTGATGGGCTGATGTTGTGACCATAACGACATCAAATCAGCAACATTTTCATTTAGGACCAACTAGACATCATAAAAAGTTTTTTTTGTTAAAATCTCATATAAAGGAGTAGAAATAACAAGATTTTCAAGATGGACAATGTGTGGTGGCCATATTGGATGTCACAATGGCACCATGTTCATTTATTTAAAACAAACTGGACATCATATGAAGTCTTTTGCCAAAAACATCATGTCAATATGACTCCATTAGAAGTATGGATTCAAGAGTAGCGACAAGCTTAGCTCATCTGATGCAGCAGCATCACATTAATATGTATACATCTTGCTCATTGTCAAACTTACACAAGATCTTTATGATATAAGCATACAAGTAAATTCCAAGTTTGATCAAATTCAATTCAGATCAAAAATATGGCCTCTAGAATAGTAACAAGCTCCATCACTCAGATACAAGATCAACTCATTAATGATCATGGATGTCACTCACTGCTAAACTCTGACAGCTTGACAATATAAGCATATATTCCAAGTATGATAAAAAACAGATAAGAACTCTGGCCTCGAGAGTGGTAACAAGCTCTGCCAATCAGATGCAAGATCACTTCATTAACATGCATGGATTTCACTCATTAAGGAACCCATTCAAGATTTTGATGACTGATGCCCACATTTCAAGCTTGATCAAAACCATAACTGACGTATCAATTTCAGAGGTATAACAAGCTCCTCCCAATAGATCCATGATTGTCTAATTTGTACTGGTGGATCTCACTCATTACTGAATTCATCAAAGATCTTAATGATAGAATTATATGTTCCAACTTTCAACCAAACTGGACGAGAAATGTGGCCGACAGGGTAGTAACAAGCTCAGCCAATCAGAAGCCTCTCATTAGTATGCATAGATCTTGCTCATTATTCGAGACCTTTATCATATTTGCTTATAATTCCAAGCATGATCAAAATTAGATCAGAAATATGACCTGCTGACTGGTAACAAGGCTGACCAATCACATGAAAGATCACCTCATTAATATACATGGATCGTACTCATTACTGAACATGTTCAAGATGATGATATAACCCCATATTATAGGCATCATTGAAATCAAATCAGAAATATGGAGACCAAAGTATTAAGAAGTAAGTGCTGATATACTGATACACAATGCACATGAGACACATGACCATAGCAAAACTGCAACTGGCATTAAGGTTTGTGAGCTAAGAATACATGCTGTGGGGGGACAGATGTAGTATTTATAACACAGAGACTTGGGCAAATTTCAAGTTATAAGTTCAAACCTGTTTTGCCCTGTGCTTTGTGGCTATAGTATTTAAACAACTGGGAAAACATAATAACCAAACAAATGTGTGATATGTGAAGTTAGCTCATCAAGATGCATCCCATCACCCAGTTTCATGATTCTGGATAGTATGGTATGAAAACGGTATGCAGAAAACACGTGAATGCAAAAACTTAACCTGAGCCAATAAAACATAAAAAGTAGGTCATAAGGGCTTTCCTTTGTTGTATAGGTATGGTTCTAAACAGAGATGCATATAATCATGTACTTTGATTATTCTCTATATTAAAAAAACAACAAAAAAACCGCACAAATTTTAACTGTCAATGAAGTATGAAATATGGGTCAGTGACTGACATTTGTGATGAATGTGTAGTACTTGTCAAGATGCATCTCCTAACAAACTTACAGGATTTCATGTATTTGCAAAACTGATAAAAGAGTGCATAAAAATGTGGTCATGAGCTAACTGCAAAAACTTTAAGTAAAATGTGAAGTGCAAGTCAAAGTGACCTATTTTTGTTGTAATGATGTCATACAAGAAGTGATTCATACTTTCATAAAGTTTGATGATTCTAGCATGAATGAAGGAAAAAAACTTCAAAGAAAACAATTTACCCTTTAAGTAGTTACAGGCATAAATCAAATATGGGTCATGGTGACCACCTTTTAAGATAAGGGTATAGTGCTCATCAAGATGCACCCATCACCAAATTTCATGATTCCATGCATAACAGTTATATATGCTGGGTGCAAAAACATGTGCTCATGAGCTAAGTGCAAAAACTTAACCTTAACAAATTAAATGTGAAAAATGTAGGTCACAATGATTTTTTTTGTTGTAAAGATATGGTACAGAGAAGCATAAAGAGAAAGTGAAAAATAAAGTCAAAACAAAATTTAAGCCATCACTTGCTGTCACCTACTTTCTGTGATGAGGGTGTAGCACTCATCAAGATGAATCCCCTCACCAAGTTTCGTATTTCAAGTATCATAGTATGCACACAGGCTGCAAAAATCCCCGAGCAAAATGCAAAAACTTAAGTAAAACTGTACAAATAATATACATGTAGAAAGTTAGCCTCCTTAGCCCCCTCCCCAGGAGGCAGTTGCTATGAAACTACTCCAAATTATTACCTATGAGAAGAAAGAATGATTGGGATGCAGTGTGGCTCTGCATAGGAACATAGTTGTATGTGTGCAAACAATGATGCAGATACCAAGGCTGGTACAATGGCTGTTCACTACGTCACTGAAGTAACTAAAAATCCCTGATCACCCATAATATACACCCATTAATTTATCTGAGAATATCAAACTGTCAATTTGCTTAATGGAAGGCAAAAAGGCAAAAAAGAAATATTTCTGTTTAAAAATTGCAAGCAAAGTAAAGTATTAAATTAATGACTGGCTTTTTTAACACCACAAAAAAAATCCAACATGATCATTTGGCTTTAATGGAGCCTACCATCCAATGAAAGACATGAGAAAATAACAAAATCTGTTAATGACAAGCTCTATTCCAGTGCGATATTAGAAGCTAATCAAGTTCCCTTTCAATTTCTGACTGACATATCATCAACCTCTTGGGATTTCATTTAAATCTTGGAAATAAGAAAAGGAGATTATTTTTGTTTAAACAACCAGTATTCTTGCCAATGAAGAATTAGATACAATATTTTTTTTTACATGTAAACTTAAGGAAATGTGTTACATTTTGAAAGGGATATCATCTTACCATATGCTTCAACATATAAGCATAAGTTTAGAATGAAACTTAAGAAGCATCAGCAGCTTTTCACCAGTGACAGATAGGTTGGTATATGTAAGTAAGTAGGTTGGCAGGTAGGTAGAAGATGCAAGGATGGATATATGAACATTAAATATATATATGGATTGATAGAAAGATAGATACATGTACATAAAAGATCTAGACATGGCAAGAATGATAAACTGAGTACAGTGTAAATATTCATGTAGTAAAACCTGTCTGTAATCAATAAATAAGAAACCATTAATTGTTTCCCTAAAACCTGTTTGTAATGAATGATCAAGAAACCATTGTAGATGGGTGTTCTTTACAGTTTAAATATACAGTATAAGCAATATTAGTAAAAGGGATTCATAAAATAGAACCTTTGTTATAAAGTATCTTTTTTTATGGGGATCTACAGACTACAGATCAACAGTGTAAACCTGCACATTGTGAAACCTGTCTATAACGAATATTGAAGAAATCATACATTGTTTCCTTTGAAGAATGGTGTCCTTTTATATGTGTCATTTAAATATAAAAGCAAATTAATAAAAGGGCTTAATCAAATAAATATTTTGTATTTACTTGTCCAGGCTCCAAAGAATATGTTTCCTGTTGCACTGGTTTTAAAATTAGGGTAGGTAGGTATTATTTTTTTAAAAAACATTTTGTATATTATAATGATTAATACATGTATATATAATACACTAAGTGTTTCAAGTACTGGGCAAAACCAAATCAATTAAATGTACAAATCAATTTTTGGAATTTTTAAAAAAAATTTGTTTTTAATTTTTATTTTTTACCATGGGGGGAAAAATGTGCAAAGGTCTGCACCAATACAGGGATGGTCAGTTAGCTGGAAACACACAGATCTTTTTTTGCCTTATGTGGTGCATGCTAAGCCAGGTTTCACTGTACAAAAACAGCAAACTGATTAAATCACAATCTCCAATACATAAGCTAATACTGTACTAAACTAATAATCAAACAAGCGGAAATTGCAGCCTGGAATTCTGTGCCATAGTGTTTTTAATTTCAAAACAAGGTAATAATTACATTAAGCTTCTCAAAACAATACTGTAAGAACAACAACAACAACAGCCTGATGTCAACATTTGCCGAACATGGTGATACCATAAAATATATTCGACACCAATAGAACCCCTATGCATATCACAAATATGTTAAAATCAACTTTGATACAAATGCCCTTTTTGTGATTATTCACTAACAGCACCAAAGTTTCTGAGCTACCACATATAACATACTTCTAAAGCACCCTCCATCAAGTTAGACCTTAATTCATTGTGGAAACAGCAGTGGTTCAGTTTGTGGAGCATTAAAGTTATAATCCAGTGGGGCTGCAGGTTTGATACACACCCAGGCCAGCCCAGAATGGGTGCCTCAGTGTGTTGCTGGGAAAGGCACTTAGCTTCAACTCTAATTTCATAGGCATGATGAAGTGGAAAATGCCATAAATGTGACATTAAAAGCAATCAACCATCTTCCCACATGTAGAAAAGATATTTCTCAAGGCAGAAGGTTCCTTAATAATTTAGGATAACACGACTGACAAAGATGCAGATAGGTTGCAATTTACATTTACACCTGAAAAGATCAAGCAAGCTTACTATAAAATTGGAAGCTAGTAACAGTCTCTGATTGAATAAAAACCCAATATAACTCTGGAAAGGACATTACAATTGCTTCTGAATTCAGTACTTTTGGTGAATTCCTGAGAGATCTGAATAAAATGCAGGGCTAATTAAAACAATCAAGCAGGCATTGTTTCAGTCAGGTCAACAGCAGGGTGTAGACAGCTGGAATGTACAGGCATGAGGAAGTCTGCAGGCCATGAAATAAGATTGTGACAGTTGGATATAAAACTACCATACCAGTCTTGTATCTGTCTGTTCCTGATGGCTATAGGGGATGAAGCATCACCTGCCCAATTCACAACAATGACAATGTTAGGATCACTTTCCTATTACAATTTCTTTTTTTCCTGAAACAGTACAAGAAAGGGATCATGCAATGTAATACTCTTCTGCTGAAACGACTAAAATTTAGTCAAGCATCAGTCAGTTTTTTGTGATCAATTCTGGAAGGAAAATTCAGTTGTTCACCAATCCCTGCTGTTTCTAATTTCAGACTGTTTGAAGAAACAGCCCCAGTTTTGGCCAGACATTATGTGAACATTACTCCTTTAATAATCAATCATCATTAAACTGAAACTGAAACTGATACTGATAACTGAATTTTAACTGATTGCAACACTACATAAAAAAGATCTTATTTTAGTAATGTTCAAATTTCACAAATTACAACGCTGCAGATTTATGAGAAAATTTTCACGAACAGCACATGTGGAAGTGGTCTTCAGTGTGATGCATATTTGGTGAAAAATCAGTTCCTTATAGACATTAGGAATATTTTATACTTGTGAAAATGTTCTGGATTTGAGCTTGTACATAGTAACTGACACTAAAATATTTTTTCTGAAGGTACTGACTCAAGGGACAATAAACTATTGACACAATGCTCAGATTATGAATGGGGGAACAGAAAAATATTTTTTTTTAGCTCCTCAATGTGACCTAAAATATACAGATTTAAAGGGGTTAGGAACAGTTTAGAGGGTCAAAAGAATAATCAGTTATCACAATGTAGCTTGGAAAAATTCTAAATTTTACCCTTTCCAAGTAGACTTGCAATTTTCAGGAACTTGGTATTTTCTCCTTCACATTTTATGTAAAGTTCTCAGCAGGTAATGTATATTTTTATTAGCTTGACCAACTCTACCTGAAAAGTATCACTGATGATAAACAAATATAAATTTTCTTTTGCTTCATTTGTTTTTCTTCCTTTCTAAGTTAAGATAATATTTTTTTATTTCAGACTACATTGTCCAAACATCTAAATTAAAATATAGATATAATGTAAAAGTATTGTAAATATAAAAGATCATAGATATCTTGTGTACAAGTATACAGACACATCTACAATGGACTTTGCCCTGCATTAGTAAGATTGAAATTATGTAGTTCATTTATAGAGTAATCTGTTCCATCCATTTATAATACAAGAATTTAAATGATTGACATAGTTCCACAGAGATTTCAATATACAGTTCTTACTATTAGATATTCTAGTCATCATTGAGAACACATACTTTCTCATTACTTCAACAAAACTGAATATGTTACAATTTACAAACATATTGGAGGCACTGATCCATCATGGCAGGCTTAAGAAAATGAAGACATTTATTATAACCAATAACCAGTTTTCTTTTCATGCATTCACTAAAATTTGTCCAGAGAGGAGCACAATACATTTTTCAGCAATAAGATTTGAACAATCTAATTCTGATATTCAATGAACATTCTTAGCATTCTTACACTGTTTAAAAAAAGTGTTGGAACAAGTAATCAAACAAAATAGTTTAATTTGTTTTCTATTTTCCAGCTATCAAAGGATTTCATCTCTGGAAAACAGGTTTTTATTTTAATTTAAACAAAACAAATGTTATGTGATAAAGGAAATAGACAATATTATGCCAATATAACAAGAGATACCTTAAAAGCTCCCTAATGATAATTAACAAAATACAACTTTACCAAACTCTACTTGTCTCTCAAGACTGTACTACTTAAAGGTAAATATTTTTTAAAAAACACAATGCACAATTATTGGAAAATCATAATGCATTATTGTTCTTTCCTTAAAATTTTGGTTGACTGACCAACAGGAACGAAAAAAACTAAAAGAATCATGTGAACACATGCTCATTTATGAAATTTACAAGCTACCCATGTAAAATCGAGAAGTTTATACACAAATCGGCATAAACTATTAGTATATACCAGTAAGTTTAAGCTCAAATTAACAAAAAAAATAATGAAAAACACATCCTCTAATGGCTTATAGAAAAAGATCATCTTACTGAATAGTAATACACATTGATATATATCATATTACATAGTTAACAATTTAAAGTTAATTCAAGTAAAATACTTAACATATTTTTCAGATAAGAATCTGTGTTGTTACCTCTATTTATTACTATTTAATTGAGCCTGGCAAAATGTTGAGCTGACAGTTTCAATGAAAGTATGAAAACTGAGCCACTCATCTTCATATTGGTTATCTTTCTCAATTTGTTCAACACAGCTATTAAGCTTTGCAGCAAAATGATGCAATCAACAGTTTACTTTTGAACTAAAGTACAAAAATCATGTCTTAACCATAGTAATGTAAGACTTAACCAGTCAACATTGACCATCTGCCTGGACCCATCTTTAAGGTTTGTAACCTATGCAAGTGCCTGATTATTTCTGAAATATTATCCCATAGACCAGTCTATGCATAACCACCAATGAGTTGATGAATACCACTGATGGCTTGCATACCTTAAACTTGCAATTAATAGCCTTTCTAAACTGCTTCAGGGATTCTAGTATTGCTTTAGTCAATGCAACTGGAGAAAAAATTAGGAGAAAAATGCAGACATTAAAGTAAAAACTTATTATTATTATCATTATCAGTATTATTATGTACCCACCATTTCCTACCATGTTTTCATACAATTCCATTATTAAACTTCTTAAAAGGTTACATTTCAGGTAAGAAAAAGCTCATCAATTTTTACATAAAAGGTCAAGGTCCCCTTTGGCTAAAAATTAACAAGGCAAGGGCTTACATGTCAACCCCAGGATTAAAGCATCAAAGTAAAAGATGATTTGTGAAATATATTCAAATAAAATTTTTTTAACAAAAACCTTAATGCAATTTTTCTATGAATGTGACATTAAACCAAAGATAAATGGGCTAGCAAGTATATCACAGATTTAACCATCTTAGTGTCATAATGATTTATGCAAATTATGAAGAAAACAATGAAAGGGTTTAGAAAATACATGCAAACAAAATAACTGCAACCATAATTGAACACAAATTTTCTACAACCTTAACCCAACAGTAAAAAGTGCAACCTGGAATATTGTAGAATTAATTGTCTTAGATTTATACTAAGTATGAGGAGACTCTATAAGGAGTTTAGGAAATATATGTGTACAACTGAAAAACTTAAATGAAAACCTTAACAAAGTGCTGATGCTGCTGCCACTATCAGAAAAGTCACATACTTGACCTCATGCACAAGAGTTTTTGAGGTTTCTGGCATGAGCAGTCACTCATAACAATATATGTATCATAAGCACAAGTCTTAACTGCACTTGCATTAAATTTAATTTCGTCAGGGAAGAAACCTTCAAATCAAGCGAACTATCAGAAGAAAGTTTGACAGTCATGCTGAATGAATCATGTGCTTAATTCTAATCATGAAATGGAGAAAACATCCACAAAAAAAAGTTTTTCAAATATAGCTGCATATGAAAAAGTACTAACAATCCCAAAGAATAAACTTAAGATCAGAACTATACAAATCCAAAATCATGGCAATATGAGGCCAAAGTAGTTCACTGTCTAATTTCACTCACTTGACAGCCACAAGTCTTAGGAAAGAAAATGCATACATATACCAAGGGACATCAACAGAATAATAGTAGTGTTGTGATACTAAAGCAGCAGTTCTAAACCTTTTGGGATGGCAACCCAGATTAGGTTTGTGGTGTTAGCCTCACCACCAATCAAATGCTAAAAAACAAAAAAAACCACTTGGATAGGAAATTTCAAATTATTAAGGTTGATCTCTGCTACCAACTCAAAACAGTATGGCAACCCAGTTTGGGGTTGTGACCCATGGGTTAAGAATCACTGTACTAAAGAATCTTCCTGTATGGTTATTCAGTTTTGTAGGGTTTACTACCATTTCTTAGCACATGACAGGTTATAAATGGCAGCCAGTATATTTGGTTGATGAAGAACCACACACCTATGGGAAGTTTTTAGCAAGCTTTCTCATATAGCCACAATGTCTGAACACAGACTCACAGACCCCAACGAAGAGAGATGAAATGTGAGCAAGCTGAGTGCCTTAGACCACTCTGCCTATTGAGGTCACTATGCGTGGTGAAATATGAGGCAGTGGGTCACAGCAAACTGTTTTAAGCATACAGTATTTTGTTGTTGTTGTTGGGTTTAATGCCATTTTTCAGCACAAGATAGGCTATGCATGGCGGCTAGTATAATTGGTGGAGGAAGAACCCTGGAAAACCCCAGGAAGAACCACCGACCCACGAGAAGCTACTGGCAGGCTTTCTCACGTACCCACGTTAGCCGAGCCTGAGACTCGAACTCACGCAGAGGTGAGATGGCAGTGATCCATAATGGTGAGCGCTTTAGACCACTCGGCCACTCGGGGCCCCTACAGTATTTTGTAATAATCTAGATCATCTTGAGGAATTCAGTGAATGGCCTGAGGGGAGAGTAGTATTAACGAACTGAATTACCCTCATGAAATAAATTAAATTGGACTAAATCACATCTACTTATCAATAAGTACATTTAACAGGCATCAGAATAATTCATGTTCCAGTGACCTTTGGAGTTCTCTGTCCACTTAAGTTAGCAGCCTATCAGATAAAATTTCACATCTCATATTTGGGAAAATTATCACTAGGAATGGTGTGTTCCAAATGATGTTCTTCACTTCCTGCAGTAAGAAAGCTGTGATTTGATTGGTCAATCAAATGATCAACAGAATATGACCTCATATAAATGATGGCTGTAAAATCTACTTACTGACAAGAAAATCTTGACTATAATCAGAGTGGAAATAATTTATTATTATTATTATTATTATTATTATTATTATTATTATTATGGGCTTTCCACAGTTTTGGGAACACATTTATTTCCATATATACAAATGAAACACAGCTTTTCATAATAAAGTAAGAATTATGATGAGATTATTCAAATTACCAATTCCATAAACATTAAAGAAGTGCTGGATTAAAGAAGCACAAGACCATACCTGTTGCAGAAATACTATCTTTCTATGTAAAGACAAACCTGTATTTAAAAAAAACTATCACTAAAATCAGGCTCTCAAACTACAGGCCTTGCCTTTACTCACAGCAAGCAGCACTTACATTAGCTCATTAGTCAACACTGCTTGCCTAATTGGCTGTAAGACCAAGTTTGCAACAGTTTAAAATGATTGTGTTGCTGCATCCCACTGTGAGACTTGGGCCATGTTACCTGACACCTTCACAGTGGTCTGACACCTGCTGGAACTCCTTTCACAACTTTACACTTGCCCTCAAATTAACTTTCACAGCTGGTTATTGGCTTGCTAAATGGATACCCCACTAGTTGGGTCATCAAGGTAAAGAAGATTTTATTGAAAACCTATTTCTAACAAGCATTACATTGCTATTGCTTAACATTCACATTGTTGGCTAACTGGGACTTTGTGACAAGTTACCACAGGGAATTTGGAGTTTCTAACAAGTTGCTGCAGGGAATTTCAATACCCTCCATATCTATTTCCATTCAAGTGAACATTATGTATGTCTGACTTGTGCAAACCTATGTATCTTGTTATATTTACTTTAAGTTTTTAAATACATAATTTGCTACTAGAATGAATATTGTTACCTGCAACAGCCATTTGCAGCAAATGAAACTAAGAACAGATATCTTTCTGTATCATAACTGGTTATGACTCATTAGCTTTTGACCTTATCACAAGGCCTTCATCAGAGGAATGACTTCTGGACTGGAGTCTGTTGGTCAACAACCATAACTTCTACACTGCAACAGTGGACACTTCAAAATTACTTGATCAATATTATTAGAACTTGGCTGATCAGAGATGTTTCAGAATCCATTCTGGAAATGAAATGGGGGAGGGGTCCACCAATATTTGAAAATAAGATAGGATTTTGCTAATTACATGTTTAATTTAATGAATAAATAAATGTACAGCTTGTAAAAGTGATGTGCATTTTCTGCACATTTAGTTGAATTTTTGGTGTGATATTTCACTAATTACCTCATTCTAACTGAAAATGTTTCCTCTCATAAGATTTTTACTATCAGGCATCTCATAATGTCCAATTTGGTCCTAAATGAAAATTATGTCAATCTGATACCCAATAAAACTAGTAGCGAAGCCATCTGGATTTTTTTGTTTTTATTTATACTCCACCTGAAGGGAAAATTCTGTCAAACATGGGGGTTTCCATGATGTCTAATTGGCTATAAATGAAAATGTTGATCATTTGACCTCTAATATGGCTGCCATAGTGACTATCTTGAAAATCTCATTACCATTACTCCTCCTGTATGGAGTTTTCACTAGATGACGTCTTATGATATCTAGTGGGACAAAATAAAACTTATGCCAATCTATGGCAAAATATGCACACCAATGCATCAATCTTGTAAATCTTGTTACTGCTAATTCTTCTGAATGATAAGTACTATTGACATTCTCATGGTGTCTAGTTTGTCCAAAATGAAAATGATGCTGATCTGACCTACAATATGGCTGCTTTGTTGGCCATCTTGAAAATCTTATTATCACTACACCTCCTGGACAGATGGTAATATCAGCATGGGATTTTCACCACAAGACTTCTTATGATGTCTAGCTGCTCCCAACTGAAAATGGTACTGATCTGTTGTCACAATGGCAGCCATCTTCAAGATTTTATTGGCACTACTCTTCATGAATGGAAAGTCATATCAACATTGGGTTTTCAAAGAAGGCTCTTCTCATGGTGCCTAGTAAGTCTTAAAAGAAAATTATGCCAGTCTCAACTCCAGTATGGTCATCATGGTCACCATCTTGAAAATCTTGTTTTTACTCATTTTCCTGAATGAATGGTCTTTGGTTTTCATCAAAAGACTTATTATGATGTTTAATTAGTCTTAAATGAAATTGGTGCCAAATTTGAATCCTATATGCCCATCAAGATCGTGATATTGAGACAAGTTTAATGATTTTTGGTATGTTTGAGTTTCTCAAGAATATAAACGATGGCTTCAATACTTAGCAGTTAAAAATAAGAAATGGCCATATCTCAGATTCCTGGAAATTCCTTTTGGCTACCAGTAGTTGAATATAAATCCCCTCAAGAGAATTTTTTTTATTTATTTTGGTCTGAGAGTGCATCATATCAGTTATATGAAGAACATTCATGTTTTTCTATGAAATGAAAAGGAACTATGTACAACAAGATAAGAAGTGTCATGCAATTTTTTTTTTTAAAAATGTTATATGTTAAAATGGAGAAGAGGGAGATAAAGTTTCCATGCATTTGTGAAATTGTGCAATATGAGCATGGCCTAAAAATACAGGCAAGCACAAAACTTTAAATAACACTCTAATTCTCAATGCATGCCAAAATAAAACATTAATACCATATTTCAATTTCATATTTTTTGCTCAACTACTCAGAAGCTGAACAAAATCAGATAAAACAAACAGTAAAGAAGCCATATAAAATTCAAGCAACAATGTTTATATATAAAATTCTGAAATCTGTAAGTCTACAAGTCTAGTTGTGGGATAATGGGAAACTGATACGGACCAAACTTTTTCAGTTTACATGCCTAGAAATCCTTCTAGTTTGCCATGACCTTTTCTCACTGGATTTTTTTTGCACACATGGGCACACATGACTGTAACCCGCATGTGGCTGGTGAAGATATCTTGTACTTGTGCCATGGACAGTAAGAATCTGTGCAATGAAAAGACACATTCATGTCACGAGAGACACATTTATGTCCAGCCCCAACTTCTCATTTGTGAACTTGCAGACAGATATCAACAGATTAATATATGTTTCCTCAATATTTATAGCCTGTAAATCAATTATCCAAAGTTTCATATCTATGCAGACAGTCATCAGTTTTCTATTTTGGTCAACACAATTTAGAACTCTGCCATGGTAATTGTTTAACCTTTGATGGCCACTGTGCTGATACTATTTTGGGCAACAGCAAGAGTTTCCAAACAGACATGTATTCAGTTATGTAACCATAATGAAATTATTTTTCCAGTGCTGCCATCAAATCCATTTACCATCAATATGGCTCTAACAACAATTCTGATTGGCATGCCAATAACAATTGCCTTCCTGCCACACCACATTAACGGTTGTTGTTGTAGCAAGTCCATAAACAGCATCGACAACAATAAACACGACATTTTAAATTCACATGTAAAATAGTTTTCTTTGCAATTTCATCTTGCAGCTGCTGTTTTGCTTCAATTATTGGTAGCTTTCATGGTCCATCACAGGTCTTCTATAAATATTGTCATTGTGAAGTATAATTAGTCTTGTCTGGGTGCAAGACACACATGCACTTTCAACCAATTATTTTTCTTCACTTGTATAACAGACATGCAATCATAGAAATATCTTCCTGTGAAATATTTATGTGTTCACTGATTACTGGCTCAGTAGGTTTAGCACCATGTTCACCTAGAAATACACCAATTTATGCCTTTGGTTTGTGCCTTTATATTGTACCTTTTACAGTCAATTTCGTCAAAGAACTATTATGCAGATAAGTGCATCTTTGATAAATATCAGCTGACTAGGTTTGTTTTCCTGGCTGAGCCAATTTTGGTTCAGCAAACTTTATGGAAAATGTACCAGTGAGATCATCAGTGAATTTCACTTCATCACTGTAGAAAAAAGTCTCCCACTGATTTCACACCTAACAGTGACAGATCTTCCAGTGATCAGGTGTTTTCACATCCCAGTGAGATGATTCCAAGCCGGCCTTGGTTTGGTAGTGGATAATTTCTATTTGGCCCTCACATAGATCATATCTGAGACAATACAAGGGTCTGGTTAACCCCACTCTGAAGAACATGTTCATCAACAAGTGGAACAAAATGGACACTGATGTTAGCATCTTGGGCAAACACCCTGTCTGTAAATTCCACATATGTATTTTTGGGTAAGAACCAGGAAAATATCCTCAAAATGAGTCTGTATCTGTGTACTGCATCTTGATGATGTAGCTTCATCCAGTTGTAGCAGAACTCATACATGGACCTGTCTGACAGATCCAATATGGGCATATTGATGTAAACGGGCTTTTGCTGACAAGATAATCAAACTAAATGTAGTGGTTTACCAGCCACTCATGAATATATATATATATATATATATATATATATATATATATATATATATATATATATATATATATATATATATATAATTTGTAATAATTGTTGGCTTTTCCCATGATTATGTGTTATGTATATCTATAATGTGTGATTGACCTTGCTTAGTATTCGAATTAAGGGCTTGCCTTACTAGTGACATTGATTTCGTAAACATAATACATAGTTAATATTTCTCTATGATGATATATGAAATATTCAGAACATTATTAATGAAGGTAAACATGTTTACTTGTATCTAAGTTTAGGACATTAATTTTATTGACAACAGAATGTTTTAGAGAGGAAGTCCATTCTGGTTTTGTTATTGCATTGTAGCTTTTTATATTAATGTTGTTAACTTCAAAATTATTCATTCCTACCTTAACATCCAAAGTGGAATCATTCTTCTTGTTGTATTTCAGTTAATATTTGAGAGGATTTATTTATTAAATTATTCACTGAAATTACAAAGTGCTCACTGATACTGCTTGAACTAAATCATTATTTTGGAATTATTGTGAATTCATTTAAAGACATTTTGGATTACATCATTGTCATACATCATGACTATTGGCACATTAGTTCATTTGAGGCCAGTGGCACATCAGCATGTTCAATATTGGAATTCATTAGGAATACCACTGGAATTTAATTGGAACTCTAAACCTTGGTAATTGTGATAGAACTTTTAGGACTATGTACAATTTAATTCACAATGCTGTAAGTTCTTTTTAAATTTTCACTTCATATTCTAGGGAAATACATTATTTGTTGTATTTTGCAGCCACTCCAATTCTCTAACAGTATATCATTTATATGATGACAGTGTATATCAATCTGCAAGCTCACAGATAAAACGCTGTGGTTGGACATAAATGTGTCTCGCATGAATGTGTCTCATGTGGGGGAAGCCTTCATCATATATATCCTTACCATCTATGCATGCTAGCATGAGATGGCTTTGCATCCACACATGGGATACAATCATGGATGCACACATGTGCCAAACATCCAGTGAGGAAACAGACATGGCAAACTGAAAGGGGTTACAGGCCTATAAAACAAAGATGGTCAGATGGTCTCAAATGTCCATTATTCTTCTACTAGTCTAAATAAAGCAAATCTTTTATGCATAAGGAATTTATATAGCATTTCATATTAATCAGTGCTAAACCAGTTTCAAAGTCACCTTTCCTTTGAAATGATATCGAACTAATAAAAGAGATTCTTACCATCATTATGTGCTATCATACCATACTACAATATCCTATAACAATAATGAAAATATTATAATTTGCCAGCAGTTTTACCACAAGCAATATATACACACACACAAATAATGTCGCTTACAAAAGACACAAAAGTTGCAGCCATTTATCTTAGTTTTTGCTGGTTTTCTTCTGTAAACTGCTCTGATTTCATCAATCACTTTCTTTGATTTGCTGCAATCACTTTGCATAAATCTGAGATGGGAAAATGTACAAATTTCAGCTTGCCCTGCAGCAAGGTTACTGTAAAACTGAACTTGCTCTTGCAAGATTTTAACTTGCCCAAAACTATAACAACATAATAACAGAATATCTGAACCAAAGTTTAGACATAAAGTAAAATACTTTACAAGATGTTTATTTGAAACCGTGACTTTGTTATTCAACAGCAAAACAACTCATTAGTTTTATTTTTATCTTTCTTACAGGAATAATTAAAGTTACCTAAGAAATGTTTCACAGCACATGAATTTTGATGTGTCTATGAGAAAAATGGAATGGTCTGGAAAATAGAATACATAGTTAACTAGAATAGTAAAGATAGACAGACAGCTGATTCCTTCTTGCCTTGTACTTCATCAACAATACTGAAAGGCTGTCTTGGAAATGAGCATTACACTTGCACAACAGAAAGGATTACAAACTGAACATGATCTCAGTCTCTCTTGACCGAATGAGCCAACTCATTCTCTATCTCAGTCTATCAATCTCTGGACAGGTCCAATGGCAAGTACAATGCAAACTTAAGCTTACTTTGGCTGAATCTGAACTTGTCACAGGCATCAGGCAAGTGGATGTGTCAAGCTTAAGGTAAATAAATACTGCAGTAAAAACTGATATAGTTCCAATGATCCATTATACAGGTTTCTGTCATCATCACATATAAAATCTGGCATCTGTATTGAATAAATTACTAAATCTTTCATGACAAACCCTAGCCTATGAACCTGATCTCTAACTTGCTGACTTATATTTCACATAGATATTTTTCACTTGGCTAAATGGCTAAATGGTCATTTGGAAAAGCACTGATGCAACTGCAATTCAAGACTTCCATTTGGGAAACCACATGGTCATTTTAGTATGCAACTAGGGTCGCTAATTTGGATAGAAATCACATGTAAAACAAAAATGCATTTACACAAATGATTATCAGAATAAAAGTCTTTCATTTTTCTTTTGAAACAATTTTTCACTAGCATTGTCCATCAAAATAAGCCAGTTAGTTAAAGAAGCCATTCAATTTGGAACAAAGATATACTAAGGAAGCCCAGAATCAAAGCAACACTGTTGAACAAGTGACCTTGACCTTAAGGTCAAAAGTTAAGCAAGTATGTTAGAGCATTCATTATCTTAGTTTTATAACTATTCATCTTAAAAATGAACAAAATCTATCAAGAAACAAAAGGAAATAAAAAATACTTAACCTAAAGCTTGAAACAAATTTTATATGACTGACTTTGAACCCCAAGTCCAAGGGGCAAATGAGTTTGTCACAGAATGAATTGTCTCAGCTTCATAATAATTGATCCCTTCTTGGAAGGGCCTTAAGATTGGCAAGTTAATTTCAACTAGAAATGTGATCACAGAACACAGATGCCCCAGCACAGTACCTGAAATTACCTAAATGCACAACTTATCCAAGTTGTGACTGTTGTTATTGTTGTTGTCATGGTTCCCACTCTTTTCTAAAGATAAATTTCCAGGTCATTTCCAGAGTTTTTCCGGGAGGAAATTAATTTTTTCAAGGTTCACATATGACCCTTACTGAATGGAATTAAAGAACATTTAAGATTATAAAACATGCATTTTCTAAATCTAAAGATGTTTCTCTTTCAAGACTCTCCAAAACATCCAAGTCAGGAAAGATGATCAAGTACAAAACCACAAAATGTATCACACAAAACAAGGTTGATTATATTCCTATAAATTGGCATGTAAAGTCATCTCAATGTACAGAATAAAAATTCTAACTTTACTTTGCTGACCTGCATTATGTTGCTAAGTGGGAAGAACATAATGAACATAAATTAGGTTTGTTTCCTTTCAAACCTTTAATTCTAAAGAATTCTATAGCAATATATATATATATATATATATATATATATATATATATATATATATCTTATAGAAAGTAAACATTTCCTATTACAGTATAACAAAATAAAAGCAAATAATTAGAATCTTGTCTTGTAACGAAAAGAGTTTAACCCTGAATTTATCTGTGCCAATAAAATCCCAAACAAGATTTCTCAAACAACCTAATCTCCTTAAGATGATCTGGTTAAAACTCCATCACTTAAAAAACATTTTCAAAAGGGTTGATTTAAATTTTGACAAAAGACCTTCAAAATTATATACTGTTGTATAAACAAGGACTGAATTTTCTGTAAAATCAACTTGTCTTCTTGTAATTCGTTAAACCAGACCCCAAACCTGTATTGATACAGGGGCTCATATTGTTTTTTAATATTTAATACATGGGATGACAATTTCTCATTTCAGCTCTGAGACTCAACAATTTAGACTACAAATCTGGCTTAAAACGAATAGCAGTCCATTTTCCAATCTGGGTTTCCTCCGAATATTCCCACCCCATTTTTCATATTTGGACATTTAGGCTGGGGTGTGGGGTCACTGCAATTGCATATAGAAAATTTGGAATTTGCCGCCACCATGCGGTAGCGACATATGGTAGTCGCTTACCAGTGGGCCTAGAAGATTTAAACTTATCTTATATCAACTTATACCTGCATGAAATTGATAGGAAAATGATTTATTATAGTATTATAATCATTATGTCTTTAATCCACTAACAGACTAGACAAAACTACGGCATAAATGAAACCTGACCCAGTACTCGCCATTTGCATTACTAGTCACATGACTTCACAAATCTCAAATGACAACATCGGAAGTCCAATAGTCACGTGATATCAACAACAAACTCATTTTTAATGTTGTTGTACAGAAATTCAATTATATTAAATGAAAGATACTTTTTGTAAAAACCAGCAATCTGTCCAGTCTGATTTATCAAGCAGAGAGCACAGGTCAACGTGGTAGTCACGTGATACAACAAAACTCCAGAAGTTGTTCTTGTAATATATAAATATGGAAAATTTAGTGTTCTTTCAATTTTGTATTTTTATTGCAACCAGTATACAGCTTTCATTTAATATTTTTTTATTATTTTTTTCTCTACAACATTTGAAAATGTGGGTTGTTAGATTTGTGTACTCATGCGACTAGCAATACAAATCACGAGTACCAGGTCACATTTCATCAATGCCGTAGTTTTATCTTATCTTTCAGCAGATTAAAGGCATAATGATTTTAATACTCACAATTTCTGAGAAAATAAGTAATTTTCATATTGATTTCATGCACGTATCACTCAAACTAACAATGTTTAAAGTTTGCTAGACCATCCGGCAAGCGGCTGCGCTTTGCCAAAACCATGTTGGCCTCTTGTGACGCTAGAGTGGTTTTCATACTTTCTATGTAAGGAAAGATACGGATATCGAGCTGACTTTGAAAATTAAAGTCTACTAGATGAATCTAATCCACTGCACGTTTGGATTGACTCAGCATATATGTTTACTGCAAGCACCCAAATGATCTATACTGCACCCTCCAAATATTCTGGTTAGAACTCAAATTTAACTCACGATCAGTTTAGTTACGACACAATTACGTGATTGTTTCGGGTGTCAAGTGGTGGCAGAAAATTCCCGGGGTTTTCCCGACTTTCATCAATATTTGCGAAATTCAAGGACTCTTCACGGTCGGGAAAAAAATTATCATTTCTCCCGACTTTTTCCCGATTTCACAGTAGCGTGGGAACCCTGTGTTGTGGGTTTAACGCCATTTTTCAGCACATGATAGGCTATATATCGCAGACCCACATACACACATAGGCTGAACCTAAGATTCAAACCCACAGAGACAGAGGCAAAATGGCAGTGATCAGTAAAGGTGAGTACTTTATACCACTTGGCCACCCAGGGCCCCACCAAGGTATGAAGGATGGAAAGATGGATGGCAAGGTTAACACCACATGCCTTACTACTGTGACACCAGGCAACCTTGCATGCCTTACTGGTGTGATATTGGGCATAAAAAGACAAAAACATTCTTCTACAAAATACAGGTAACCTTTCTGTATAACCTGTGTCTGCTAATGTTCATAGATGTCACCTTTGTAACATCCCTTTACTTAATTTATTGTCATTTACTTATTTTTAACTTGTACATGAAGGACTTCGATCCATAAAGAACAATTTTCCAGTCCCTTGATTTTCCTTAATAGGCAGGTTTCACTGTGTGTGTGTATACATATATATATATATATATATA
>JAECUM010095402.1:2500-20935 GCA_016617855.1 Megalonaias nervosa | reverse complement strand
TTTCACCTCTTGATCACCACAAATGTTGCACAGAGACTTGTTTATGTTCCACTTTGATCGTTTTGATGTGTCTTTTATTCATGTACTTAACCATTTCGCTTTTATGTATTTTTGTCTTTCGTGTTGTTCACTATTAAAGATGACAATAAACGTGTCATGAAAAAAGCATAAAACTCTTGTCTTCTCCGTCCTCGTGTCAAAAGTGAATTTCTTACACTACTACGGCAACCTCTACTGTCTCTACTCCCTCTTCCTCCACTGTCAAAGTCATTGACGAACACGTAGATCGGACTAGTGTATTTTTTGCTGTGTGCCACGGAACCAACGAACCAACCGAGAAAGATGTCACCCTAAAAAAGACATTCCTCTTCTACCCCAAAAGGAAAGAAAAGGAAAGGACTGCCACCTCGTTTAGCCAAACACTGGGACATGTTGTCTGTCCTGTCCAAAGCTCCTCCACCCATGCGAAAAAAACTCATTCAAACTGCCTCCAAAGACGTCATCGATACCGTGTGCGAATGTTGTCTGAATGTCTTGAAAGACACGATACCTTTGTCTAAACACCAGAAAGAATGCTTAGCCAAACATCGACACGTTCTTCGCCAAATGGTCCAAAAGAAAATACCCATTGGTCAAAAGAAAAAGATGTTGGTGCAAAGCGGAGGAATTTTACCTTTCTTACCCATGTTACTGAAAGGAGTAATGGGTACAATAAGAGGACCCTTACCGAAAGGAGTAATGGGAACAATAGGAGGACCCTTGCTGAAAGGACTGTTGGGAAACATCCTGGGAGGATGAAGATAAAAAGATCCAAGAAGATAAAAGGGACCTCTGGAGTCAAAAGATCTCAGACGTGATCCTTGAAATCCAATGGAAGTATGAAAACTAACTTTAGTGCCTTACAAACGATGGATGGAATACCATCGTTGGCAAGAACAACGAACCCCACATTTACCTCCCAATCCTCATTTGACCGAGATGTCCCAGTTACAACACGAATTGCAGTCCTTGATGGATCTCAGCGATTTGTCAGAAACGGAAAAATCGCAACGGTACGGTCAATTGTTGCAACGACTGCAACTATTTCACCAGAAAGCTTTACTCGAAACAGCTCTACCCACTCTGAAAGATTTTAAGGCCCTAATGAAAAGTTCACCACCACCACCACCACTACCAATCCTAGTGGTCAAGACAGAGGCAGCCCCACGGTTGCCTGAGCAAGAAGAGGCAAGAGAAGTCTTTCAAACACCGTCAGCAGCTCCCATTCCTAGTAAGATTGCAGCGTCCTTGTTGACCCATTCCCCTACACCGCAATGAGAACTTACAGCTTGGGTTAAAAAGATGATGTGCACTCCACCTTCGACACAAGTGAAAAAGAAAGAAGGGAAAGCAGAAGTGAAAAAAGAAAAGAAGACCAAAACCATTCCATAACCACCACCACCACCACAACCACTACCAAAAAACTACCTTCGACTTCTGTGGCACATCGGACACGTAAAACCGTTTCTAAACCACTTTAGAGTACCATCAGCAAAGAGTGCATCACTTATTAAAAAAATGGAGAAGGTGTTAAGCCAACATTTACTACGATCCATCCCATCCTGCAGGTTACGGAGGAGTTCAGAAATTGTATCGTGCTGCCAAAACTCAACTGAAAAGTGTTCGTTTACCTCAAGTGCAACGCTGGTTACAAGAACAAGCCACGTACACCTTACACAAACCCATTCGACGAAAATTTTCCAGAAGTCGCACCCGAGTGGAAGGCATTGATCATCCATGGCAAGCCGATTTAGCCGATGTCTCTCATTTGGCCACCTACAATCGTGGTTACAAATATTTGTTTTGTGTCATCGACGTCTTTTCCAAATGTGCTTGGGTCGTGCCATTGACTACCAGATTGAGCAGTGAGTTAGTGCGAGCCCTCCAACTGCTGTTGAAACAAAGTGGGCGTCACCCTCTTCGATGACAAACTGACAAAGGCACCGAATTTCTGAACTAAGCTTTCCAAAAAGAATTGAAGAAACGTGACCTACATTTTTTCACCACGGAGAATCCCGAAACCAAAGCCAGCATCGTGGAACGTTTTCAACGCACCTTGAAAGAACGTATGTGGAAATATTTTACGCATCAACACACTCTCAAGCACATCAACGTCTTGCCACACCTCGTCCAATCGTACAATCAATCTTACCATCGGAGCATTGGTCGAGCCCCCCAAGAAGTGACTCCCGACAACGAAGTGACCGTCTTCGAGCGCCTGTTTGGTACGTCCCCAACAGTGACTGTCCCCAAGAATGGTGGAGTGTTGGCATCAGGAGATTGGGTGCGCATTGGCAAAACCAAACTCACTTTCGACAAAGGTTACTTACCCAACTGCACTACCGAATTGTTTCGTGTCACCGAACGTGTGCGTGGCCGTCATCCTCCCGTCTAAAAATTGGAAGACATGAACGCGGAAGTGTTAAAATGAACGCTTTACTTGCCCGAGTTACAACGTGTGACCAAAAAAGAAGACGACGTGTACGAGATCGAAAGCATTCTCGATCGAAGAACCCGAAAAGTGGGAAAACGACGTGTCAAAGAAGTCAAAGTGCGTTGGAAAGGATATCCTCCCAGTTTTGACTCTTGGATCGACGCTTCGCAACTCATTGACTATGAAAAGAAGTGATCATCATGCCCTTCAACAGAGCTTCGGCCACTACAGTGACCACTCCGTCGCCCAGTTCTTCTCTGCAAGATCTAGAAAAGCAACCCTTGTGGGTGTGGTGTGGAGACCGTGTGCCTAAAACGCAAATCGTCTTTTTCTGCCAAATCTTTGTGGTGTATTGTGTCATCGATGCTGCCATTGCCAATTTAAGTTTCCAACAAGGAGACAAACAACTGTGGACTATTTTACTTAGCAGTTGCATTGGTTACATTCTTCCCAATCCGTCTCTAAAATATTCCTCTAACAGAAACAACAACAACGGGAGCTTGCGTCCAACGTTAGTCCCCCATCCAACAGTCACCCTAACCATCCTCTTTTAGACACTCCTCTGACTTCCAGTGATCCCTCGGACACTAGAACTCTGGAATTATGAACAACCAATTTTACTTAACGTTACCCAGTGATAGTCCCATGGAGGTGTTTCCCAATAAAACTTTGTGCCGTTACACGGCCAAATTACCTCAGGCTATTCAATTGGATCACGAAGCCCATTGGGAAGTGGCTTTAGTGGAAATGATTCACCCTACACAAATCAAAAACATCATCGAAAATCAAAACACTTTTACGGTAGAAGTTCATGACGAGCAAGTGCAACAAGCCTTGAATGAACGCATCAGTGTAGCTGACTCTATGAAATCACAAGACCCCAAAACTAAACGAACCACTTATCGGTTGAAAATTCCCTCAGGCTATTAATTTAATGGTCAACATTTGGTGAACAATATGGCTGACAAGTTCATTAACGTGTTTGGTAAAGTCTTGGAGAAAACCAGAAAAAGTGTCATGATCGATTACCACAAAATATCTCGTCGCCTACTCATCAAATTTTCAGAGGACAAAGTATTGGCCATTACATTTTGTCCTGAATTGTTTGACATTTTGGGTGGAGACCCTAAGGTGATCAAGATTGCAAGCGAAATACCAGTCGTGACCAGTAACTCGGATTTTTGGAAATATTTTAGATTCTCTGTAGAAATGAACCAAGGACTGAATTTGATTTTTGTGTACTCCGATGTGGCGGAGTACAACGTGGTGGGACATACCTCCGTACCGTTACTGCGTGTCATTCCTTTCATAGTGGATTCTGCCACGAATGCTGACGAGGAAGGTGGAAACACCTATCACGTTCACCGCGAATTTGTACATCCTCACTATTTGCCCGTCAGTAAGTCGTATTTCGACACTGTCAACATTACTATAAAAGGAGATCTGGGACAAAATATTCCATTCACCAAAGGGAAAGTCACAGTGAAACTCTATTTTCGAAAACGATTACTCTAACCTTTTGTTAGTCATGTATCCTGTGTACCGAGGAGTCACTCGACAGCGAGGACATGGTTTAGGTGATATGCTCAAATCAGCCTTTCGTACAGTGGCTCCCGTTGTGAAATCGATGGTGACACGGGGATTGCATGCCTTCAAAGATGCCGCGTTGACTCACGGCAAAGAATTTCTCCAAAATGTCATCATTTACAAACAAAACCCTAAAGAAGCTTTCTTGAGAGCAGGCAAAAATGTCTTGCTTCAAACGGGTAAAGACATTTTGGGCCGGCGAGAAACTCCTATAAATGCCCTAGGCAATGCCGAGTCAGACATTCCTGCTTCCCTGACGCCACAGCAAGGACAAAGCAGAAAAATACGCCGAAAACACCCCTTCAGAGGACTTCACACTCCTACAGCTAGAAAGACTAAGAAAAGAAAAACTGTCCGAGAGTTAGACGTTTTTGATTATTAAATCAGAGAAAATGATGCACCGAGAGTCTTGCGCTTGTTTCAAGTCGGAACTGGATCTGTTTGCCATGCCACCCACCATGATGACAATGCAAGAATCCCAATGGGTCGAATTTCATCCCGTCTCCTCTTTGACGGATTCAGCTCCCATCGAGTTTGAAATCAAAGGACAACCCGAAGATTCTCTCGATCTGAATAACAGTTACTTGTACCTGAAACTCAAAGTGATCAAAACGGACAACACCAATCCGGGAGCCGATGCCAGAGTAGCTCCCTTCAACAATTTCATGCATTCCTTGTTCAGCGAAGTGGATTTTGAATAACAAACTGGTCAGCAGCAGTATGGATACTTACCCTTACCAAGCGTACCTAGAAAATCTCTTGACGTACGTAAAAGAGGCCAAGAACACTCATCTGGATGTTTGCGTGGTATGGAAACCTGACACCGCAAGTGAAGACACGTTTAACGACACAGCCCTGACAGCTGATGACAATCCTCACAATGTGGGTTTTAACGACCGTCGAAAGAAAATCCTGCAAGGTCGTAATTTAGAACTGATGGATCGTTTGCATTTGGACATGTGGTTGCAAGAAAAGTATTAGCTGAACGGAGTGGATATTCGCCTGAGACTCAATCGCAGCAGTGTCGCTTTCCATTTGATGGCTCATGCCAACGAGTACAAAACCATCATCCAAGAAGCCAGACTTTACGTGAGTCGCGTAGAAGTGTTACCTAAAGCGGGAAACGACATCAGTCACACACTGAGCAGATCGACCACCAAGTATCCGATACGACGTGTAGAAGTGAAAACATTCACCATTGCTACTGGACTCCGATCCAAGATAGAAGATCATCTGTTCCAAGGACAGTTACCCAAACGTTTAATCGTTGGCATCGTCAGTAATGCAGCCCTCAACGAAACCCACGATCAAAATCCTTTCCAGTTTAAGCACTACAGAGTGTCCAAGATTGAAGTCAGTCGCGATGGCAAGACCTTGTGTACCAGACCCTTCGAACCTAACTTTGCCCAGAAGAATTACTTGAGATCGTACTTGTCCCTGTACGAACCTACCGGACAACTAGGAACCAACACCAGTCACGGTATTTCGTGCGAAGATTATGTAGGAGGTTACACTTTGTGGGCCATTGCATTCACTCCAGACCAAGGCAGCGACGAGGGACATTTCCACCCTATAAAATCTGGTCAACTACCTGTGGAACTTCAGTTTGCAGAAGCTCTCACCGAGACGGTCAACGTCATCTTGTATGCCGAATTCGATAATACCACTGAAATCGACAGTTTGAGAGAAGTCATTCTAGACTATTAGAAATAATGGAAGACTCCTATCCCTCATTGAACAGTAGAAAATCTTTGGAAATAGAATGGGAGAATAGCGTGAAAACAGAACCCCAAGACCAAGACAAAGAGGACGAGGTAGTAGTCAAGTCCAGGTGGACAGAACAAGAACACATTTAGTGTCCTGTTTTGCCAAACACCTGGCGGATACAATTACAGAATTGAGTAAGAGCGATTGCTATGGATGTCAAAACGATCATCCCAGTCAAATTCAACACGATAAATGTCTGGGAATGAGTCACGAAGAAAATTTGGACGAGTATCTGGACGAAGCTTGGAGTCTCATCTCAGATGAAGCAATGTTGCATGAGTGGTATAAAGGCTTGCGTGATCTTTTCTGCCCTCCATTGTCTACTCTAGAGATCTATCGCATCGAATCTCTCTTAGCCCAGAGTGCGGAGACAAGGCGAAGAAACGGCTACTAGACAGAGCGTTTCAAACAAACAGTCAGAATTGAAATGATGACTTAGCATTACCTGTGAAAAAAAAACAACACAACAAAAAATTGGATACCTGGGAACTTTATTACCTTTTGAACAATAGTTCGTATACTGCTTCTTGGAATCCTGTCGTGTGCGCTAAAGATGAACTACCTCATCGCAAACCTCAAGACCATCAAGCTTATGTCATCAACACGGACGAAAGTCATCTTCCAGGAACTCACTGGGTTGCCGTCTACTTCCCTCAAGAGAATTGTGTGGAGTATTTTCATTCGTATGGATTACCCCCTTTGGAAGACTATATCATTGATTTTATGAGAAGAAATCCCCAGACGACACGATTCAATAACGTGAAACTACAAGGCACAGATTCCATGGTGTGTGGACAATATTGTGTGTATTTTCTTCATCAAAGCAATCTTGGATATCCTTTAGAACATTTAGTGACTTATTTTGATCGTCACTCTTCTAGAAACGATGAGAAAGTAGATTGATGGTTTTGTGACCATTATGGTTATCTTTTGTCTTGAGCTAGGAAACGTAGTGTACATCAATGGCCTCATGACTTTCATCAATGGAAATCTCACATGATTTCACAACGTTGTCAACCTTTTCAAAAATAATTTGTTTGATGTTATTGTTACTTGTTAATGGTTAGTTGAATAAAAAAATGTTGTGGTTTGAAGAAAAAATGTGTCTGTTGTTTGTTTTCAAAAAGCACTGTGAACATATGCTCTTTGACTTTCTCTCTATCCCTCACCATGACATTCGCTATCATAACTTTCCGACACTAAAACCGAGTAGGGACGTTTTCTATCATGTCCGCGTTTGAACCATATAAAGCGGGTTGGTCTCCAGTCTGGTCATCCATGGTTGACTCGTCTACCTATGAACATGCCTTCCAGACTAGCCAAGCTTAACGAAGCTTACGTGAATTTACATCGTGTCAGGCTAAACCTGACCCCGAAGCCTGAAGAGATAGAGAATGTCAGGATGTTATCCATAGCCCAAGACTTGATAGAAGAGGTCTTTAGAGAGGAAATCAAGAAAGAACAAGACGAATGGACAGAGAAGTACAGACTTCAGAAGCAGAGAGAACAGCAACAACAACAGCAGCAGCAACAGCAGCAGCAAGAACCAGACAGAGGTTTTGTCGACTGTCGTGTGGACACCAAAGAGTTCTCCTTCTCTTTCCGCAGAAGCAGGCCGTATCGAATAGGAAAGCCTGCTGCCAGACAACAAAAACAACAGCCCTTTTCAGGGCTACCCCAATACCCTCGAAAAGACATACTAATTCAATTTGCCAAAACAAATTTGTATGTTTAACAAAAATAGAAGTGTGTCTATAAACACTTCGTTTCTATGTCTTGTCGAAACGTGCATGTCTGTGTTTGTAAGTAAAAAAGTTAACGTGAGTGTTTCTTTTAGGTCCGCGTGTTTGATGTGATGGTAAGTTTTGGTGCCAGGGAATGTTTCCCTTCACGTCCGTGCTCCGGGAATATAAAGCAAAGCACTCGTCAGTCTGGCTACCCATCGTTGACTCGTCAACATTAAAAATGAATAGCAGAATTGCTAAATTGCTTGAACTCCAAATGCACCTGGAGTATGCCAGGTGACTCCTGGATGAGCTGGCCATGGAGACCATTGCAGAAAGTGCCAGACTTGAGGAAGAGGAGGGAAAAAAAGAAAGAAGAGGAGAAAGAAAAGAAAAGAGGGATCCTGCCTCACCTCTTCATGAGACCTCAGTTTGAGGTCAAACCTGAGGTGGGGACACAACAACCAGTACGACCACCTCAACCACAGCCACAACCACTACCAGCAGCACAATTTATTCATCCACGGTTGTGGTATGGGAGAAGGAGGGAAGCCTTCACTATCACAGAGACGGAAGACTGGGAGAGTGAAGCCAATCAACGTCCCGCTGCGCTCCCAACCACACGTGTCAATTGGGAGAATGACTGGAGCCGACGTTGTGTGTGTGGTACCAGGCCAGGAAGGTGCAGCCATTAGCCAGGTGCAACTGGAGTTCAACAAAAAAACAGCCCTTCGCAGGGCTAACCAGATCTCTAGAAAAGAGACACTATTCAAGTTGCCAATTGGTGTGAATGTAGAGTAGTGTGACTATAAACAGTCACTCCTTTACCGTTGTGTGTGTGTGTGTGTGTTTGCATTCGCGCTCGTTGGTGTGGATAGTATATATATATATATGTGTGTGTGTGTGTGTGTGTGTGTGTGTGTGTTTTATGCATTCGCGTTCGTTGGTGAGGATAGCATATGTGTGTGTTTTATGCATTCGCGTTTTTTGGTGAGGATAGTATATGTGTGTGTGTATGTGTGTTTTATGTTTTCTCGTTCGTTGCTGTGGATAGTAAAATAGATTTGTGTTTTATGCTTTCTCGTTCGTTGGTGAGGATAGTATATAGATGTGTGTTTTATGCTTTCTCGTTCGTTGGTGTGGATAGTAAAATAGATGTGTGTTTTATGCTTTCTCGTTCGTTGGTGAGGATAGTATATAGGTGTGTGTTTTATGCTTTCTCGTTCGTTGGTGAGGATAGTATATGTGTGTATGTGTGTGTTTTATGCGTTCTCGTTCGTTGGTGTGGATAGTAAATAGGTGTGTGTTTTATGCTTTCTCGTTCGTTGGTGAGGATAGTATATCATATGTGAAGTGAGTGTAAGGGATGTTTTCGTTCACGTCCGTGCTTGACGTATATAAAGCGGAACGCTAGTCGCTACCCACGTTGACTAGTCAACACCTATCAAGATGGAAGTATATAACCAATTATAAGACAGTTGGTATTGGATGATGGATGGATCATACATACTGGATAGGCTTGAAAAGGAATGGAGGTTCCCAGGCAGCCAAGACTTGGTGACCAGACTGAAAGTAGCCAGTTTTGACTCACAAGGGATGATAGTGGAGGAAGCGGAGAAGGTGAGAGGCTTCATACAACTAAGATATGTAAGAGTGGGAACTTTGAAACAAGTGATTGATATTGTTATAGAAGTCAGATGTTATTTGGAAGACATATTCCATTTAACCGAGTGGCCTTCTGTCAAAAAAGGCTTAGACGGATTAAAGAAAGGAGAAGAGACTATGAAAAAGGTAATGGGAGAAGAGATGAAGAAAATCAAAGAGATATGGACAAAAGAGAGAAAGGAGAAGGAAAACCAAAAAAAGAAAGAGGACTTTGACAGACTGAATAAGAACTGGATTAAAATACAGCAAAACTTTAGAGCTATGGGACATCCAGACTGGATACCAGAAGAAGAAAAGAAAAAGAAGAAGAAAGGAATCATTGGAAAATTAAGAAGCTGGTGGAAGAACTGGAGACAATAGAAGCAAAAAACCAAAGGCTCTTTTCAGGACCACTCCACTGCCTCGAAAAGATTTATTCTTTCTTGACTATATGTTATATGTGTGTTGTATATGTCTCTGTCTCTCTACTGTATTTGTCCCTACCTAGAGTAGCTACGCGTATTCAGATCAGCCACTTGCCACATTGTTGCAACTGTCCAGTACCGTGACGTCACCCTACCTGTGCCATTCCTCTTGTTCCTATAAATTCCCTATGTTAAATTCCTATTGACGCTAAACAGCCCCAGGGTGATATTTTGACGCTATAAATCGTGACGCTATATAGCCCCAGGGGTTCTGTAATGCTAATTCCCATTGACGCTAAACAGCCCCCCCACACACACACTACTGGCATGCGATTCCAACATAAAAAATGCATCATAATGCAAATAACAAGAATGATATGCCATAAAACCAGTATATCAAATTCATTAGAAGGTGCAAAGTTTAACTTTTTCTCCAAAATAAAGAAACAACTGGGATTCATTACACAAACATTAATTACAACTGCCAAATCCTTGACAACCAAACTGAATTTTTATTTCAAAATGAAATCGGACATATTTTTTTCTAAGTTTTTGGTTCTAAAGATTGCCGCTGCCAATACAAAAATGTCATTATGACGTGGCATCGAACTAATCGTCAAAATCAAGATCAAAAAGTGTGATCCAGTCTAAACCTGGCTGAATGTTACGTGTTATGATGCCATAATGAAAGCGACAAGTCTTTCAAACAAACTGGAACTAATCCAGAAAGAGCTGAAATTTTGGGTTGTACTATGGTTGCTTTGAAGGCCATATAATTTTCTGGGGAGCTACCTCTTCCGCTAGCAATGATTAAACCCGACATTCGCTTTTCTAAACCCAATTTAGCAGTCAGGTACACAGATCTGGCGAAAAATTGAGAGAAAGTAAATGTAACTCTCTCTCTCTCTCTCTCTCTCTCTCTCTCTCTCTCTCTCTCTCTCTCACACACACACACACACACACACACACACAGAACAAGTCATCGACAATTGTAGATATAACCTATTAAAACCAGAAGGCGTGTTCACAAGATTGCGTGATATAAACACATTAAACCACAATGTTATCAATAGGTTATGACTAATGGAAGGTTATGGTTATGACCTACCAACAGGGAAGAACATCTTCGGTCGAACTTCTTAACAATAATTTTCAACTGGGTCAATATGACAATGTAATGGGAATCCTTAGTATGTCATCCATAAAGGCGTTAGGAAGGTGGAAGTACCATGAATACTTGCATAAACAATCACTTGAAGCTAGCAACACACACTGTCCGATTCGAGGGCAAAGTACAGTTACGTAGGTAAAAGATGTGCAATGTTGGCTCTGCCCCTGGTGTTAGGAAGACTTTCATTTCCCTAGACTATACCCAGGAGACATTAGTTTAAAAAAAGATTTTAAAAAAAAATATACACGAGCATACACGCATCAACAAACTTTGCACGTAATATACTCGGGGTTTATTTTTACCGATAGAAACTACGACGATTTGATCCCGCTACACCCATCCCTGAACACGAAAACGGGTCTGAGGCGCGGACAACAGATGCAAGCACATAAGCACGCCACATGAAGGGACAGAAAGAAGTAATAGAACCAAGGCAAGTGCAGAGGTCACTAATGATTTACAACTTCAGGAAACAAAATGAAGAAAGGCAAGGAAACTGGTCCAACGGGATAAAATGACTCAAGGGAAAGGAGTACGAGCTCAACACCTAAAATGGATAAATTTGAAATAAAAAATATTTTGAAAAAGAGACCTCAACTCCAAAGTCTTTTTCAAAATATTGTTTTCTTTTTAGAGAAAATACCTAAACACGATTCTTTATATAAAAGCTTTGAAATCTAGAAAAATGATAGGACATTCGTAAAGCTTCAAACACTTCTATATGCCGGGAAGGGGCAGTATGATGTCCACATAAATAAAGCTTTAGAGACTCGAGTGAATTTGGTTTTGTGGTGCTTAACGCCATATTATCAGCATATGATAGGCTGTACCTGGCGGCCAGTAGATTTGATGAAGGAATAACCTGGGAAGAACCACCAACCTACAGGAAGCTACTAACGAGCTTTCTGACATACCTCGTTGGTCGAGCCGAGACTCAAAATGACGTGGACAGATGTTAGATATGCGAGTTACATGTAAAAGCGAGCGCCTTGGACAACTCGGCCGCACAAGGCCCCCCCCCCCCCCAATCAGGAGGGCAATTTGCAACATTTATGACAGTTAAATAAAACAATTTATGACAGAACATAGATTTGAAATTTAGTTATGGAAGCAAAATTTAGTTAAATATACATTGAAATATAGTTCAATAAATTACACAGGTCTACAACTTTTTAAAAGTCGTCTGCTTCAGAGATAAAATGTTCTATTTATTATAGATTTTGAAATGCTAAATTAAAATATGACAGTTAAAACAATTGATTGGCTACTGTTTCCTAGATATTTAAGTTCTTACATTTTACATCTATGTATATTGTGTAGATAGTAGAGTTTTAATCATATATTGTAAACCTAGCTCTTTTCACGTGTTTATGCTTGCTTTACATGATAGCATTTCACCTGTCCTGTTTTTGTAACACTTAAAAACAAAACAATAAAAGAGTTATATAAATAAAACTTATTATGAAACAAAAGGCAAATATATATATATATATATATATATATATATATATATATATATATATATATATATATATATATATATATAATGTACATTGTTTAGTCCTTATTCAGTGTCTACTCTGTGCTTCTTGGCTTGTCTCTTGTATTCATTAAATGGAGCATCTCTTGTCACTGTTCAGTAATAGTCTGCAAGCATTAATGGGCTCCATTTGCCCTGATAGCGTTTCTCCATTGTTGCAATGTCCCTAGCGAAATCGCTTGCCGTGCTTGTCGCTCACTGCTCCGTACTTCGGTGGAACAAATCTAGATGAGAGTACAAATAATGTATCTTTAGTGACATGTTGCAACCAAGGCCTTGAGGAGATTTTCTACCTACTCCTTTTTATTTTCTGTCTTGTTGTTTCCTAGAAAAATTGTTGCCACGCACTGGAAAGTTTTTCATGCCATCTTTCCTTGCCATGCAGTGCACGGTCAAATGCATCATCTTGAAGAAGATCACGAATCTGAGGGCCAACAAAGACACCTTCCTTTATCTTAGCTTCACTTAAACTTGGAAATTTTCCACGGAGGAACTTGAAAGCTGCTTGTGTTTTGTCCATGGCCTTCACAAAGCACTTCATCAGACCCAGTTTGATGTGCAAGGGTGGTACAAAATCTTCCTTGATTCAACAAGTGGTGGATGCTGAACACTTTTCCTCCCAGGTTCCAATGACTGTCGGAGTAGCCAATCTGTCTTGATTTAGTGGAAATCTCTCGCACGACTATCCCATTCGCAGAGAAAACAGCAGTACTTTGTGTATCCAGTCTGCATACCAAGCAAGAGAGCAAGAACTTCAAATCACCACAAAGCTGCCACTGATGTTGGTCACAGTTTATGCACCTCAAAAGTTGTTTCATGTTTTTATAGGTTTCTTTCATATGTACTGCATGACCAACTGGAATCGATGGTTAAACGTTGCCATTATGCAGCAAAACAGATTTAAGACTCGTCTTCGATGTATCAATGAAGTCTTCACTCATCTGGATCATGAACGAAGTTGAATGCTGCCATCACACCATCGATGTTCCTGCAAGTTATAAGATCACCTTCCATGAAGAAGAATGGAATAAGATCCTTTTGACAGTCGCGGAACATGGAAAGTTTAACATCACCTGCGAGAAGAGTCCACTGCTGTAATTTGGAGCCCAACAGCTTTGCCTTACTCTTGGATACTTCCAAATACCTGACAAAGTCATTTAGTTAACCTTGTGTTATGAGGCGCGGTTCAGGAGGAGGAGGATGGGAGAAAATATATGTCATGTGACATCGATGGTTGAGGACTAGAAGTTTCATCCTCTTCCTCTTCCTCGTCTGACCCAAGTGAGAATCATTCTGGTGAATCAGGAACCGGCAGTCCTTCTCCGTTGGGTACTGGGCGTATAGCTGATGGAATGTTTGGATAACGCATAGTCCAGTTTTTCTTCTTTGACACCTTTCCCAACTGAAGGCACCATGCAGAAGTAACAAATGCTGATATGATCTGTTGGCTGTCTCCAAATCATTTGCAGAAGGCATACATTTTCCTTTTCCTGTTCAACCACTAGCGAAGATTTGTTGCACAAGTGTTGCAGCATATGTGTGAGGCGCAACTCTTGTCATGATCTCTAATTTTGCAGCCAAAATAAGGGTGACAGGCTTTTAACCATAGTGATTATACTGCGCTTTTGTGATGCAAAAGTCACTTCACCACAAACATAGCAGAAGTTACCTGCATTGTTCGCACAAAGTACAAGGCATCTCGGCTCACTTTAGCTAAACAGAAACGTGTCCCTTTGTAAAATCAAACACTGACAAATAAGAGATTAGTTAAGACCCTTACATTTATGATTAAAGTTTGGAATTATTCTGTTCCATTTAAGTTACAAAATTACTGGGGGCCCCGAGTGGTCAAGTAGTCTAAAGCGTTCTCCGTCACGGATCACTGCCATCTCACCTCTGTCTGCGTGGGTTCGAGTCTAGGATTCGGCGAATGTGGATATGTGAGAAAGCTTGCTAGTAGCTTCTCGTGGGTCGGTGGTTTTTTCCGGGGATTTCCCGGTTTCTTCCTCCACCATTAATACTGGCCGCCATGTATAGCCTATCGTGTGTTGGAAAATGGCGTTAAATCCCACAACAACAACAACTGTCCAAACCCAGTCATAGATTTATTCATAGATCCAGTCAAAGATGTATTTTAGTCATATCTGGTTTAAATTGAGATCCCTTTTCTTTATAACTCACTTATCCTCCGCCATTCCCAAGTCTAGGGTCGTATATACTGTATCATATCTTTAAAACTAGAGCCAATCAACAATTTTAAGCATCATTTTCATTCTAAGTGACCCAGAATTAAAGTTTAACAACATTTATTTCGGAAGCATTTTGGCTGTAGACCAGTGTTATTGGAACTGGGAAAGTGTTAATGGAAATACCAGTGGGTGATTTTGAGCCAGAAATGGTGTTAAGTACGAGTCAGATGTACATGCTGGATGGACAAAAAATAGACGACATGACCCTTTCAGTGGTAATTCGAACTTAAATGTACAACGGGCAGAATACGGAACTTAATTAAAATACAGACAATTTTAAAGTATAATGAAATTTTAATTTTTTTAAAATTAATTTCGCCCTGCGGATCATATGCTACAAAACCATATATACACATCCATATCAGGATTACGATGAATTGAATAAAACAAGAGTACAAAAATGCAATTAAGAAGTAAAGATATTTACTTAAATACTTCTGTCTGCAAAAGCATTGATGGACTAAATACCCTTATACAGCTATAGTGAACATATCAGAAATTTGGCATGTTAGTCAGTAAACTAGTGATTTAACAAAGGAAGTTTATGTTAGTGAAAACTCCTATCTTGGAGCAGATATATCCAAAAGATAATACATATGGGCTCTAGAAAATTGTGCTTAACAGCCACAAAGATCAGTTTCCCAACATATTAAAGCTGACAAAGCTAGCTATGTATAGGCTCCTTCAGAAAGAAGCACAGAACAATATTAATACAAAGAAAAGGAGCAGAGTATGCTCCGAAATAATTAACATATTAATGCTTATACAACTAGAAGTGACATCTGTCAACGATGTTGATTTCAGTAGAACTCTAAGAAAGTGGATCAGGTAGAAAGAGAACCAGATATCGAAGTTTAGATAAATATTGACCTATGACCGTTTCTTCATCTCCCTTATGATAAACTCCTCTTATCATCTCTCCTTAAAATTGTACATGTGGAACAAATTTGGTATTTCCTTGTTTGATGCAGAGATATTTGACCAGTGAATGAAGGTACTGATGGAAAAAATTAAATTAGCATAGAATGAACGATGGGGCAGATTTCAAAGTGCTCAAGTTTATCACCTTGCGTAAGTTACAAAACATTGCAGAACAGGACTTGGTGTAGTCAAACGTTTTCCTTCTTCACTAACAAATACAAGTACACTAACAAATACAAGTACATGTGGCTGCAACAGTCTTTTTGTTTGATCTGCAGGAAGTAAAATGTAATAGATTTTGTTGGTATTCAACCTTATTCCCATGCCCGGATTTGTTCTAGAAGAGATTTTCTTTGCACGAGGAAATTGCATTATTTCTTCTGTTTTGAAGATAACATCGTAATGTCTTCGAAGTGTAACTGATGCACGAAACTGATAATAAGATGTTTTCAAATCATTCATGTTGTACAAAACAAAGGGAGTTAAATGGAGCTAGCATTAATTGGCCTAAAACGTTGGATAAAACTCACTGCTACCAACAGGTAGCCTGTTTGAAAGTATTGTCGTTATCTTCTCATCAATGAGAATTGCATATAAAGATATGATAACTATTTCTGTTTAGTCTGCATGCTGGAAATATGACCAGAATGTCAACAAACATGAAAGGGCACGAACTACCTTCCAAAGATGGGAACACCATCAAGTTCATATGCTAGCTCCATTTTACTTCAAGTTAAATGGAGCTAGCATTAATTGGCCTAAAACGTTGGATAAAACTCACTGCTACCAACAGGTAGCCTGTTTGAAAGTATATGTCGTTATCTTCTCATTAATGAGAATTGCATATAAATATATGATAACTATTTCGGTCTAGTCTGCATGCTGGAAATATGACCAGAATGTCAACATACATGAAAGGGCATCAACTACCTTCTAAAGATGGAAACACCATCAAGTTCATATGTGTATCGATGTGTATCGTATCGCAGGCTGCGTATCGTGAATCGTATCGATATGCGGCACATGTGTATCGTTTCACCCCTACTATAATGACAATATAATGCCGTGAAGGAAAAAATTGCAGTCAAGTAATGAATGATAGACATAAAGCAGTCTGACAATAAACCTAAATGTTGTGAACATAAAGCAGTCTGACACTAAACCTAAATGTTGTGAACATAAAGCAGTCTGACACTAAACCTGAATGTTCTAAGCATACACATACATGAATATGAACATTAAGCAGTCTGACACTAAATTTGAATGTTGTGAAAATAAAGCTGTCTGACACTAAACCTGATTATTGTGAACATTGAGCAGTCTGACACTAAACCTGAATGTTGTTAAAAAAGCAGTCTGACACCAAATGTGAATGTTCTGACTATCCACGTGCATGAGTGTGAGACAAAAACAGTTTGACACTAAACCTGAATGCTGACCTTATGCCTGTATAAATATGAAATTGAAGCAGTTTGACAATAAACCTGAATGGTCTAAGCTTTAATTTAATATCCAAACCAGCAAAATTAAAGGAAGCGAGAAACAGTGAGAAACTTACTTCAACAGCAGTAGCAGATCTGTGCGCATAAGACTCGGATGCAGTTCTTCTATCAGAACAATATTGTACTGAAACAGTTTTAAACACATTAACAATAATATTATGTACCATTTGCACACAATTTAAAATTAGATTTAACATAAGAAAAATAATAACCAAAAACGGGCAAAATTATACCGTACATCATTTGCCTGGTACGCAATGATCTAAAAGAAACAAGAAGTAATAAGTCAGATGCCTTACTTTAAAAGATATTCATGCCAGGAGAATGTCCAGGTATTTTGGAGACCTGGTGCTATTTGACAAATTGTTTCTGTTTCCACTTTGAATAACATCAGCTGGGACAGATGGTGCGATGGCACCTTTGAATGTAAAATGTCTTCAAGCTATTACTCTACCCATCACATTTAGTCTGAGATACAATGGCAGTTAGGGAGAGAAGGTTGTTCTACGAGTACATTTACATATATGCGGGTGTTAATAACAACTAGCCATACTTGATGGTAGGTGAAAATAATTTAGAGGTAACTATGGAAGCCAAACTGTTTCAACCATATCTTTTGTATACTTTTGTTAGAGACGTCACACAACTAAAAGGACTGTTACATCAGATGCAATTTTTTATAAATCATGTCCAAAGAAAACCTCTCAAAAGGTTTGATAAAACTGGCTCAGGTGTTCCAAGTTAAAGTTGAAATATAAGGAGAGACACCAAAAACATGTTTAAACAGCACGACTTGAGAAATAAATACCAAATGTGATCAAAACTGGTCAGGACATTTGTCTGGAGGAGCTGAAAATAGATTTCCATACGATTGTTAAGGACAACACACCAATGCTAGGAAACCATCCCAGTTACAATCTGGACAGATCTGTCCAAAAATAATTCTACAAAGTGTTACGTATCGGCTCGTTCAAAAGTAACAATAGAAAAGAGTGAAGACAACAAGCTTTGTAAGTTTTAACAAAAATAATTTATTTCCCTAGAAAACACGGTGAAAAGGTGAAAATATGAAATAGGACTTACGGTTTGTGAAGAAAATCCAAACATTTATCCTAGTACTGAAAAAATACAAGTCCTATCACTAAATAATTTGAACTGAATCCAGGTTCGAATCTTGATGACGTTCCAAGATGGAGGATGATGACGTCAGGTGAAGTCTTTACACAAATGTCCAGAATTTCACGTTGAACCACAATTTATACTGTACTATTCCAATTTAGAATGAATTTCACTGAATGTCTTTGTCCTAAACCACTTGTGTAGTTCTCCAGGGAAAATAAATTTAAAAGTAGATGAACTCCTATAGCTGTCATCTATAACAAGACACATCTCGAGCTCTACAGAAGTAAAGAAAAATAAACTCTTTCCAGCA
>JAECUM010095401.1:0-96582 GCA_016617855.1 Megalonaias nervosa | reverse complement strand
AGCATCATGACAAAAACAAGGTGTAAGGAATAATTATAGTCCTTGACAGGTGTTTGACTTTTGCTCATACTGGTGGTGTTATTATTTTAACCAATCAAGTGACCTGTTTTTGTTGTTGGCATATTTTTCTTCTTTTGTATTATTAATGTTGGTTATTTCTATGGGTTACTTCATGGAATTAAATACCAACAAATATGCAGACATTGACAGAAACAAATCCACAAATGTAAGAATCCATGAAAATGAATGAAAGCATATAATTTGAAATCTATACCGGTATATGGAATCTAGCTATTGCTGGGCAGCTTTGGCTGCTTTATCTACTCTGTCATTGCCACTGCCAATGAGATAAGGCAAGCACTCTCAGCACAGAATTCTTTCTTTACCCAATTTTATGAACCATTTATGTTTCTGTAAGATTTCAGATAATAATAGGTTCTCGAGTTGAAGATTTCATTAGGTTTTCAGTAGTCAAAGGTCATTTGCACAAAAATGTTGATTTCCCTGTACAGTGTCATTTTCAACATTATACATGCATTCACTTCAGAAAGATGCATCATGTAAGTGATGGATTTTGCAATATGAACCCAGGGTCACGGGGGGGTGGGGTGGAAAATATGGAGGAGGTATTGAAATATGCAAATGCTGTTAGTCTGGTTTAACATTTGTATTTTTTTTCAAATCATCTTCATAAACTATATCTCATAGTTGTCAGTTAGTTTCATGCACTGAAATTGTGTGTGTGTGTGTGTGTGTGTGTGTTCAGGCTCTCAGAGACTATTAAATACCATATATGCTCATGCATAAGTCGGATTCAACTACATACTGCATAGACCCAGATCTGTCAATGAATAATCTACTGGCTGATCTTGTCTATGCAGTTTGTTAGGAGCAATCAGTCAAATAATCAACATAGACCGACCCTGGTATGCTGGCACATTATGTAGTCATAGATCAGGGTCTGTCTCGTTTGTTGTGGGACCTGACCAAGGCATGAATATATATGTAACTACTGACTCTGCCACCATCTGTGTATTTGTATATTTAAATACTTCACTATGATGGTTTCTGATTATGTCATCAAATGCTGTACTGGTATACAACTTTTTGTAGTTGAGTCATTTAAATTAAAATTGTCTCTGTATTTGTAGATAACAGGAGAGACACATGCCCTGAAAATCTTTGAACATAGGATGGGCCATGCATCCACAAGGGAAATTCAAGCGCTTAACCGTCTGCAGCATCCCAACATCGTCAAGTTCCTTGGAGAGGAAACTGAGGTAAGTATACATAGCCATGATTTTTACATGTGCCACATTTAGAAACTTCATTTGCAGTTCAAAGCAGTTTACCTTGATATTAATAATAAATAAATTATTAACACAATGTTACTAATTTGTAAATTGCATTATTCATTCTGATTCTGTTTTTGACATATATAATTTTATAATTATCACTCTGCCCAACCACCACATAGGTCGGAAGACAACTTTTAGCTCCCTTTAGCTAAAAGAAGTATCTGTGAGGGCTGGATTTGTGAGGTAGTAGTAGTTCTCATAAAGTATTATGATTGTGTAAGTATTCTTGAAGAAACATGTTTTGCTAGAAAAAATTGGTGTCCTGTAAGCCATTAGTATAGACTCATGTCACCTAAGTCATTATTATCTACCTTCGTGTATTTCATTTGAAAGACCTATGTCACCTAAGTCATTAGTATAGACATGTAGTGTAGACCTGTGTCACCTAAGTCATTGGTATAGACCCATACAGGCCCAGCCCTAGGGCAGGCGAATGAGGCAACCGCCTTGGGCCCTGCACTTCTCCGCAATGCAGTTTGTTTGCTTGGGGCCCCGCCCTCATCGCTTGCTGCCTTGGGCCCCGCATGCTGCCTTGGGTCTGGCACATCCTAGGGCCGAGCCTGGACCCATGTCACATAAGTCATTAGTAAAGACCTGTGTCACCTAAATAATTAGTATAGACCTATGTCACTTAAATCATTAGTATAGACCTATGTCACTTAAATCATTAGTATAGACCTATGTCACTTAAATCATTAGTATAGACCTACTGTTACATGAAGGCTCGTACAAAAGTAACAGAAGTTAAGAGTGAAGTCAACAAGCTTTGTAAATTTAACAAAATAATTTATTTCCCTAGAAAACAAGATAAAAATATGAAATGGGACTTAAGGTTTGTGAATCTAATCCAAAAATTAATCCTAGAATTGAAAAATGTAAGTCCTATCACTAAAAAGTTTTAATTGAATCCAAGTTTGTGTCTCAATAAGTTCCAATATGGAAGGTGATGACATCCTCTATAACCAGTTTGTGTTGATGTGTCAACAGTTCCTTGTTGAGTCACCAAGAATATAATTCCGGCTTTTGAATTCCAAATAATTTAGTGAATGTCTTTGTCCAAGAATTTAGTCGAAGAAGAGTATTTTCCAGGGCGAATAAATTATTTTAAATAAAAAAACTAAATTCAAATGGCAACAACAGGAGTAACTTTCGGCCTGAAGGTATATTTTACGACTGATTAAATCCACTAGAAAATATCTGTTTTAACCCGCAATTTTAAATCACATGATGGCTCACGTGGTCACTTAACTTGAACAGTGCAGTAAAATAAATGCCAATTATCACGTAGGCTACTATAGCCTGGCTAAGAATCTGATTCCCACACTGGAAATAAATTTAAAAATAAAACGTTGTTTATTCAGACTAACACGTAGGTGAAATATGACCTAGATTACAACCAATGATTTTCACTCTGTGTTTACCAAATTTCTGAAACAAGGTCAGCTAAAAATACAATGAAGCAATAGTTTTGCGTTCTAATCAGGCTAAAAGAACTCAACTGAATTTACTGGGGAAATTGTCAAATCCAGTAAAATTATTATCCTTACAATAAAATGTAATGAAATAAAAATAAAGTAAAAGAGAATTTAAAACTAACACACAAGTAATTTCATTACATATAGGTAACACTTACATCAGTTAAGTCATTGGTATAGACCCATGTCACCTAGTTCATTGGTATAGGCCCATGTCACCTAAGTCATTAGTATAGACCTATATAACCTAAGTCATTAATATAGACCCATGTCACCTAACTCATTAGTATAGACCATGTCACCTTAGTCATTTGTATAGACTCATGTCACCTAACTCAATAGTATAGACCATGTCACCTAAGTCATTAGTATAGACCCATGTCACCTAAGTCATTAGTATAGACCTATGTCACCTAAGTCATTAGTATAGACCTATGTCACTTAAGTCATTAATATAGACCATGTCACCTAAGTCATTAGTATAGACCTATGTCACCTAAGTGATTAGTATAGACCTATGTCACCTAAGTCATTTGTATAGACCCATGTCACCTAAGTCATTAGTATAGACCCATGTCACCTAAGTCATTAGTATAGACCTATATAACCTAAGTCATTAATATAGACCCCTGTCACCTAAGTCATTAGTATAGACCATGTCACCTAAGTCATTAGTATAGACCCATGTCACCTAAGTCATTAGTATAGATCTATGTCACCTAAGTCATTTGTATAGACCCATGTCAACTAAGTCATTTGTATAGACCTATGTCACCTAAGTCATTAGTATAGACCTATGTCACCTAAGTCATTTGTATAGACCCATGTCAACTAAGTCATTTGTATAGACCCATGTCACCTAAGTCATTAGTATAGACCTATGTCACCTAAGTCATTTGTATAGACCCATGTCAACTAAGTCATTTGTATAGACCTATGTCACCTAAGTCATTAGTATAGACCATGTCACCTAAGTCATTAGTATAGATCTATGTCACCTAAGTCATTTGTATAGACCCATGTCAACTAAGTCATTTGTATAGACCTATGTCACCTAAGTCATTAGTATAGACCTATGTCACCTAAGTCATTTGTATAGACCCATGTCAACTAAGTCATTTGTATAGACCCATGTCACCTAAGTCATTAGTATAGACCTACATCAGCTGAGTCATTTATATAGACCCATGTCACCTAAGTCATTAGTATGGACCTATTTTACCTAAGTCATTAGACTAAGTATAGACCCATGTCACCTAAGTCATTATTGTTTATCCTCATGCATTTCAGTTGCAGTCTAAGAGATTGGTGGCAGTTATGGAGTTCTGTGAGAAGAGTCTATATAATGTTCTCTGTGAACCAGAAAACGTGTATGGCCTACCAGAGGAAGAATTTTATATATTTTTCAGACATATCGGTATTTATTTCTTGTTACATTAGTATTTTATGCACTAATATTGTAAGGACTTTGCCTTTTTTACCTTTTGTCTTCTATTTTATGTGCATTTAAAGTATTTTAACAACTTTACCACTTCTACCCTTGTAGAGGTACATGTTTGGAACTGATTATCATCCCAAATGTTTTATCAGTTATAAGCTTATCTAGTTGTAAATCGAAGTGAACTTCTGCCACATGGTCTTTTGTCTTTTATCCATTGTCCATTTTATGTCATATGTTCATAATTACTATTTGCAATTTCTGGTAAAAAAAATCGTGTAAATGATTTGCAAGTCTGTAAAAAACTCGATTTTATGTGCCAAAAGTATCCAAAAGAAAATGAACTAGGCACTTTTTATCTTTGATCTAATACAATTCTCATCATTAAATGTCCAAATTGCTAAATTATTGTTTTTATGAAAATTAATACAATCTATCAAGTTCTGGTTGCGCATGTGACTATACTTGTATTTGACCCCTTATTTTCCTGAGGTCAGGATCAATCTGATATAATCATTTACTCTCAATATCCCATAATATTTCTTAGTTGAGAGGATAAGAAAAGCCTCAGCATGATAGTGAATTGTAACAACCTCAGTTCTGGTGAATTGTAACAATCTTAATGCTAGTAAATTGTAACAATATCAATGAAAAAAGTATGAAAGAATTTCTGTCTAGTAAATATACTGAAGTTGCTTCCACTGCTGTTTTCTTATCATTGTTAACCAAGAGAAAAATGTGTAGTTTGCAGTTTTTGCAAGCATATGCTTCCAGTCACATGACTTGACCTTGATGTGGTGCCATTAATCATCTGTAAAAGGAGGCAGAGTATAACTAAGAGGTAGATATGGAGTTGCAGCTAACTGATTTTACCCATTTATCATGCTTAGATTGTAAAAGTGATAATATGAGCAAAGTGTGTGTGTGTGTGTGTGTGTGTGTGTGCAGATATTATGACTCTAATAAACAAAATGGTAAACCCACTTAAACTGAGACAAAAGTAAAACAAAGTGAAACTTTTGATGAAGTGATGTATTCCAGATTGGTGGAATCAAAGAAGAAAAACATTTTACACCCCCAGTAAATTGATTAAAAGCTGAAACTTCACAATGACTGGTAATGTTGGTGCATAAAATCATAGACTAAAACTTCTCCAAGGCTGTTAAATTATTACCAGTGTTGTTACAGTATTGCCAGTGCTGTTACAGTATTGCTAGTGCTGTTACAGTATTGCTGGTGCTATTACAGTATTGCTTAGTGTTGTTACAGGATTGTCGATGGGCAAGTGACTGGAAACTTGAGCTTGCCCAAGCCAAATTTGAGCTTGTCCGGGGAGTCAGCCAAATTGATTTGCAACTCCCTGTAATATGTTTTGACAGCAATTTCTTTTACTTCTGATGATTGTTATCTGCCATGAATTTTGGTCCTAAGCTTATATTGAGATGTTTGATTACTAAAAATGCTTGCCAATAGAAGCAAAATCATGCTAGGAACAAAATCTTCCCTTTCCTTTTCCCATCTTCTGTTTGGAAGAAATCAAACCAATTCAGATCAGTTTTAGACAGACATACATTAATTAGTACACAAAGTATTATAGTGATATATGAAGCTCATACCTAATTAAGCGTGTAATGACAAAATAAACAATAATAATAACATAAAACAGAAAAAAATCAATACAGTTAGTGGTGAACTCTGTTATATTTTGTTCAGAGACAGATAACATTCTTTTTGGTATTTAAGCAGCAGATATATTTTGCTTTTAAAAACAGTTATTCCATATTTATCACGCACACATACCTTTACGCATGCACACATTAATCCCATGGTCTGCTTGGTCATCGGTGAAAATGGCGCGAGTTGAACATCCAATATGGCTACCACGACAGCAATGTTGAAAAGCTTTTTATTACTGCTCTACCTGAATGGATGGTCATCTCAAAATGGGATTTTCACTAAAAGACTTCTTATGATGTCTGGTTGATCCTAAATGAAAATGATGTTGCTCAGGCAGTCAGTATTGCCACCAGGGTGGCCATCTTGAGAATCATCTTGTTACTCTGAAGAAAGGAAAAGTCATAATGACATAATGGTTCTCACCAAAAAGAGTTCTTGCAATGTCTTGTTGGTGCTAAACTAAAATGGTGCTGATCTGACATCATGAAAATCATCTTATAGCTTTTACAAGGGAAGTAACTTTACCACAAGGTTTTCCTCTAAAGAGTTCTTTTGGTATCTGGTTATTCCAAAATGAAAATGAAAATGACTGTCAATATGGCTACCATTGTGGCTTTCTTTAAAATATTTTCTCAGCTTCTCCTAAGCAGATAGTTATATCAACATGGGGTTTACACTGATAGATTTCCTAAGATACCTAGACAATCGTAAGTGAAATTGGTGCTGATCGTATATCTAATATGGCTGTTATAACAACTGTCTTGAAAATCTTGTGGTCACTGCTGTCTCGGAATGGGTGGTCTTATTGACTTGGGGTTTTCAGACAAAGACTTTTAATGATGTCTACTTGGTCCTAAATAAAAATGCTGACAGTTTGACATCCACTGTGTACTCGACATTAAAAAGGAAGAAATGGTCATATCTTGAATTTCTGGAAATTCTTTTTGCCCAGTTGAGAATCAGTCCCTTTGAGTGACTTTTGTTACTTTTTGCTAGACCTTCAATTATCTTAAATATAGGGAAATTTAATAGCTCATCTGACAAAGTTTTTAAATAAAAATGCTTTTAAAGCTTTAGAGTTCAGTGTTTCCCCAAGGTGTGCAAGATTGAGAATGAGAAATCCCCTTGATGTCAGAACAGGGAGTCAGACTGAGTAAAAAGCAAAACTTGGTGTAAGAACGGGTGTCAAATTAAAACTTTAGGTGACTCTCACACACAGGTGAGGGTAAAGGAAAACACTGGTGTTGATGCAGATACTGTTGGAAAGGATGACCATATTGGTAGATTACATGAAACTGGAAGTTTATCAAGCTACTAACCCTGTCTCCTATATTATATACTTTTTTGAGGTCCAAAATGTCAAACATGACCCTTATACCCTTCCATAAAATGACCATTTTTGCTCAGAACTAAATATTTGTATCATTTTAAAACATTCTCAGACTTTTGAGCTAGTGCCCAGTATCCATTGTATCACAAAAAAATTTTCACCCACAATTAGGCTGTTGTTTTCACTGCTTGATGGAGGCATTAGGTACAGAGTATCCTAAATTTGCCCGCGTGTCCCGTTGACTGTACCAGTGATGTGAGGAAAGAAATGCACACATCTATAAAACTTACATTTTCATACAGAATCCTGTTACTTCCATGCAGCACAAGGACCTGGATGAAGAATTTATGCAGTAATTTGCACAGGATTTTAAATATGAAAAAAATGTATTTTAGAACATTTTACATGATTATAACTTTTAAAAAAGTCAACTATTTGAACTTTAGTAAAAATAAAATCTAGTTTATTATAGTGATCCACAGGATATATTTAATTAACTCTAAATTGGCCTCCATAGAAAGTTGGTCCATCCATTTTTTCTAATATTTTATCTCTGTGAACAGAAGTATTTTCTTATTTCTTCCACACTTTTTTAAAACTATGTGCCAGTTAAGAAATGTAGATTGTGTAGTCACTGTACAAGTTCTTACTATAGCATTTTCTTAAAATGAGACGGCTGGACTAATACCATTATCTTATCAGTTATTTCCAAGGTAATTGAGATACTGAAGAAAAAAGTTTGTTTTTGATTACATTTCCCAACACGTCTTTTTGGTCAGTATGATATAGACAAGTATTTTATATAGGAAATTGAGAGAAAAAGACACACAAGAACAGAGTATCTACAATGTGAACTATTACTTTAAATTTACATATCAAGGTACAATTCTATGATTGTCATCCATTGTGTGAACTATTACTTTAACATTACATATCAAGGTACAATTCAAAGATTATCATCCTGTACAAATCATTTTTCACCTTTATTTGTGTCTCTTGATATTTTGGATTCTCACTTTTATAGTTGATTTTGATTTTATAGCATTAAAAACTAAGATGTATAGTGAGTCCTGTTTATTGCCTTATTGTCACTACTGAAGTCCCATACACTTCTTACCAGTCAGAGGTGATCTCCCTTGGCATAAGGATTTTCAAACCCCTTATCAATGACCCTGATTTGATCTCCAGTCCAGTTTTACCTGTGTCTTTGTGCAGGTTTTTGTTATCAGTCATGTCCATTCATCCATCCACTTGTCTGCCCATCAGTTAGTTTTCCTTTTAACAAGAACTTCATCTTCAACAAGTGAGGGATCATATTTGGTATGTTCTTTTAATGGAATGAGTAGATGACAGGCAAGGATTTTAGATCATGGCTGCAGCCCTAATGGAAGAGGATTAGAGGGTGGGAGTGGGATGCATCCAGAGAAGAGTAGGATTAGAGGGTGGGGGTGGGGTGCAGCCACAGAGGAGTAGATTTAGAGGTGGGTGTGGGGTGCAGCCAAAGAAGAGTAGGATTAAAGGGTGGGAGTGGGATGCAGTCCTGTAAAAGAAGTTTTAGAGGGTGAGGATTTGAATGCAGCACCAGAAGGTGAGGAGGGATGGGTATGCTTCCCCCAAGGAGGAGGATTATGGGGATGGAGTGGGGATTAGAATACAGTTGTAACCTAAACAACATGTACATATATTAAGAAATGCTGATCTGATCATATATGATTGAAGAAGAGGTCCAAAGTAAACTTATTATTTGCTCATTTTTTTTTCTGTTAACTTTACATTGTCAGAATCGTCCAATATTTTGCAATATTGCACTCACGCGCACTTCATATTGCATTCGTGTGTGCCCAGTAGTGTATTAAGAACTACTCTGTAAACAAATCGTGTATGCTCACATAATAGGCGCTTTACATTTTGGTTGATTAAATTTGTTTTTGAATGAACAAAAGCAGATGTTTCGTGGACTGCCACATACCAGCTGCTTTGCCACATTCCGCGTTAACTTTTTTGATACAGTGTTTCAGATTTAGGCTAGCTATAGATGCCAGACAGGGTCCTTACAAATAGCATGCAAGTGACAAGGCATAAACTGTCTTCTCTAGCTGGTAATAAGAATGACAAAAAATATATTTACAGTTTTACATGCTGAATTTCCTCAAAATGTACTTTCCTAATTCTGCTAATCCGAATTACATGAGCCATATCATGGGTTCACAAGCTTGATTACACATTTCAAAATTGTACTGTAATTTTGACTGTATTCCAAGTGCAGTTACATCTTCCTTACTGCACTCAAAATGAAATAAACATTATATTCTATAGTGTCTTTTTGATAATTGCAATTGAAAGACTTCATATTTTTCCCACATTATGATTTCAAAGATTCAATGACAGAACAGAAACACACTTGCAAATGTCAACACGCTGCTGAAATCTGATGTACTTCATGTAGAATTGACACAGATAAATCCAGGCCATAATCACAAAATTTCGTCGAATCAACAAAAATACCAAAATCTATTCATTCCAGATCAAATGAAAAGTTGTTGCAATGCGCATTCATTCAAATTATGATACCAGATTTCAGTTTTAAATAGACCAAAATGCCATTTTCTTTCAAAAGTTATGTCTTGCGTGCGACTAAGTTCAAATTTATCTGGGCGGAGTTATGTGTGCATTAATAATGTTGTGTAATGATGAATCTGTGCTTATGTATGTAGTTCAGAATACAGCTACATTGAGTTACTTTGTTTCTTGTAGTCTATTTTTGTTTATATAATTAAGCCTTAGGTAGAATATGAAAATGAGCATATAATGAAAAGGTTACTGCATTTGTATGGGAAAATATGAACTTGTTTTGTTGGATGGATATACTGCACTCCCAAGGTCGTGCAGTATTTCCATCTGGAAAACTCGTTCATATTTTCCCATACAAATGCAGTAACCTATAAATCTTGAGTAATAAAACATGCATATGTTTGTCATAGCATTATGTTTTGTTTTAAATAATTTTTAAAATATCTCTTAGTGGAGGGGATGAAGCACCTCCGTCAGCATGGATTTCTCCACCGAGACATCAAACCCGGGAATATCCTTGTGGCTTTTGAGGAAGATGGCAGGTATACAGCTTACTTCCATCTTGCAAATTTATTCTTAATTCTTTCTATATCTGTCTCCCCTGTAGTATAGGCCTATTTTGCCCTCCAGCACATCTTAAGAGGTAATCAGTGGAGGCAGCCTTTTTCCCATGATGGAGTTCTCATTAGAATGATCTTAGGTTTTATTTGCCAAAAAGTTTGAATTTGTATTTTAAGAATTTTATACCTTCTTTTCCTGTCTGTGTTATGCAGGCCTTTTTAGATGCCTAACCATTACATAGTTGCTTGTTAGCCTGTTTGATTGTAAATGGACACCTCCCACTCCACTTCATGACTGTAAGTGGCAACATTTAACTGTGTCCTGCTTGTAAGTCATGGTGAAGAATTGTTGTTTGACAGATCCATTAAACCATCATTACAAAACAAATCCACTGGTCTGATTAACAGTATGCCATAATATGTTTATTCCAAAACATCTTACAAATAAACAATCAGAGTAAAGTCCACACATTTGTGATCTTCATTATCCTAAAAATGTCATTTTCTAGGGCTCTGTAAATGACTCTTTGATCATACACTGTGAAATTATTTAAAATTTTGCCACAACTGAAGAGGCATCATTTTTGTGGCACAATCACTGGGGATTAAAAGTTTAAACATGCACGCACAGTTTATTAAATATATTACTCACCGCTGAACAAGTGTCAGATTCATGACTTGATCAAATGATGGTGAACTGAGAAAACAAAGCAGGCAATGCCTGTGCAGGTTAATGGATTAAGGTCAGATGTGCACAGAAAGTTGTTAAATTGCTCAGAAGTAGCCCCCACATTTCACTGAATATAGGACTACTATATATACTTGGGTATGTAACATGTATCCCATTCATGGGATCTTCAAATGGAAAAACAAAGTTGGTGCTGCCTTAATCTGAGGGCTTTTCACCCGTCATGTTCTGACAGATGACACTTGGAAATTAGAACTGGTGTATGAAAAAGATGAATACAAATCAAATTATTACTTTTATTGCATTAACCACAAATAGTGTTGATACATTAAACACAAAGTATAATGCAAATATGAGTTATTCTTTTCCAGCTCAGTTTACAAGTTGTCAGATTTTGGAACAGCTAAACCTGTGATGGAGACAGAGGCATTCCAATCTCTTGTAGGAACTGAGGAGTACCTGGTTAGTTCTTGGCCATATTAATTTGTATTTATGAAATCAGTTTATATTTCCTGTAAATTACTTACTTTTCTCATTGCATCAGTAGATTATTTCATGAACACATGCTTATAAAAAACACATGGGTTTGTATTCTCAAAACTTTTTGAGCATTGAACACATGCTGAGAAGTTCAAAAATGAAAACAATAAAGGCAGAATCACAGAATTTTGACAATCAATAACTTTAATTAGAATAGAGGCAGAACCAATGAGCTTTGTGAGTAGTCTTTACTGTGCTAGACAACCATATTTCAAGTACATAGGTCATAGGTTCATCCTAAATCAAATTATTTATGACATTTTCAGCTTTACCTTGATTTTCCTAGTAAAAATGTTTTCCTGCCATCTTCTCATTTCTTCTGTTGAGTCACTTTTCTGACACATTAAAAGGAACTTTACTATTTTTATTCTCACTGGGTTTTTACCAATGCTGCTTGACTTTGTTGCAAAAATGTTTACTTTAAATGTACATTTGAGAATTCTAGAAGTCTTTATATTTGAAATGATTGTATCTGATATACTGTACAGACATATCAGGCTTGTTTATTCCATCAAATTTTCAGCATCCAGACATATTTAAGGCTGCATTTATAGACAATTACACACCACGGACTTTTGATGTATCTGCTGATTTATGGAGTTTAGGGGCCACAGTCTACCATGCCGCCACAGGAAATGTCCCTTTCAGGCCCTATGGGGGCAGGGACAATAGGGGAATGATGTAAGTATCATTTCAGTTGCTACAATTAACTAAGTTCATCTTAACTAAGTTCATCTTTGATTTCAGTTGCAACAGTTGTCTAAGTTCGTCATTGATTTCACTTGCTCCAGTTATTACTTTCTTCATCAGTGATTTAAGTTGTTACAGTTAACCAGGTTCATCTGTGATTTCCATTGCTGCAGTCAACTAAGTTTATCTATGCTTTCAGTGCTTTAGTTAAATAAGTTCATATATGATTTCTGTTGCTACAGTCAGCAAAGTTCTTCTACCATTCAGCAGAGTTCCAGTTTGAATTTTAACATTATACCATAGTAATATCTTTGCCAACAATAGAAGAACCTTTAAATGTCTTCTCAAAAACTGCTTAGCTAACTGATCAGATTTAGAAAAAGAGAATTTTGACATCAAAAACTTTCAGATTGAAACATTATGAAGCTGTTAATATTGCTGCTGTGACTAATAACAAAACAAAATTCATGCCAGTAAAGTTTATGTTTTACATGTTGTGTTCCCATTAATGGTGGCTAAAATAACAATTGATTCATCATTTCCCAGATGGTTAGTACAGTTTTATGAAATAATCTCTTTTGACTCTGAGTTTTCCATCTTTGTCCAATATAAGATAAAACACATGCTTTGATTACTGACAAAATTTAGATTACTGATGAAAATTTGGGTTCTTTGTAGACGTTTTTTGGTCAAAACCTAGACATATGTCTACCAGTCCTTACATATATAGTCTGTCTTCCTGAGGTATTCCTATAGAACAAATTCAGAGCTAGACTGGTGCAGTGTGCTGTGACAGGATTTGCCCCCATTATGCCGAAGATTATTTTATATGTACAATAAAGTGTCTATTGAACCAATATATTGTGTGTTATTTAAATCTTTATTTCAATACTAGCAGAGCAATGTACCTCTTTTTACCCAGGTTTAACATGATTGCACAGAAGGAGTATGGTGTCATATCTGGAGAGCAGAAGTCCCCATCAGGGAATGTAGTGTGGAGTAGGGAGCTTCCAGCAACCTGTACTTATTCAAAGTGAGTTATGTGCAAATAAATAAAGCTCTGTATTAACCATACATTTTCAAGCTACATTCTTTTGTGGATATGAGAAAATTTGGTGGAAACATGATAATTCCATGAATGGAATCAGCCAAGAGTGAAAATATAAAATGCTTCCACTTCACAGTTGAAATATTTTTATATCCACTGAAAAATGATTTTATTATGTAATTCTTTAGTAATGAATAGGAGAAACAAAGAAAGAAAAAATCTTCAATCATCCAGAACCTTTAGCATATTGCACAATCATCTGATTGACTGCAACAAAATGAAATGTAAGATAAAAATAGTTTGATACGGAACAACTCATCACACTTTAAATAACTTGGTTGAACATATTGTATGTGTTTAAAGAAGAAAAAAGAATATTTCTTTCTGCACGCATTAAATCCAACAAATATTAGAAACTTGTAATAGGATATCCATGACATAAAAACATGTGTATGAGTACGCTTGAATTGCGAGTCAACATTTATGAAGACCTGAAATCAAAGCTGTGAAGATGGGAGTTCATGGTAAGTTTAACTACAATCACATCACTTCATTCCTTTCTACTGTCACCTGTTATAGGTAGAGTTACTTTTATTCACTGTCACTGTTCTTATACAGTGGTCCCCCTCTTATACGGCCACCCCTTCTGCACCGGGAAAGTGGCCTTATAAGATGGGTGGCCTTTCCAGAGGGGGACTGAATTTTTTGTGAGAAGTATATGTAATGTACATAGTAAGAAAGCTACATACTTCAAAGTATTTAATATCTTCATTTAATATCTTTGTTTAAAAGTAACATTAATTATTAAAAGGTTCTTCTTGTTATAATAATAATAGACTTTTTTCAACTGAATGTACATTAATAGTTCTTATTCTTGGCGTAAAGCGTGATATGCGAGTGGGTGTTGTTGTCATGCACATTGCAAAACCATTCAAAAATGTCATTTAAATCTTGGTACATACATAATTCTCTTTCCATTTGCTCCATTTTCCCACTGCTGCTGAATAATCTCATAATCGGTTACGACGTTTATTCGAGTCTTTTCAACATAAAATTGTTTTTTTTGAGTCTTTTCTACATAAAATTATTCGGCAAGTCCCACCTCCCCACCTCACCCGATGTCGTCGAGTAGAATAAACAACTTTCTTCTAAAAAAATATGTCTCCGTTTACGTGATGACATGTTAATGTTTGGTAATGATTTATTCGGATGTTGGTAACTGTATGCAATTTAATTATGCAGACGAAACTTTTGTAGAGTGGACGAAATGCCTTCTTCGTAAAGGAAGCGATAAATGTGTTGTCACATGATTTTTCAGTCTTTGTCTGGTACCCTGTTTTGTTCAAGGTTAATTTCTCTGTGTGTGTGCTAATGCACAAAATCTATTTTTAGCCTATGCTGAGACCATTATGATCTTGACAATTACATCTGGTTGTAATCATAAAAAAAAAAAAATTTGACAGATGTGTTAAGTGCAAAACTCTATCATAACATTGTTGGGCCCATTTCCTGTAAACATCAGCTTTTATAGACAGTGATATAATAGTAGTCTTAGTGTTACATGTACTTTAGTCAACACTTCTTTCAGTAACCAAAACTTGACATTGGGAGACATGTATCGAAGATAGAGATAATTAAATTACTTACCTTACATCACGATATAAACTAATTATTGGTTCTGAATACATTTGAAATAAAAAGTGGCCGCTTGTGAGGGGAACATTTTACATTTTTGAAGGGGAACATGTTACATTTTTGTACTAATATGCTATCTGCTGGTCACATTAAATGGGTTGCCATTCTTGAGGGATACTTTTGAACACAAACTCGTCGGTGCCAAGGGATTCTAAGAAGTGGGTGGCCGCTGGTTGGGGGGAGGGCCATTCAAGAGGGGGACACTGGTAGCAGAGACAATGTGGGAGACCTGAATGTCTGTAACAGTGCACTTTGGTACACTGGTAACAGAGAGAATGTGGTAGGCTTGAATGTCTATAGTTCTGCACTTTGGTAATCTGGTAACAGAGACAGTGTGGGAGGCCTGAATGTCTGTAGCTCTGCACTTTGGTACACTGGTAACAGAGAGGATGTGGGAGACCTAAATGTATTTATTGGTACACTGGTAAGAGAGACTGGGGGAGACCTGAATGTCTGTAGCAGTGCACTTTGGTACACTGGTAACAGAGAGGATGTGGGAGACCAGAATGTATGTATTGGTACACTGGTAAGAGAGACTGGGGGAGACCTGAATGTCTATAGCAGTGCACTTTGGTACACTGGTAACAGAAAGGATGTGGGAGACCTGAATGTATGTATTGGTACACTGGTAAGAGAGACTGGGGGAGACCTGAATGTCTATAGCAGTGCACTTTGGTACACTGGAAACAGAGACAATGTTTTGTGCATTGGATAGAATGTGTGAAATATTTTTGCTTTACAATGCTTTGAGCTTAAAATAGTTATTAAAGCTATATAATTATGTTGTTGTATCCAGAAATTTGCATTCTCTGCTTGGGGTCAGTCTGACATTAGTAAGCTCCTGAACAAGATATTTTCTCACACTGTCAGATTTGTAAAAAAGAAAACGGAATTTAAAAATTAGACTATTTTTTGCTTAAATGTATGAAATTGACAAGTTATATTTTCTGTAACCAAAAGAAAGCAAATTGAAGACAAATTTAAAGCAGATATGCTGTCTGAGCATGCGATCAGGTGTTTCATGCAAAATTGGTATGAATTCACACACTTGGAAAGTGGTGATGCACAAGAACTCCTGCAAATTAGTTTCAGGTATGAAAATGTATGTTGTGCAGTATACAGTTTTATTCAGCAACTCACCCTTAAAATGCTTGTTCCAACAGTAGTCAAGCCGCTAGAAATATTTTAGCGCTTGTTGTGATGTGTCAGTTTTCATAATTGTTTACACATCTGATTACTTTGGCTGGACATGAACTGTTGTTAAACTAAGTTTTATTTTGTACATTGGGCCCCGTAAAAAAAACATTCTATTGTAGTTCGAACCTTGCATCAAGGAAGTTTTACAAATGCAGGTTTTTAATACAGGCTACAAAGAAGACCCAAAATAGCTATTTCCCAGCATGGCTCATCTTTAGATAACGATTTCGTTCAGCAAATACTAGCTGATCATAGTGATGAAGGCAAGTTATTTTTAAAGTTATAGGTATATCAGATTATTGGAACTAGGAAAGTATTAATGGAGATATAAGTGAGTTATTCTGGACACAGTGGTGTTAAATACAAGTCTGATGTACATGCTGGATGGACACAAACAGACGGCATGCCGGTTTGAATATAAGATATAGAGAAGGCAGACAAACAATCTGAATTAAAACACAGAAAATTTAAAAGTAGACTGCCATTTTCATTTATTTTCTCAGCAGGATCATGTGCTACAAAACCACATAGCCCTAGCATAAAGGTTAAGATAAATCTAAAAAATAAAAATCTAAAAATGAAATTAAGGAGTAAAGATATTTATTTGATCAAAATACAAAATCAAGCTTGTAGACTATGGCATTAATGGACTTAAAATTCAAATACAGCATTATGAAACAGTAAATCTGGCATAGTAGTCAGTAATGTACTAATTCAAGAAAGTTTAAATATGGTAGAGCTTATGTTAGTGAAAACTCTTATTTTGGAGCAGAAATATCCACAAGACAATACCTCTGAGCTGTGGAAAGATGTACATAACAACCATAAAGAACAGTTTCCAAACTTGTTCGATCTGGCTAAGCTAGCTATTGTATAATTCTCTTCAGAAATCAGACTGTGAAGGGGGTACACAGTACAGAACAATATTCTTATATGGATTAAACTAAGAAACAACAGATTAATGTTTTTGTAACTATAGGCAACATCTTTTTAAGATTTTGATTTGAGTAGAGGACTTAAAGAGAGGAGCAGGAATAAAGAGATATGGATATTGAAGTGTTAGGTAAAAAATATTGAACTATGGCCATTTACTCCTTTATGTTCTACCTGCATCCCCCCCCCCTTCTTATTTTTGTGACAAGGAGGGTTACCCACCTTAAGATAAAATCCTGGGAGCATCTCTGCAAAAATAAGTATCCTAATGAGTGGATCTTAAATTTTTGTGCCCCACTTATCTATCAGAATCATTTTGTTTTGCTGTTGTTCATTTGTGCCCCACATGTCTGTCCCTAAGTTGTTTTAGCTCAGTTGCAGAAAACTTATGAAACTCTAGAGTCTTGAAATTTTACATACTTGATAATAATTATAATTTGATGACCTTTAATATATGTTTTTGAGGCAACTGCACCAAATTTTCAATCACTGGCCCGATTTTTAAAAACTTTCTGATGAAAATTATGTTAGCAATTTTGCAAAAGTCACTTGAGGAGGATGTCTGTAATTTGGTAACCTTATTTTTTATCTTTATGTTTTCTTTTTCATTTGTAACCTCTTGGTCAATCCAGCAGATTGTTTTGGTCATTACCACAATTTTTCCTTTCTTGACACATTATTTTCACAATTTCAACTTGGACATTTTTTTAAAGAAAACATCGTTAACAAGGGTATTAAAAAAACCCAAAACCCATTTGCAGGCATCAGATTGACAATTGACCAATTTTGCAGTTCTACAGTTTGCAATAATTAACATTAATCTTGCTAATATTGGGGTCAACTAATGAAATTCTTTCTTGATGTATGGTGGTATACATATGTAGATGACATGATATTATACCATTACAAAAATATTTTTAAAAATATTTTGGGACTAGACATTTTAGGGAATTTAGTAGGTAGGGGGGAAGCATATACAAAGTTTTTTTAGTCACTGGCTCAATGACTTGTGGCATGCTGGCTTTTGAGGAGGACCAGTTAATTCTGACAACCACTGGCAAGTTAAGTGTTCTGAAGTTGTTATTAATATTGATTGGGAGAGCCAGTTGATTTTCTGCAGGGCCAGTTGATTTCCACCTGAGCTGGCCCTACATCTTTTTTTCTAAATTTTTTTTTTTTAAAGGAAATCTGGTTATTATTGCAGAATGCTACATAAATGTATGGGTTACATCTGTTGTTAGTAGCCAGGCAAGAGTCCCCCTTCATTTTAACATTGACACCATACAGTTTATTGATTCCAAGATCATTTCTTTTATACCATGGCTTTCCACACATTGGACTAACATTGCTAGAAAAAAGGGACTGCCAGACTAACATTTCTGCAGGGCTTTTCTCTTGGGCATCAGTCAGACATTTCATACAGAGTATAAGCCATTGAATTTTTTGATCTTATGTCTCTAGCATTTGAACCAGATTTTGTTATTGTTTGCCTCCCTTGTGATAAAATTATGTATCATCATTTTAATATTGTTTCAGAGATGTCATCCCAGCACATTTCATTTTGGCCATTCTTTATTTCGAAAGTGGAGCACACAGACCATCCACAATGAAATCTGAAGAGAAGAAGTGTGAGGAAATAGAACTCAGGCATTGTATGATAATGTTTCAGAGATGGGGTCTGCTGCCTTTGATTTGTTGCATTTCCCAATGAATTTCAGCTGCTTTTGATATAATTGTAGGATTTATGTGGCTTTGGAAAATTGTAGATCAATAACTGAAAGCTGATAATTGTTCTCACTTGAACTCCTCTCTAAGGAGACTGCATTGTTTTGAGTTCTTATTCTGAACAATTTATCTTCATCAGACTCCCAAAACAAATAGTGAAAGATTGCAGAGTTGCATTGTAGGAGTCTAAGCTCACTGTGGGATTTCAGGTCCTTTTGTGAAAAGAGTGAAATCACTTTCTGTTTTCTTCTAAGTATTGATACTGTGTTTTGATTCATGAACTGCTTTATGTGCTCCATTGTAACCTTTAGGAACCTGTTACCTGTATTATTGCCATCCTCCAACAAATCAAAATCACCGCCACTGCACATAATCGTCAAGGATCCCTACAAACTCCACATCATCCACATATTTGTAGCAGATGAGCATGTAGCAGGCAAGTTTGTGCAAAATTATTATCCATGTATGTTATTTTTCAAAGTAAAACAAGACCAGTCATATTGTTTACATTGTATAAACAATTTTTAGTGCAGAAGATATCTACTAATGGGAAATAATTCATATAAAGTAGTTCCCTCTGTCAGTAGTTCCAAAACTTATATTACCACTGTGACATATCAGTTTTTACTGCTTCTGTGGATATCTGTTTATTTCACACTGATACATGACAGTATCTCATTATGAATATATAACAGATAAGCTATAAGGAAAAGGCCTGTTGAGTTTGATGTCAGAAGTCAAGGTCACTGTGAATAAATGAAGCAAAATGGTTTATGCACAATGACATCAGTTCTACATCACAGACAAGGGCCAGACATTGGATGGTTTGAACTTGGGACAAGGATGAAGCCAATTGATTTGGGGGTCCAAAGGTTTAGGTCACTGTGACTGAAAGAAGTAGTGATTCATTCACAGTAACTTTATTCTACATCACAGGCCTAAAGTAAGTTTACTGGATGGCTTGCCCTTTAAGTAAAAGCCATATGGGTCATGTAGGCATTCAAAACCGATTATTTCAGTATTGGGTCTCATTTTTTAGAATTGATTATACATACCTTTATTTGGCAATTATTTGCTTTATTTGGATCCTCATACATCCATATTCCTTTGGAAGGTCATTATTTACATGCCATGCGATATACATTATGGCAAATCAGTGTTAAAGTAGATTGACATTTTTGGATGAGATCAGCCTAAAGGCATGATCCAGTACAATCCAAATTGAATGTAATGCACTGTGATGTCACAATGAAAGCTCTACATGTTGATAAACAAATTCATACTAATCTATACTGTGATGATTAGACTCAACACGCTCTTTTCTTAACCCAGTTTAGTACTGACCACCATTGTTAAAGTCCATAGCAATCAATAATTTTCATCCAGAAGTTTCTTAATGACAGTTAAGTTGCAGAGCTTTCAATAATTAGGATTGAATAGACTTTGGTTAAAGAAAATTAGTATTAAATTTTAAAGCAACAATTTATATGTCATTTACGATGAGTAAATGCACATGCGTGACCATTGTGACTTTTACTATAAAAGGCTATTGATTTGGGGTTCAGAAGTCACAGGTCATGATCACTGTGACTGAAAAATATTTTTTTGCACTAAAATTTCATTTCTTGGCCATGTTTCTTAACAACAGTTTTTAGATGTCTTACATTTGGGATAAAGAAGAAACCTATCAATTTTTGGGTCAAAAGATCAAGGTCACGGTCATAGAGAATTTGTGTTAAGGTGTTGATTAGAGTTTTGTCATTTAGCTATTTTTCCTAAAACCACTTGATTGATTTTATTCATTACAGTTGTTCTGAAACCAAGACAATTCATTCTCAGGCTTGCTACTCTGGACCCCTTGAGGGGTTGGGGGGGTGGCACCCTTCAGACTCCACTGGGAGATGACCCCTCAGACTGCCCTTCACAATTTCAGTTCTTTAAAAGATAACCAAAATCATGTCTGGTAACAGATGGTAACAAAATAGGTAAAATCAAAATGATGTAAAGTTTGGGAGATAGTTAATACAGGTTGTGTTCAAATAGATATCCATCATTACACTAATTATGTTCATTATATTTTTTTTAATTTTTCTGCATATTTGATGAAATGGTAGAAAGTAAGATTAGTTACAAGTTCAGATGCATCAAGACTATTATAATTATGTTTGGCATTACCTTGGACACTATATATTTTGTTTTGGGGATTTTCACTGAATTGTTAATACATAATTGGTTATATCATCCCAAGGAAATGGGAGCTAAATTTCTTTCCCAAAAACATACTGAGACACTGGAGATGGCCTGCATTGGTATCAAACCCACAACCTTTTGATTATCATCCAACATTCTACCAACTGAGCTACCATGGATTTCTGGGCACAACATGCAAGTAAAAATCTTAGCATATGATAGGTTTTGTTTCTGTAAATAATTGCATTTGAATGTAATGACTGGAATTTTTAGTGGAAGTAACCTTTCTAGAAATGGTCAACAAGTGTCGTACTAAGCAGCAGTTAAGAAGCTGAACTCAGTAAACATTTTACTTCTGTTGATGCTTTAATGCTGCTTTCTGTTGAATGCAAGTAAGTCATCACTGGTTAGCAGATAAAAAAAATATGAAATATATATTACTGTAATGATGGTAAGTCTTGGGACAGGAAAAAAATAATTTTGTGTCCTGAGCTTTACATGTATGTAAAAAAATATTTCATTTTCAGTGTCCAGACACAAACATGTCGAAACAAAATTGCAAAATGTCACACAGCAGTGAATAGTCCTTCTTCAATAACAATGTCAGTAAATTGTTATAAACTAATATAGTTGTTTTTGTTATTTATTTTCTGTGTTCATATTTTATGATTTCTCGAACATGAAATAAAAACAAAGGTAGTGGAAGATTTCATAATTTTTGGGCAACTTCAAGTTTACCAGATGACATGAATTATATTGTATAGTACTCGTTTAGTTAGTACATGTGTATTGTGGTTTGTGTCACTTATATCCTTGTTTTATTTTTAAAAGTATTTAGATGCAGTTGCTTGTTTTTGTTGTTTTTTACCGAATCTCATTCTTCCATTTAGTTATCATGCATACAAAATTTACTGTTTTTTAGAGATACAAGTGATCCAGCAAAGTGATGTAATCTTTATAAAAAGATATTAATGAATATATATAAATATATTAGGCACACAGTCACATAACTGTTATACATTTGTAAAAAAAAATGACCATAATATAGGTTAAAACTCTGAATATAGATCACTTAGATCCATTTTAGTTCTGTTTCAGCTTGACACAAAATCATAATTTTCCACACATTATTCATTCCACTTTTCATTTTGTCAATTCACCAGGAAAATCAGAGAAAAAAAATATTAGTTTTTTAGGGACTAATGTAGATGTAGTAACATCATATATTACAATTGTTATGACGCTGGTCATAAACTAAGTAACAGAAAAGAGCGAAAACCAGCACATTTTGTACAATTCAACAAAATAATCTCTTTCTCTAGAACACAAAGTGAAACTTTAAAAAGAACATAAAGTATTGTGAATTACATCCCAGATAGTCTTAAAGTTTTATCAGAAGTCCAAAAGTATAAAGGACTCTGAATGAATTCCAGTGAGTGTTCCGAATGAATTTCAGTCTTGAATGTGCTGATGTGCCAATAGCCTGGAAGATTGTTCATGTGCTAACAGGTTTAATGTATCACAATGATATAATCCAAAATGGCTTTGGATGAATTCACAGTAATCCCAAAATAGTGCATTAGTCAGAAAAGTATCAATGAGCACTTTGTAATTTCCAGTGAATAATTTTAATAAATAATTCCTCCAAAATATTAAATGAAGACAATAAAATGACTGATTCCACTACAAATATTAACATTGGAATAATTAATTCTGATGGAAACAACCTTTATATTAAAACCTATGACACAATACGAGGATTAGGACGCAGGTAAAAGTTCATTTCTAGAACATTCTCATTTCTAGAACATTCTAAGTTGTAAACAAGGTCAGGTCCTTTGCTGATATTCAAAGAACATGGCAAACACCAGGAATTTCTGAGAGAAAACAAAACAATACAACATAAAGCTGCTTAGAGAAATTGTCAGCCATTAAGTCGTGTAAATAAGCTGAGTGATATCAGACCAACTTGAGTATGTTGTGATTTTTAAAATGATTCAGTCTCTTTGTTTTTTCATGATAGATATTATTAAGGTAAAACATGCCCCTTGAGTTAATGTGTAACATGCCTTTTCTTGCTGATATTCAACATGCTCAAAATCAACCTGTCAGTGTAACTTTAAACTGGCTCATCTCTCCTTTATTCTTTTTAAGAATTTGAAAAAGCTAAATTATTACTTAGAAAAATGTTGTTAGGACAAATGCCTGAGGTAAAATGTCATTCATATATCTCCTCTTTTTTTTTACCACTCCGGTGGCCAAAGTGGTTAAGAGTATCCACCTCAGATACAGGAGGTTGCGGGTTCAAACCCGGACCAAATCATGCCAGAGACTTATAAAAATGGTACTAGCAGTTGCCAGGCTAGATGCTCAGCATTATGAAGTTAGTGTTAGGACTGGTCGGCCTGGTGTCAGGATAATGTGCCTGTGTGGGACATCATGCTACATGTCTGTGGCATGATGCCCCGGTGCTAGATATCACTATAAACTGCCACTCTGCAGACATCAAGGCAATATGACTGAAAATTTTTTAAAAGCTATGTTAAAAATCCAGATCACATGCACACACACTCTTTTAGGGGATGGGGCATAGGATTTTTTGATTTTATTAAATGAGAAATAAGTGTACCATGAATTTGCTTTTCTTTTTCAGATTTTAACTTTTCAACAATTTCTATCAGAGTTTACTGCTTGAGATTCAAGATTGTTGTAAACTCTTCCAACATGTTGTTTCTGATGTGAAAGATCGAATCAGCATGCAAGCATGGCTCATTTCTATTGAATAAGTGGAGTGTAATATATTAAGTAAAAAAATAAATCAAGCCAGCTCAGGTATTATCACATTGTGTACACAAGATGATTTTTGGTCTGAGAAAAGTACATAATCACAGTGTACATACCAGATCTTCATTAAACTGCCATCCATATTTGAGATGAAGAATGTAACAGGCATGTATTCATTAGGATACTCCTTTTAATCCATGAAAACGTAAAGTTAATGGACCAACACCACAGTCATTTTTTCATGCCAGATGTTCTGTTAGTTCAGAAATTTCCAAGGAATGGTATATTGCATTATGGAAGAACACATCTGAGGATGAAAACTATGTATTTGGGAACAGCGTTTCAGTGTAAAAGGCATAACAAGTCTTTCAACAAAGGTGGCACCACTCCTGTGGCCTAGTGGTTAGAGCAACCATTTTGGATGCGAGAGGTCATGGGTTTGAATCCCAGCCAAGTAATACCAAAGATTGATAACAGTGGTACTAGCAGCTGCCTCGCTTGGCGCTCAGCATTAAGAGGTTAGTGTTAGGACTGGTCAGCCTTATGTCAGGATAATGTGACTGGTTGGAACATCATGCTGCCTGTCTGCGGCATGATGCCCAAGTGCTAGACATCACTATAAACTCTCACACTGCAGACATTGTAGCAATGTGACTGAAAAATTGTTAAAGCTATGTTAAAAACCCAAAGCATACACAACAAAGGTGACATGTCAGTCATTGGGTTGACACTTTCTGTGTTTGGATTAGATCTGTTACTTCATAAACAGGCAACCCCAGCTGGAATATACAAGCAATTAAGGAACAATGTACTAAATTAACACAGAGGGAAAGGTTGAAGAAATGCATTAATGAAACTTTTTTCCATCAGAATATAGAAAAGATAAATTTATATGATGAATTATTTTAATAGGAAATATCCCATTTGCCTGTAATAATAATAATAATATTTGGTGCATGTTGTTTGTTAAAGAACCAAGTTTGAATGGTGAACTAGCATTCATAGGTTGCCTGAATACAAACTTATGGTAACTTTTTCCATTTACCTTGGTTGGCTGTTGTTGACAGGTTTGACTGTCTCTTGCTGACAGCATTGATGTCAGTAGGGCGTACAGTTGTAAGATTTTGTGTTTTCATATTTAGCTTTATACCTGCACATGCATAAATAAGTGAACACATCTCTTTTTGGTCAAAACTCACATTAAAATATACCTTCCTAAACGTGTCTTTATCTCAGAATGCCTAGTGAAAGGGAATCTCCTAAAACCTGTATAGAATTTTATAGTTTTTGTCAACCTTAACACTGTGCATACGTACACATTACTTTTGTGGGACAAATCAGTCTCAAAAATGTATCTCACATGTGCTTTACCCTGTGTGACAATATTGGTAGAAAGAATGTACCTCCAAATTTGAGAACTTCCAACATACTCAAGGGGACTTAACTGTTCTGGTATGTGTGTGGTAGGTACATCATTGATGATATCATTGGTATATGCTTTTTGGCGTGGGCTCTTACCTCCTGAACTTGAAACAAATAATATTTTATTCAGTACACAGTGCAGATATTACATCAAATATGGTAATTTGATCTATTTTAAAGAAAAAACATTTTAATAAGTCATATCACATCTATCACAATTTAGTGATTTTTGTACCCTTGACATTATAAGCCAACTAAAGATGTAACTAATACAATGATATTCAGGTAACCATAAAAGTGTAATGTGTTATAGGTGAGGTCACCTTGTATTGGGGTATAGTAAACATTTGTATGACAATTACATAATGCTATAGACCACCCCAGTGGCCTGGTGGTTAGAGCATCCACCTTGTATGCAGGAGGTAACGAGTTCGAATCCCACCCAAATCATACCAAAGACTTAGCAAATCATACCAAAGACTTAGAAAAATGGTACTAACAGCTGCCTCGTTAGGCACTGAGCATTAAGAGGTTAGTGTTAGGACTGGTTGGTCTGGTGTTAGGATAATGTGACTGGGTGGGACATCATGATAAATGTCTGCGGCATGATGCCCCAGTGCTAGACATCACTATAATCTGCAACACTGCAGACATGGTAGTGATATGACTGAAAAATTGACTGATTGAGCTTTGTTAATAGTACTGAATGTTAACACATTTTATAACACAGCAAATCAACTGCAGACTTTTCACGTAGTTGCTCATCTTTAAGTGGGAATTTATTAAATTTATCAGGGATTTGTAGAATCATGCATCCTGCATATCCAACCTTATAAGCAGCTGGACTATACAGATGCATTGTATGCACCACTGTATACCTTTCCATTTAGATGTACTTCTCATATTTGGCAGATGGCTGAAAGACAGTTTGACAACCATTCTGGCAAAACTGATGGAGAAGGACCTACGACTGGCACACACTTTTGAGACATTCTTTGTGGCAGCAGACGACATTCTGGACAGACGAGTCATTCATGTTTTTTCAACAACATCTGCTAAAAGCTTCCAGATTTACCTGAAGAAAGACAACAAGTATGTCCTTTTTTTCACATTATCACTCAATTACAGCACATATTCTTTTTTGCAGCAGTTGTCAGCTTTCACATGATCATTCAATTAGAGTACACATTCTTTTTTGCAGTAGAGTTGTCAAGCTTTCACATAATCATTCAATAAGAGTACTAACTCTTTTTTGCAATAGAGTTGTCAAGCTTTCACATAATCATTCAATTAGAGTACTTACTCTGTTTTTGCAGTAGTTAAGTTTTCACATAATCATTCAATTAGAGTACATGCTCTTTTTTGCAATAGAGTTGTCAAGCTTTCACATAATCACTCGGGGCCCCGAGTGGCCAAGTGGTCTAAAGCGCTGATCGTTACGGATCACTGCCATCTCACCTCTGTCTGCGTGGGTTCGAGTCCAGGCTCGGCTAACGTGGGTACGTGAGAAAGCCTGCCAGTAGCTTCTCGTGGGTCGGTGGTTCTTCCCCGGGTTTTCCAGGGTTCTTCCTCCACCATTAATACTGGCCGCCATGTATAGCCTATCTTGTGCTGAAAAATGGCGTTAAACCCTATAACAACAACAACAACAACAACATAATCACTCAATTAGAGTACATACTCTGTTTTTGCAGTAGTTAAGTTTTCACATAATCATTCAGTTAGAATACATACTCTTTTTTGCAATAGAGTTGTCGAGCTTTCACATAATCATTCAGTTAGAGTACTTACTCTTTTTTGCAATAGAGTTGTCAAGTTTTCACATAATCACTCAGAGTGCATACTCTTTTTGCAATAGGGTTGTCAAGCTTTCACATAATCATTCAGTTTTTGTCTTGTGTGACTGAGTACATAGTGTTGTATGAAGGTATGTTAGCTACAGAAACTTTAACATTTTCTTAATCTACATTTTGAATACATGTCAAGCAAGCAGTAAGTGGGCCTTCTTTCATCTTTTGTTGGAATAAGCATGCAAGAACACTCTGTAAAGAGAACATTTTTGAAGGATTACATGTCCCTGAACATACAAAGAATAGGAACATAGTATGCTTGCACAGATTTCAGTTTACATTTATGTTTTTATTTAATCACTAATTAATTTCATAATTAAACTAGACATCTTCTTGAGAAAAGAAGCAATGAAAGATAATAGTAACTAGGCGATGCTGCTACAAAATTCCTGTCCGCTCAGCAAATGATTTTTCTCTCTTTTTCAGCAAATGTTGTAAATGAGCCATTTTTGTAATTTGTGATTTTTGTAATTTGTGATTTTTGTGGCAGATACTCTGATGTCCAGGAGAGTATTTGTTTTGAGACAAATATTCCTGCTGATGGTCAGATTCTTTGTTTTGATGAGGGCTATCTGAAGACAATAGTTACTGAGATTGAACCTGTCCAAAATTATCCCATTACAACCATATCATCGCCTCTTGTCCTGATACGCAACACAGGACTCACAGACTGTGTACATCATGAAGAAGTTTGCTTCTGGTACAATTCTAGTTTTTTACCAGGTAATGGAGCATTAGATATAATATTATACAGGTAACAGAGCATTATGTATCATTTTATAAAAGGTAACAAAATGTTAGAGATCATTTTATACCAGACAATAGAGCAATAGATATCATTTTATAGAGGTAACAGCATTAAGTATCATTTTATATGTTTAATAAAGCATCAAGTATCATTTTGTGCAGGTAACAGAGCATTATCATTTTATTCCAGGTAAAAGAGTACTATGTATCGTTTTATTCCAGGTAACATAGCATTAAATATCATTGTATACCAGGTAACAGAGCATTAAGTATAATTTTATACCAGGTAACAGATCAATTAGTATCATTTTGTATCAGGTAACAGTGCATTAAGTATCATTTTATACCAGATTACAGTGCATTTTGTATAATTTTATACCAGGTAACAGATCATTAAGTGTAATTTTATACCAGGTGACAGTGCATTAAGTATAATTTTATACCAGGTAACAGATTGTTAAGTATAATTTCATACCAATTAGTATCATTTTGTATCAGGTAACAGTGCATTAAGTATCATTTTATACCAGGTAACAGAGCATTTTGTATCATTGTTAACCAGGTAATGGAACAATAAGTGTCATTTTGTATAGATAACAGAGCATTTAGTATCATTTTATACCAGGTAACATAGCATTGGATATTTACCTAATATATGAGTCAGATTTAATTATACATTATATAAAGATTAGAAAGGACAGAGACATGATTAACCAGATTAATTGGAATGAAAATTACTTTGTTAAATTTACAAAAGAAGAAAAAATGATTTCATGTTTATTTTGTATTATACTTAAAACATGAATATGAAAGTGATTTGTTGATTATTTTATTCACTGCCAGAAACTTTAGTATACAGTCAGTTACTTTGTCCTTTCTATTATTGAGCCTAACTGATGTTGTGGTAACAGGAAACATGTCTGTTATTGAGATTGACTCATACTGTGGTAACAGGAAACATGTCTGTTATTGAGATTGACTCATATTGTGGTAACAAGAAACATGTCTATTATTGAGACTGACTCATATTGTGGTAACAAGAAACATATCTATTATTGAGACTGACTCATATTGTGGTAACAAGAAACATGTCTATTATTGAGACTGACTCATATTGTGGTAACAAGAAACATGTCTATTATTGAGACTGACTCATATTGTGGTAACAAGAAACATGTCTATTATTGAGACTGACTCATATTGTGGTAACAAGAAACATGTATGTTATTGAGACTGACTCATATTGTGGTAACAAGAAACATGTCTATTATTGAGACTGACTCATACTGTGGTAACAAGAAACATGTCTATTATTGAGACTGACTCATACTGTGGTAACAAGAAACATGTCTATTATTGAGACTGACTCATACTGTGGTAACAAGAAACATGTCTATTATTGAGACTGACTCATATTGTGGTAACAAGAAACATGTCTATCATTGAGACTAAATCATATTGTGGTAACAAGAAACATGTATATTATTGAGACTGACTCATACTGTGGTAACAAGAAACATGTCCATTATTGAGACTGACTCATATTGTGGTAACAAGAAACATGTCTGTTATTGAGACTGACTCATATTGAGGTAACAAGAAACATGTCTATTATTGAGACTAACTCTTATTGTGGTAACAGGAAACATGTCTATCATTGAGGCTAAATCATATTGTGGCAACAGGAAACAATATATTATTGAGACTGATATTTTGGTAACAGGAAACAACTATTTTTGAGACTGACTGTGGTTCCAAAAAACGTCTATTATTGAGACTGATATTGTGGGTACAGGAAATATGAATCATGTTCATTTAAATACACTGAACATGGGCACTAAACCAATTGATGAGGAAAAAAAACACAAAAATATTAATAGAATTAATTTATTTCCTTATGTTATTAAAAAGAAAGTAATACAGTGTGGTCCATTTTTGAAATCCAAAAAACATCTAGACTAGCTATAGTCATCCTATTACATCTAGACTTTAGCGACTTTGTTACATCAGTGTGTGTACTGAGTTACATCTTAACAGTCACCTATTACATGTAGACTCTAGCTACTCTGTTACATCAATGTATGTACTGTGGTACATCTTTACAGCCATCCTATTACATCTAGACTCTAGCTACTTTGTTACATCAATGTATGTACTGTGTTACATCTTAACAGCCATCCTATTACATCTAGACTCAAGCTACTTTGTTACATCAATGTATGTACTCTGTTACATCTTAACAGCCATCCTATTACATCTAGACTCAAGCTACTTTGTTACATCAATGTATGTACTGAGTTACATCTTAACAGCCATCCTATTACATCTAGATTCTAGCTACATTGTTACATCAATGTATGTACTGTTGTACATCTTTACAGCCATCCTATTACATCTAGACTCTAGCTACTTTGTTACATCAATGTATGTACTGTGTTACATCTTAACAGCAATCCTATTACATCTAGATTCTAGCTACATTGTTACATCACTCTATGTACAGTGTTACATCTTAACAGTCACCTATTACATGTAGACTCAAGCTACTCGGTTACATCAGTGTATGTGCTGTGTTACATCTTAACAGCTATCCTATTACATCTAGACTCTATCTACTTTGTTACCTCTGTGAATATACTGTGTTGCATCTTAAAAGTCATCATGTGACAGATAACATGATAGCATCATGTTCCCACTAGATAGTTGCAATGGTTACATTTAAGTACCTCCCATATTACATCATGATAGCTGTTACCATGATAACATCCAGATAAGCCACAAGGTTACATCCAGCTGACTTTCATGTTGTTACAAGATGGCCACTGTTTTACATCCAGAACATCACAGTGTTACATATAAAGAGTCAATCAGGTGATATCCAGATGGCCACAGGGTTACATCCAGCTAGCTTTCTTGGTACCAGATAGTCACCATTTTACATCTAAATACATACAGAAAGCTACAGATTTACTTACAGAGAGTCAAACAGGTGATATATGCAGATGGACACAAGGTTATATCCAGCTAGCTGACATGGTGTTGTAAGATTGTTAAAATATTGCCACTGAATATCTACAATATCACATCAGATAGCCACAATGTTCCACTCACATGATCATGTTAGTGTTTGATAGCTGCCATATTATCTTCAGTTACCATTCATGCTACGATAACACAACCAGATTGTTAATCCAGATAACCACTGATTGATATCAACATAATCAGCAGTTTATAGTTAATCCAGATAACCATTGTTTGATATCAAGATAATCAGCAGTTTATATTAATACATCCACTGTGTTACATCAAAAAAGGCAGCAGTTTATATTATTAATACATCCACTGTCAGTGTTACAACAGGATAGTCAGCAGTTTATATGAATAGTCAATGTGTTACATCAAGATAGTCAGCAATTTATATTGATAGAGCTATTGTGTTACATCAGGATAGTCAGCAGTTTATATTAATACAGTTACAGTTTATATTAATAGTCACAGTTACATCAAAACTGAGAGCAGTTTATATTAAAAGAGTCACTGTGTTACTTCAAGACAGTCAGTTGTTTATATTAATAAAACCAATGTGTTACATCAAGATAAATGTAGGCTCACATGTAGGTAGTTGTAGGGTTCCATCTAGAAAACCACGTTGTTACATAGCTAGTATTTTCCTTTAGATAAATGTAACTGCAATGCTGTATCTTGATGGCCATCAGCTTATAAGGGGAAGGGCTAAATGGCATTGGCATTTGACTGTATCTTGCAGATTCATGCTTTTATGACGGAAGAATGCACTCAGTTCAGTTAATTTGTACCATTATGCAGTGAATAGATCTGGTTTGTCAGACACTTGCATTTGAAACTGTTTTTAATTAAAAATATTAGCATCAAAGCTGAGGAGACCAGTTTGAATTGAATAAAACTCAAAATGGATAGATCAGATTTTGTAGTACTGCAAAGATTGTTGTTTGACTGTGCCTGTATTCATTACTAGTTTTAGCTAATATTTTGCAGATAATGTTCTGAAAAACGAATCATGATTATTTAATTGCTTAACTGAGTTCTTTTCTTCTTTTCGTTTCAGAACCAGCTCACACCTTTCCAGTCACTATTCATCTTGACAATGACCTCCGAGTAGCAAGAGCACTTTGTCAGAACATTGCCTCTATTCAGAAGAGAATAGATCTGGGCTGCATCACTCAAGAACTCTTCTACAAAACAATTTTCAGAGCAGCGTAAGTCGGGGCATTTTACTGTGTGCTCAACAGAAGTTTCATTGGAAGACATTCTTCACAATTGATATATTGATTTCTTTATTAAACTTTTTATGTTGTCAGTAAATTTTATGTACAGTATATACTTGCTTATAAGTCGAGTCCAACCGTAGTCTGCACAGACCCAGATCTGCTATTGCTTAATGCACCAACAGAGTTGAGTCTATGCAGTTTTGAGTAATTTGCATAACAAACAAGATTTATGTGATGGCAGATAGTGGTCTATGTTGGTTGCATTTGGACTCAGCTTGTATGCAAGTATATACAGTAGTAATCTTTCATGGTTTTTATTTTCTTTCTGACTTGTACAGACTGTTACATTGATTAACTAAAGTTTGAGTCATGAAATATGTGATTTTAAGGAAAAAATGTAGATTGTATACTTTGTCCTGTTATGAAAGAAAAGACTCTTTTCTGTAGTTCTCATGCCTTTTAAAAAGCCAAATTGAAATCCAGACCCTTTGAAACTCAGTGGCAGATTTATTATGCATGCTTCTTTTGTAGGCAATTGAAAGAGATTTAAAATGTGTGCTTCTTTTGTAGGCAATGGAAGGATATTTTGGTAGAGAATTTAAGCCTTGAGACACGGCTTTATAAAGAGAGAGTGACAGATATCAGTGTCATGTGCTGTCCAGTTATGAACAACATGATCTCAGTGCAAACTGTGGAAATTGGAAAGCAGTCCCTGGAAATGGGAAACAGAACCATGGACTCGGAACAAGTAAGTGTGTTGATACCTCACATTAATGCTGTAAAGGGGAGTCATAGAACCATACTATGTCACAGGCAAGATGTCATACACTGAAACATGTTATAAGATGCAGCAAGAGGGGAATAATATTCTGACTTAGATTGTACCTTTTTTAATGATATGCATTATTGCTTCCTTGTCACAGTAAAATTTGATCCATTTCCCATTTTGTTCTTTCCACTGTAGCATTGTTGATAATAGAGTAATAGGACATAACTCCAGTTATGCCACAGAAATGTCTTTACTGGCTGTCATAAGTATATTTGTGGGCCACTTAGAATAGAACCATTTGTTTAGAAACAAACCACCAAATGCTTTTTCAGTGACAGAATCTGTATTTAAACCAAGTTCGTCAGCTGGAGTCATTTTACCCTCCATGAATATGGACACACCGTTCCATTGTTGAAGTTAGCTACATACAAAAATCAGATCTACTTATGTTCTTGAAGTAACATGTTGATGCAACCTTTTAACTTTAGAAGTCATTTTAAGAAGGTATCGAAGAAAGTTTCACATCACATTGGCAAAATTTAGGTGATCGAAGAGACCTAACAGTTCTCTATTTTCCTGCATGTGTAAAACATCATTATTAATATGCAGGGCCTGGCCTACTACCATGTCAGTCTTGTATAAAAAAAAGTAATACCTCCCTTCCCATTTAATTTAGTAAAGATGCCAAAGAGAAGAAGCCATAGTATAAAAAGTAATATTGCCCTTCTCATTTAGTTTAATAAAGATGCCAAAGGGAAGGAACCATTGATAAGAGATTAAAAGTGTTTGAGATGTCAGTTTTACAGAACTCACTTCCTTTCCCATGAACGTTCAGCTGTTGAATAGCATCAGTTATACAGCATTAGCAAGACAGTGTTCTTCTTTGTCAGTCAAGTGATTAATGCTTGGTATGTTTTGGTTATGAGCAGAATAAAGGTCTACAATCAGGTGCTTTTTCCCAGAATACTTGCCTTTGCTGTCTCTATATTGGGTTGCTATGATACATAGGGAAGGGAGGTATGTCAGAGGGCTACAGAAGGTAGTGCTGCATCTTTTATCTCTATATTGGGTTGCTATGATACATAGGGAAGGGAGGTATGTCAGAGGGCTACAGAAGGTAGTGCTGCATCTTTTATCTCTATATTGGGTTGCTATGATACATAGGGAAGGGAGGTAAGTCAGAAGGGCTACAGAAGGTAGTGCTGCATCTTTGGTTTCCATTAGTAGGTACAGATTGTGGCTCTCTGAAAGCTCATTGAAAATCATTACACTCAAAGGTGGATTAAGAAATATTTTCCATGCAGCGCGGAAATCATGTTTTTAGGCTGTTTATAAGATATAACAAATTCTGTCTGGATGATTTATTACTTTAGTCTCCAGATATTTGCATTGAATTTATCGTTGTACTCATGTCAGATTGATTGGAATATTTGCATTGAAATTTTGTCCGTATGGTCATGTCAAATTCTGCTTGTTATTGACATTTTTATGTTTGTTTTTTGCTTCAGATGGTTCCTGTTGTTGTGTAATGTATGATTTGTGTTAATATTTACAGTGTCTTCTTAAACAGCTCCTTTTTACACAGCCCTTACATGCACAGCCCCGTTGTACAGAGCTCCTTTGAATAGTGAAATGACTACAGACCTTTTCACCTTTATAATAGGTGCATGGCTGAATTTTTGGGTTGTTCTAAGATAAGGAGGGGGTTGAAGAAACAAATTTGTTATAGTTTGGAAATGTTTTCTGTCCAATTGTCATCATTAAAGTTGCATTGTAGAGTTAGCCACCAGGTTTTATTACATGCATTTTTAAACGTTTTAATTAGATCCTTGACAAAATCTGCAAAATTGACATCATTTAGTGAGGAAAGACAGTGAGCAATGTATTGCAAAATGTTCCACGGTAGAGTTAAGAGTCAAACATATAAATACACTATGCAGTTATTCTGGTAGTTTTAATGGTAGGTGCATTGTTGGATGGATGACTTGAAGACATGCAGCCTTGGGGCTGTCACTAGTGCTCCAGATAGCTGATTCCAGAATGTTGCTATTTGCAGAAAGAACAAGTGTTTCTACACATGGATACTACACTGAAAAGTGTTAACTTTCATGGAATGAGTGTGTCTCAGTGATCTAAGTAATGCTGGAAAAGGATGGTATATCCTCAGGATAGCAACCATGTTTTTCACCTTATGGCCAGAAAATACAGCTGTTTGAATATCATTATTTATTGTTGTTCAATATGCTTAAATTTCCTGTTTTAAACTTGAAGATGCTAATTCTGAGAATTCGTTGTGGTATTGATAGAAGTATCCTACTATATTGATTAACCATTCTATTGACATTCATCTCAAATTCATCCAGTTCCAGTCAAACTTCACACAGCATATCTGTATATATACTGAGAGTGTCAATAAATTCCTCATTTGTCATATTTTTGCTAAATGATGATTTGTAGGTTTAAAGAACATCCGTCAGATTCTTATGACTTCCCTTCTACCTGATATCCTGCCATAAGTATAGAAGCAAAATTAACATTCTCAACTCGGATGGTCTGCAGGTGACTGTGGGGACTACGTTTGTTCTTGTGACTAGATCTGCTGGCAGTCCTCCCAGTAGGCTAAAAAGTCTAGTTATTTCTAAGTAATCCATAAATTGTTGCTAACTATACCCAACATATCCAGTGGAAGACAATAGCACACCTTATGTACTGGCATGTGACATGATCTATTTTTGTGTTGCCAGCAGGAAGACTTTTGTATGAATAATGATTCAATTTTTAAAGTGCCTGATTTGCTTGTACAAGTCAGTGATGAAGTATTGTCATGTCATCAAGATCAAACATTTCCCTTGACTAGAGTAACAAAGTTTTCACAGTCATTTCTGTGATAACTGTTCTTTCATTACAAAATTGATGTAACAAACTCCATTGACAGGGGTGTGCAAATGTTTAGTTCCAACAATGCACTCCATAATTGGGTCACAGTCCAATTTTTCAGGAGTAATAAGTCCCATTATGTTGAGGGTTTTTTTGTGTTTGTCATGAGTAGAATTCATCTCACTGTACATCAAGCGTACAAGATGCGGTGGGGGTATTGGCATCACTTCACTGTGTGCACAATTTACCACTTGCAGTTCTCTGCCATCAAAACATTTCTCTATACAGTAATAAACAGATGTGATCAATAACTTAACTGCAAAACTTGATTTTGAAAGTTTTATTGTTATGTCTCTTTGGTTGAATCTTCTTAATTTTGAATGCAAGTTATAGCACGTAAGAACATTACACAAAGGTAATGTAATGTTACTTGATCACTCAGAAACTACCAAAGACAGATGCTGATTCAGCAAGACAGAAAGCAAAACAGTCGTGATGTCTAAGTAGTGTGTTCTTAGACTGGCTGCTGACCTATTCCCACTTACGAACATGAGCTGTTATGCAAGATTCCTGTCTAGACCAAGATCTAAACATGATTTCCTGTCTGGATCAGCAAATGTCTAAACTTGATTCTTATCTCCATAGCACCCGGTATACATAATCATATTTGGTTAGTTTGGCTCAGGGACAAATTTGGTGTTGCTGTGTAAACCTTAAATAGTACCATTACATAACCAATTAAGACTATATAAAAATAAATGAATATATTTTTTGGCAAAAACACGTCATAACAGGGTGTGTATATATGTAAGATCATGTTATAATTGGTTAAAATAAACCAAGAATTATAATTTCGTAAGAATAAGCTAAGTAGTGATTTCAAAAGTAACATTCACTCCAATTAAAATTACTTTAGCAGACACATTCATATAGTGGACACCTGCACAGAGCAGACACATTTTGCGATCCTTCTTGAAAACTCATATATTTATTGCCCATATGGTTTTGACAGCTAATGTGGATAACATACATTGTAACCTAAGAATTCACAAATTCATCTCCCATTAGCTTGCCACAGATGTTCATTGTTTGCTTGTTTGACAATTAATTACTCTGTACATCATGTTAATTGCTCACTAATTCCGTATACCAGGAATGTAGCATCACCTGTGTCAATAATCATCTTGAATGTATGGGAGCCATCATAGGGCTTGAACAGCATATTAAATTTGTTATGAGTCCATGCCTGCATGTATGCCCAGAGATACACTGTGAGTTTTCAACTTTGGAATGTAGTAATGCTTTGTTAAAGCTTAAAACTGCCATTCATCTTATTTGGTCTGTATTACCCAAACCCCCAGCCATTCTGTTTTGTGCATTGCTCAGTAAGGACCGTGATTGGACAAAACAAATAATAACAGATAGCAGTATGTGGTACCTCTTTCAAAGCTGAAATAATTTGATTAGTTTTATATCATTCATTTCTTTTCAAAAAGAAACATTTTAAATTCACAATTTAAATGTTCAGTAGTTGTAAATCATTAATTTTGACAAATTTTGTTTCAGGTTAATTAAAACTGTAAAGTTTGTAAACTAGATTACTGTGCATAGTTATGTATGCTAATCATGAATCTTAATGGTGGCTGTGAAGTTTATCTTGTAAATCACTTAATGCTGTTAAGATAAGTTCTAAGTGACTTTACATCTCACTCTGTTGTAGAGTATATTGTTATGACTCTAGGTTGTAAGCCATGTAACAGAAAGAAGTGAAACCAACAAGTTTAGTAAAACCAACAAATCATTTATTTCTCTAAGTTACGAAGTGAAAATTTAATAGACACTTACAGTGTTATGAATTAAATACCAAATAATCCTAAATGTCCTATCACAAGCCCAAAATTATGGAATGTTCCAAATGTATTTCATTAGTCTTGAATGTCCTGATGTGTCACAATAATACAGTCCAGAATGTAATTGAATGAGCTCTCAATAGTCCCAGTTAAATGTTTTAGTCCAAAAAAGTAAATGAGCACTTTGTAATTCCAGTGAATAATTTAAATAAATAATTCCTCTCAAATTATATCTGAATACAACTGTAAATGATTCTGTAGACTGATCTTAGAACAGCAATGAATAATTGTTTACCAAACCTTTATTTATACATATTCACTTGACCTTCAACACAATAGAATGTTCTGGAAAAAACAGTTATTTTGATGGAAAATTCCACTAACCCTTGAACTCAAATTCTAGTAAACATCTTGTTTATCACTTACAATAATGATAAAAGTTAGCTATGCAAAAACTCAATCCACAACTCTCAATCACAATCATGACAAAAGTCTGGTACAGAATATAAATTAAATATACATAATAATATAAATTGCTCTGTGTAGTAAAATTCATAACATGATACAACATGAAAGCTATGTACTCCTCAAATACACATGCAAACATAATCTACAAAACAAGCACCAAGAAGAAGAGATGCTGCCAAGGCACACAACTGCATGAATCATGCAGAATTTTACAAATTCGCAAACTTGGAGAACATTGATGCACAAGAACTCCTGCAAATTTGTTTCAAGTCATGCATATGAAAATGTACTCCGTGCAGTACACAATTTTTATTTTACTATTCACCTTTAAAGCGCTTGTAGCCACATAAGTCATGCCAGTAGAAGTGTCATGGCACTTGTTGCAGCATCTGTCTTTATTCAGGTACTCAACTATTTACACATCTGGATTCTACAACTTTACATGACTGGTTGTTAAACTAAATTTGATTGGCATATTGGGCCCTAGAACAAACATTCTGTCATAGTTGGAACCTTTCATCAAGGAACTTTTACAAATGCATGTTTAAAATTTGGGCTACCTAGAAAACCCCAATGGATTATTCCTACTGTGGTTCATCTTCAGATGACAATTTCTTTTGGCAAATATTGACTGATCGTAGTGATGATGACAATGATTTTTAAAGTTATGAAGTATATCAGATTAGTGGGGCATGGAAAGTGTTAATGGAGATACCAGTGGGTGTACTGGAGACCAAAACTGGCATTAAGTATGAGTCCAATATGCATGCTGGATAGACAAAAATAGATGTCATGCCAGTCAAACAATCAGCAGTATTTTGAAATTAAATGTAGAATAGGCAGAATACCAACTCTAACAGATAATTTAAAAATATAGTACAATTTTCATTTCTTTTCACAACCAGTTTAGCCCAGCAGGATCTTGTGCTGCAGAATTACACAGCCCTACAAAGGTTAAGATAAACTGAATAAATAAGAATGTAAACATGAAATTAAGAAGTATAGATATTTATTTTATCAAAATACCGCTGAACAAGCAGACTATGATATTGATGGATTTATAACCCAAATACAGCATTATGAAACAGATTAGAAATCTGGCATAGTAGTCAGTAAAGAACCGATTCAAGAAAGTGAACATTTGGCAGAGTTTATGTGAGTGAAAAATATTATTTTGCAGCAGAATTATCCTAAAGATAATGCCTGTGAACTGTGGAAAATTGTAAGTAACAACCATAAAGAAGTTTCCCAACTTGTTCAAGCTGGCTAAGCTAGCTATGTATATTCCCCTTAAGACAGCAGATTGTGAAGGCAGGGTTCTCAGCACAGAACAAAATTCAAACACAGGTGAGGGACAGATTAAGTTCAGAAACAATCTACAGATTAATGCTCATACAACTAGAGGTGAAATCTTTTAACGACTTTGATTTCAGGAGAGCTCTAAGAGTGGAGCAGGAGGAATAGATATATTGAAAAGTTAGGTAAATGATGAACTATGCCATTTCCTATGCCCCCGTCCTTCTCTTGTTGCTTTCCCCCCTGCCAGTTTTGGTGACAATGGGGGTAGCTTCCTCCTTTAAATAAAATGATGGCAGCATCTTTGCAAGAAGAGAACAGTCATAAAGCCACATGAAGATACATTCCCACCATGTAAAGGATGCAAATCTCTAAGGAACTGATTTGTCCTTTGTAGACAGGTTTTACTTTGTGTGTATGTGTGTGTCTATATATATATATATATATATATATATATATATATATTGCAACAAAATGGTGGTGTAAGCTGGAATGTTTCAATCATTTTCATGACTTTTTCAGATTGCAATACACACCACTATGAAAGAATGTGGGACAATAATGGAGAAGATAAAATCATCCAGTGAAGCAACCAATAAGGTCTTCCCAAAGGCTAAGGAATGGCTGGATAACAAATGGTAAGTGACCAAAAGATCTCTTCAGATGGCATGTTATCCATTATCTGTTCATCAGTTAGCACAAGTTTCTTGTCACAATCATTCTAAGCTACTTCGAGGCTTAATATGAAACTTTATGTACATATTCATCCCAAAGTCTAGTTGGTCCTAAACAAAAATGGTGTGCTGCACAGACATCCAATATGACTACTACAGTGGCCATCTTGAAAGTCTTAATGCTACTCCTCCTGAACAGAGTCATATCAACATGGGGTTTTTACCAGAAGACTTTTGATGTCAAGTATGTTTGAAATGAAAATGGTGCCAAACTGATGTCCAGTATGGTTGCCTTGGCTGCCAGCTTAAATAATGTAAACTCTACTTCAACAGTTGGTACCATTCAAAACATGCATCTTGAAAATATTGGTATCACTACTCCTATATCCACACAGAGTTTTCACTAAAAGACTATGGAAGTCCTACTAATAGCTAATATTTGGTTCAGAATGACAATTCAATGCCAAAGGAAGTCACAGTTTTAGCTCATCTGGTCATAGAGCAGAAGAGTTTATGCAGTGGCCTCTGTTTTGGTTACAGCTGGCATCTGGCATCCATTAGATCAAGATTGTTGATCATACGCCACCAAAACTTCTAGGAGGGTTACCATGCAACTTTGCATACATATTCATCTCTAGCAGAAATCCTGAAATCATTGTATTTGCCAGACAAGTTATTAGATCAAATGTTTTGAGTGGAACACTGAGTAATTGGACATTATAGTATACCAAATAGTCATTGATTTGCTTATCCATTAAACTGAGTAATTGGATTTTTATTGTAAAATAGCAAATAGTCATTGATTTGCTTATCCATTAAATTTGCAAAATAAACACTTTAATGAAGTAAACTTCAGAGGTTTCTAGGTCCACTTTACAAATTCTTTTTTTGTCAGACAGTCAATAAAGGGGTCACCAACCAAGTTTAATTCAAAGGTGACTGTGTTAGTATACATGTTTTTTTGTCAGGCAGTCAATGAAAGAGTCACCAATGATGCTTAATTCAAAGGTGACTGTGTTAGTTTACATGGGTTTTTTGTGAGACAGTCAATAAAGGGGTCACCAACCAAGCTTCATTCAAAGGTGACTGTGTTAGTTTACATGTTTTTTGTCAGACAGTCGATAAAGGGGTCTCCAACCAAGCTTAATTCAAGGCTGTGTTAGTTTACGTGGGGTTTTTTTTTTGTCTGGCAATCAACAGAGGTGTCACTGACTAAGCTTGTTTGGTCACTACCTTGTCCCATTTTTAAGCACTGTATAGCCACATAATACAAGACAATAACACTGTATAGCCACATAATACAAGACAATAACACTAAAGCAGTAGCAAATCCAGAACCAAGAATGACACATTCTACAATACAATTTAGTGTATTAATGTTTTCTTCTTTGTTGCAGTGTGTTATATTTTTCTTTGAATGTTTTTATTTAAATTTTGCAAATATTTGGCCACCACATTAATTTTGGTGGAAAAATAGCTTGAAAGAGCCATAAGAATTTCAGGATTGAAATGATAATAGTACCCCATAGACTTCCAGTATAGCCATCATGTGGCAATTTTGAAAATCATTCTACAACTACTCTTCCTAAATGGATGGTCATATTAACATGGGATTTTCAATAAACACTACTTATGATATTTAATTGGTCTTAAATGAAAATGGTGCTGATTTGTGATCATATATGGTCACCATTATGGACATCTTGAAAATCTTGTCATTGCTACTTCTTCTGACCAGATGGTCATATTGACATGCAGTTTTCACAGAGGGTATTGTTGGTCCAAAATGAAAATCATGCTCATTGTGCAAACAACTTGAAAATTTTCTTGTCACTGTTTCATCGCATAAAATTAAAGTTATCGCTGTTCATTCTGATAGATTGTAATATCAGCATGTGGTTTCCACTAAAGACTTCTTATGATGTCAGATTTGTTCTAAATCATATTGGTGCAGATGAGACATTGAATATGGCCTCTGGTGGCAGCCATATTGAATGTCAGATCAGTACAATGGTGGCCAGCTGGAAAATTTTTCTTTGCCACTCCTCCCTAACAGATGACCTAAATTGTCATGGGGCTTTCAGTGGAAGACTTCACATGACCTAAATTGTCATGGGGCTTTCAATGGAAGACTTCACATGACCTAAATTGTCATGGGGCTTTCAGTGGAAGACTTTTTGTCAGTCCTAAATGAAAATGGTGATTATCAGACTACTTCTATAGTCATGATGGCCGTCTTGAAGATCATGTTATCATTATTTCTTCTGAATTTGATACACATAGCAACATCGGGTTTTTACTAAAACACTTCTTATGCTATGTAGCTGGTACTAAGTGAAAATGGTGCTGATCAGACCTCCGTTATGACCACCATAGTAACCATCATTAAATCTTGTTATAGCTACTTCTCCTGAACAGATGATAAGATTTAATGTTCGATTTTCATAAAAAGACTTATTATGATCTTAAGTCCTAAATATAATATAACTGATCAGTTGCAGCCATCTTCAAGATGTTTTCACTACTGCTCTTGAAAAGATGGTTGTATCAACATGGGGTTTTCAAAACTTTCTTGTTATATCTAGTTGGTACTATATAAAAATTATGCCAATGTGGCCTCCAAACTTTGAAAAATCTCATAAACTTCTAATTTTCCTAAAATGAACAGCCATACCGACATCTGAGAAGAAAAGAATAATAAAAACAACTAAACAAACAGCTTCTTTCTGGCAGTATTTGTTTGTGTTTGGGTGTTCCTGTACTAAAATTATGCAGATCTAATGGCAATCTTGATAGCATCATGAAAATTGTTATATGGCAGTTTAACCTGAATGGATGGTCATATCAACTTGGGGTTTTCACTAAAAGACTACAACAGTAAATAGTTGCTTTGGACTGTAATGATGCTTATGTGACCGCCAATAGTTCTGCATGAAAATTTTGCAGATCTGACCTCCAACAATATTTAAATGATTCGGCATGAAACTTTTGCAGATCTGACCTCCAACAATATTTAAATGGTTTGGCATGAAAATTTTGCAGATCTGACCTCCAACAATATTTAAATGGTTCGGCATAAAAATTTTGCAGATCTGACCTCCAACAATATTTAAATGGTTCGGCATGAAAATTTTGCAGATCTGACCTTCAACAATATTTAAATGGTTCAGCATGAAACTTTTACAGATCTGACCTCCAACAGTATTTAAATGGTTCGGCATCAAAATTTTGCTGATCTGACCTCCAACAATATTTAAGTGGTTCTTCATGAAAATGGTGCAGATCTGACCTCCAACAATATTTAAATGGTTTGGCATGAAAATATTGCAGATCTGACCTCCAACATATCTGCACTTTATGTAAAGTTTTGAAAACCAGCCCTAATTGTTCTTGGGGTCAGCTCTTTTGTTATTGTATGTATTTGTACACTCCATTGAGCTTATGGACATACTGACATGGTTCATATACAAGTGAATTTTGACCAGACTTTGTATTTAGTTGGATACCAGTGAACAAGTTGATCGTCTGCATTGATTTAAGGTACCAAAGAACTAGTCTCAGATTTTTGGCTGTGACAGCTTATGAGCATGACAGCACAAGTAAGTACTAATGAATTTTTATCAAATCAGTATTTGGAAGAATACCTTTAATGATGGCTCTTAAATAGCTTGCATTATTTTTGTTTTTTGTGTGCAAAATATTATAGTTTTAACCAAACTTGGCTTTTGGGTTTATCTTGACATTGTCTGAGACAGTTTCAATGTTTTTCTGTGCATGGTATCAGGTTCAAGGTCAAAGACCACGACAGAGAATTTTGTACTTAACTTACATCTGCCAAGTCTATTCTAATATGCCATTGTTACATGTTACAGTTTCAGTAAATACTGGGGACATTTTCCCACCACAATCTGCTGTTGTCCCATTAAATGTAACAAATCCCCATATATTAATCATTATTAGGGGGACAGAGGTATATAAAATGTCCCTTTCACAGAGGTATTTAAAATGTCGCTTTGACAGAGGTATATAAAATGTCCCTTTGGCAGAGGTATATAAAATGTCTCTGACAGAGGTGTATAAAATGTCTCTGACAGAGGTATATAAAATGTCCCTTTGACAGAGGCATATAAAATGTCCCTTTGACAGAGGTATATAAAATGTATCTTTGACAGCTCAGCCAAGGTGCAAGACTGTATGCAAATGAGAGGGGTTTGTACTTATTTCTTAAACATGTCTGAAGAAATGAACCATATGCATGAAAATCATGTAACCTTACCTCTATTTCTTTGGTAAATCCCTACTATGTTTTGAAAATTCCCCTCTTTTCTCCAAATGGGGTAGGGGGATTTCCACCCAAATAATATTGGAGATGGTTTTAGTACTCAGCAGTTAAAATGAATATTAATAGGAAAGAAGAAAATGAACTTGTCTTGTATTCCCAGGCATTATTTTTGCCAAGTAGAGTGTCGGTCATTTCAAGGAAATCTTGTTATGTTTTGTATGCCAGTGATTAGTGCCCAGCCATCCATAAAAGGCATCAAAATATGGTTCTGTTCATTCAAAACAGAAGTTATGAATACATATATCTTCCCAAGTGAATATTGCATATACATCAAAGGCAGACAGCCACAGACTCTGTCCTTGTTACCTCTGACCCCCTGTCACAGGTGCAGGATGGATGCAGTGAAGTAGGTCTGTTGCTGCCTATATAATATTCTTAGAATCTAAAATGGAATGACACGATGCTAATAGAACTAAATAAATTACAAGATGAAATATAAAACCCTGATGAGTATGAGAACAGTTACCTTGATTAAATCTGAACATAGTAAAGAGAAGAGATGTTTGGATACATGCATAAGAACAATATTGTTAAGTCTGACTCATAATGACTTGTTTAGGCACAGTGATGTCAATCACAGACACAGTGAAATCAATCACAGACACAGAGAAATCTATCACAGGCATAGTGAAGTCAATCACAGGTATAATGAAATCAATCACAGGCATAATGAAATCAATCACAGACACAGAGAAATCAATCACAGGCATAGTGAAGTCAATCACAGGTATAATGAAATCAATCACAGGCATAGAGAAATCAATCACATGCATAATGAAATCAATCACAGGCATAATGAAATCAATCACAGACACAGAGAAATCAATCACAGGCATAGTGAAATCAATCACAGGCATAATGAAATCAATCACAGGCATAGAGAAATCAATCACAGGCATAATGAAATCAATCACAGACACAGAGAAATCAATCACAGGCATAGTGAAGTCAATCACAGGCATAATGAAATCAATCACAGGTATGGAGAAATCAATCACAGGCATAACGAAATCAATCACAGACACAGAGAAATCAATCACAGGCATAGTGAAGTCAATCACAGGTATATTGAAATCAATCACAGGCATAATGAAATCAGTCACAGGCATAGAGAAATCAATCACAGGCATAATGAAATCAATCACAGGCATAGAGAAATCAATCACAGGCATAATGAAATCAATCACAGGCATAGAGAAATCAATCACAGGCATAATTAAATCAATCACAGGCATAATTAAATCAATCACAGACACAGAGAAATCAATCACAGGCATAGTGAAGTCAATCACAGGCATAATGAAATCAATCACAGGCATAATGAAATCAATCACAGGAATAGAGAAATCAATCACAGACATAATGAAATCAATCACAGGCATAGTGAAATGAATTACAAAGATACAAAGAGTTTTGGGCCACTGCTATAAAAAGATGGTAGCTGAACCTGGCACCCATTTTTTGGAAAGATGCTCAAAGAATTTCATCATTAATCATGATCACACCAACAAAAAAAAAACACTAATAAAATACTGAATATCTCACACACTTGCGTCTATCATGTCACACCAAGACACAAAACACTACTAAAGTATTGAATATCTCAAGCACTTGCATTGGTCTGTCACATCACACCAACACACAAAACACTACTTAAATACTGAATATCTCAAGCACTCATATCTATCATTTCACACCAACACAAAAAACACTACTAATATACTGAATATCTCAAACTCTTGTATCTGTCTATCATTTCACACCAACACAAAAAATACTACTAAAATACTGTATATCTCAGACTCATGTATCTATCATTTCACACCAACACAAAAAGCACTAATAAAATACTGAATATTTTAAGCACTTGTATCTATCATGTCACACCAACACACAAAACACTATCAAATGCTGAATATCTCAAACACTCCTGTCATGTTACACCAACATAATAAATACTGAATATCTCAAACACTCCTATCTTTCATGTCACACCAACACACAAAACACTACAAAATATTAAATATTGCCAACACTTCTGTCATGTCACACCAGCACACAAAACTCAATGCAACACTAAATGTCTGAAGTACTCCTATCATCTGTCATGTCACACCAACACAGTAAAATACTGAATATCTCTGACACTCCTTTCTATCAGGTCACACCAATATACAAACACTATGAAATACTGAATGTGTCAAACACTTCCATCTATCAATCATGTCACACCAACACACAAAACACTATGAAATACTGAATATTGTAAACACTCCTGTCATGTCATACCAAAACACAGAACACTATAAAATTACTATAAAATATTAATATCTCAAACACGTCTGTCATGTCACACCAACACATAAAACACAATACAATAGCAAATATCTCAAACACTCCAATCTGTCTGTCTTGTTACACCAAATCACAAAACACTATAAAATACTAAATATCACAAAAATATCTATCTGTTATGTCACACCGACACACAAAACACTATGAAATACTGAATATCTCAATCACATCTATCTGTCATGTCACACCAACACACAAAACAATACAGTACAATACTAAATATCTCAAACACTCCCATCTTTCTGTCATGTCACACCAACACAATAAAATACTCAATATCTCAAACACTCATTTCTGTCCATCATGTCACACCAACACACAAAACACTATAAAATACTCAATATCTCAGACAACTCTATCTGTCCATCATGTCACACCAACACACAAAACACTGTAAAATACTCAATATCTCAAACAACTCTGTCATGTCATACCAACAGACAAAACACTTTAAAAGACTAAATATCTCAAACACTTGTTTCTATGTAACATCAGTACAAAGCACTAATGAAATATGGAATATCTCAATACCCATAATGATCTATTATGTCAAGTGTAATTTACTTCTGTAAATATATATCCTTGAAAAATTATGCTAATTTACATGGGTTTTTTTTATTTGTTTATTTATCAGCAGTAATAGTTCATACAAGTGTAAATGTTGATATGTTCACATATTTTTAATGTAGAGACTAGATGCCACAGTTATAAAAAATAATAACCCAATGATTAAGAAAAAAACACTCGTCCATTATCTTAATTATACTTGTTCATTGATCTGACAATGGGAATCTCCTGGTTGGCATCAAAAGATGGTCAGGGTTCCAACCTAAGAGGTATTTACTTTTGGTTCTTGAAACTTAATGGGAGCCCTGATTAATACGAATGCTGAATGAATATTTGCCTGAAAAATTTCAAACTGTATTATATATACACATAGTAAACTTTGATCTATATTGTATACACACACTTTGAAACTGTATTATATACATACAGAGTAAATCTTGGATGTGTATTATATACATATTGTTACGAGTCTATGCTCTTAAAATAAGTAACAGAAAAGAGTGAAAGACAACAAGCTTTGTAAAATTTAACAAATAATTTATTTCCCAAGAATACAAAGTGAAAATGAGATAAAAGAACTTAAGGTATTGCGAATTAAATCCCAAAATAATCTAAGATTTAAAGACACAAATCCTAGTATTTTAAAGTCCTGAAAAAATTCAGTAAAAGTCCCGAAGAGATCCATAACTGAAGGCGAAGATGTGTCTGTTAAAGCCTTCAGAGTGCTGATGTGTCAACAGTCTCTTGTTGAATCACAGAAATATTATTCCAGGTTTGAATTCAGTATAAATTCCAGTGTATGTCTTTATCCAAGAATTTTATCGGAGCACTTTTGTATTTCCTGAGAAAATAATCACTTGAATTCAATAATTTGAAGAAAATAAAATTCACCCCAAACTGGTCACAACATAATATAACTTAAAGGTGTTTGATGTTAAAGCACAATTGACCAAATCCTCACAGTCACACAATTATATAGTTCTCTACTTGACCTCAGGTCTCAATTAGCATTTTCTAAAAACAACCATTACCTAATGGAAAACAACCTTCTAGAATGATCTAATGAGTCTTGATTACTTACAACACAGTAACCAGTCAAATTCACATTGGGATCTCCAAAACCCTTACCCAAATCAACATATTTACTCCTTGTTTACCTGAATAATAATCCTGATATTAAGCTCATACACATAGAGAATAATTTAGCTATGTATTAGTTGTTGACATAAATGAAATAAAATAAATTAAAAAATGTCAATCAGGTCAAGCAGAAATGAACTCCGTTTTGGACAAGGTCAAGTCCAGCATACAGTGTTACATTACAATTGCATGTAATAAAATAAAATTATTTTTTTTTTAAACTAACAAATAAACAATTAAATTAAATATACATAACAATATATTCCATGTACCCTGTCAGAAAGTACATTATAATTTGGTATATGCATGTACCCTGTCAGAAAGTACATTATAATTTGGTATATGCATGTACCCTGTCAGAAAGTACATTATAATTTGCCATATACATGTACCCAGTCAGAAAGTACATTATAATTTGGTATATGCATGTACCCTGTTAGAAAGTACATTATGATTTGGCATATACATGTACCCTGTTAGAAAGTACATTATGATTTGGCATATACATGTACTATGTTAGAGAATACATTATAATTACCCTGTACAATGGTACATTATTTTTCCTATATCTCCAACAGCCAGATGAAGATACAGAGGATCTTACAACAGGCCAAGGAGAAGAAAATCAAGTTTGAAGAGAGGCGGCGCCAAAGGGCATTTCCTTATCATGAGGAGCAGCTGCACAAATTTGACAGGTCAGCTCAGTTTAAATAATCATTATCCAAATACTTTGTAGACTTGGTTTTGGTTGTAGGGTCCAGTAAACTTGTATAGATCCTGAAACATGCAACATTTGAGTACCCTTTTGAAATTCAGTTAGAATGTCAAGTAATAAAAATAATTGCAATATTTTAGCTATCTACACAAAAGCTTAAAGTTCACTGAAGAAAGCAACTGTCTAAAATGCTTATACCTCTATACTGTTGCTTGCAGAGAATTGGGAGAATTTATATTAAGAATCAGCTGGAAAAATGTTCTATGTTTCTTTTTGCCGTAGATATGCTATTGATCATTGTGCATTTATATAAGATATTGCCGTCAAATAGATTTGACAACTCAGTTGCTAATAAAGTTATTATTTTAAATGAGAACAGTTTGTTATTCATGTTTTATTTAAAGAGCATCTGCATGCACCTGAAGGAGGTGGGGTTTAGCAGGTTGTTTACAATATGACATCATTAGCTAATGTTGTCTTCATACACTTGCATTTTTATGGAACGTGTACTTTGTTCAAAGAAAATTTTATTAATAATGAGTTGATTTAACAGATAATTGGTAAATCATGTATGTAAAAACACTGAACTAATTATAACGTAAGAATTGATTGTCAGTTTTGTTGTGTTCATTAAAGTGTAAACCTGATGGTAAAGTATAAATTTAGAATGAATCTGCACTGTACTTCACCATCTGAATCATTCTTGGATAAACAAAACAATATTGAAAATTAAAATGGATGTAAAATGAATGCTGAACAAATGTAGAATGAATGAATAATAAAATGTGTATGCCAAACACTGCTTGCCACAAGCAACCAATGCTTAACCATAAGTAAATAGACTGTTAATAATAAACCATACAAATTATGATTGTGTTGGAGTTACTTTCTTTGTTTAGTTTCTCAAAAATGCTTGCATTGTTAAAAATGCAGTCAAACCTGTCAACATCAGCCACCCATGGGAAAAGGATAAACTGGCCTTTATACACAGGTGACCTCTGCGCATGCAGGTTCACCATTCAAACTTGTTATTATCTAGTAGTAGTAATAGTAGTATTACATGTAATTTTATTATTATTATTGTTATTATTATTGTTATTATTGTTATTGTTATTGTTATTATTATTGTTATTATTTTTCAGTAGGTCTTTATGTGCACTATTCAGTAAAATCATAAACTCATGTATATGTTGTTTTCTTCTAAATTTGTGTTCCACACAAGTTTACTCTATCCAGCTCACTTTTATCCATCCTACAAATTAAATCACTGACATTGAAATTATCACTGATGTGAGATTTTTTTTGTGCATCATGACCAGTGTTTTATCTACCCATGCGTCATGCGTCAAAAACGCAGACTTTTCCGATTTGACGCACAAAAATCGTCGCCGGTACGTAAATTGACGCACCCCAATGTTATGTTTTGCTGATTAACAAAAAACAAAGGTTCGGTCTAAAAATCATCAATGGTACTTAAACTGACACACCCCAATATTATGTGTTGCTGCTTAATACAAAATTAAGATTTGGTCTAACTACCTTAATGGCTAGATTACAGCACTCCCAAACAGGGAAAACAAGCGCACATCAGTTTCTTACGCTAATGTTATCATAATACACAGGGTTACAACTGAGTGTTGAGCTTTTGGAGATGACCTTATATGACCTGTAACTGTCACATCATTTGTAGCAACAGGATGTTAGAACTGTATAATCACCCCACCCAAGAAAGAGGCGGAAAATAAACAAGTGATTTTAAAGTGATTTTCACGAGAAACTATTATTTTATTTGCACCTTTGTCACGCAGCAAAGCAACAATTTCCAATCGCTCAGTGGTATGCCTTACATTGTTCCAAGATACTGTCAGCGTTCGACTGAAAATGGCGTCCAAGGCTAAAAAATTAAAATAGATCCGAAACAAACGAAATTATCCTTTGGACCGCGTTTATGACCGACCGATGATAATATTGTTATCGAACCAGTGGAGCATTCATCATCCAAAGATGAGGTAACGGTTACTTGTAAGATAAAACGTAATTTGTGCAGCAATGGTTGAAAACACAGCTGGCTACGTTTTCAAAAAGAAGTTAAGTCGAGTGAAGAATGTGATAGTGAAGACACCTTGATGTTTAGCCATATATGTACAGAGGCTTAAAAAAACATCCATGACCAAATGTGCAAAAAACAATAACTTTCAGAACAGTACACTGGCAAGGCATGCTGGGTTGCCAGAACACAAACTGCTGATTGAAGGTCGACAACACCAGGCAGATTTGACTGCAGATTTTCAAAAACATTATTCCAAACAAGACATAGCAGTGAAAGTGCTACCTAAGTGTGTACATTGGCTGAGTGTAAAAGACATCCCTTTTTTGAAATACAAGTCTCTTCTTAATTTAATACATGACTTAACGGCTGAAGAAATTGATGCCATTGGCATTTAGAAGAATTCTGCCAATCAGTATGACTCGGCTACTACCTGTTCAGAGTTATTGGAAAGCCTATCAAACGTTGTTGAGAATAATATACATGAGCTGCAAAATTCATCATTTGTGACAGCAATGGCAGGTGAAAGCAATGACATAGACACCAATAAACGCCTTGTCATATATGCTCAGATTGTTTCTGATCACATGAAACCATCAAAAAGATTGTGTATTTAAACAATATAATTATTTTTAAAAAAACTACTGAAAACTGATCATCGGCGTGAATAAGACTCATAGGTTTTGGATTTTGACTTAATCTTTTTTGCCTTGATGAGTCAAAAGACTTACATGAAGCCATTTGTAGATAAAACGCTGCATGACAAACGCTTATTTCACTCCTAATACACAGCTTATGTTTGATTGAAACAGAGGAAGGCCAGCTTGTATAATTTGACTTAGAAACATCTTTCCACACTTCAAAACTATCTGGATTAACCAATTGCTCAACTTGCCAAGACAAGAAAGACAGTGGACTTACATGAAAGGCGTATTATGAATAAGCATTGTTATTGTTAGCAATGTATTAATCAAAATTTTGCCTGCCTTTCATATGCAGGCAAGCTTTTAAATATTGAAGAACCCCTGACTGTAAGTAAATGGGATTTAACTTCAGGGTATGTCACGTGATATTTGATTTGCCATGCATTTTACATCGGTATTGTCCATGTTTGGTCTCTTAAAATGTGCTATTGTTGACTTTTTAAAACGTGCTTGAGTCATTTTAACCAAATTAGATTCAAAAGCAACAAAGCATCTCGGGTTTGTACCAGTGATGTTGTTCTGCCATCAAATATTTCCATCATTACTAAAATTAGAATTTACAAAGCTTTTAAATGACTCCCATATTCCTAAAAATGATGTACAGAGTTTGACCAAATTTAACCAAGTATTCTGCCTTAAAGAACTTTCAATATTCTACAGATTTATGCCAACTCATCATAAAAATGACCTCTGTAACCAAATGTAAGATTTATCTAATGATTTGTTGAAAACTCCACAATCAGTTAGTTTGAATTTTTACACAAAAACAACTGCAAAATATCAAGTTCTTTTTGTTTTCTTTAGATTTCATCAGATAAAATTGTTACCCCACAAAAAACAAAAAAAACAATTTACTTTTTTTTCAAAATTTGCTTTACCCTTTTTGATCAAATTTGATATAAAAAGCATATATTTAGCATCAAGAATTTTCCAAATGAATTTTTTTACAGCTGCATCACCATTTTTTAAATGTACTGGCTTTTTAGAAAGTTCAAATTTATACAAAAGATATTAATCAGTCTTCCAATAAGGTTACTCATACTAAACCTTGACAAAGCTTATTTTGACTTTTAAAAAAATATCACTATGTTCCTGGTATGGAAGTATGTTAGCTTTTAGACCAATGTGAATCACTTGAACATATCAGGCCCACATGGGTGTCTTGTTGGTAATTGCTTTTATCAGTAATATGACAGAACTTTATAATATTGTCAATTTCCACAGGAAGGAGATGATAGAACTGCATAAAAAGTCTCTCATGCTATGGAAGGACCAGTGCAAACCTGACCTGGAAAAGTCCCATGAGAATTTCCTCAGATGGCATAGGTAGGACGATCACTTTTGTTCAGCTTTTAGATTCTGCTTCCATAAGTCTTTAGGAAGGATGTTTCTTCTTTATCTTCCTCTTCATTGGCTTCTTCATAGATTCTAAACTTTTACAGAACAATTGAATAGAAGAAAACAAAAGTGCTAGATCATCATCGTTGGAACAAATGTTAAAGGTGGAAATAATTTTGTGTATGAAGAAAATTAAGTTTTCTGGATCTTTTGGGGTTTAACAGCACTTTTAACATTATTGGCTATATCATGTAGAGGAAATGGGAGCTAAATACCATTCCCAAGGATACACTGAGGCAGCCGACCGAGTCTGCACTGGGTGGGTATCAAACCCAAGGCCTTTGCATTATGAGTCAAACACTCTACCAACTGAACCACCATGACTCCCTAGATTTATAAGATAAAAGCTAGACTCTTTCCAAGCTAGAATAAATTATTTAAAAAAATGTGACAACACAAGTACCTATTCAATGTAATATTCAATTTTTAGATTCAGTCATTTTCAAACAAAATACTGTGCATTAAATAACATAATTCTAAAGGGATGAAGTTAAAATCTCCAAACATTTTTGTTAAAACCTTACTTTGCAAGCATGTGTACTGTATGATAATAATGAAAATTTAAAGTCTAAAGTAATACACAACCTGTAAGATAAGGAAGCTTCATTTCAAGAAAGGTCATGTTTCACTTGTATAGATATTTGCATGTTAATTTCTATAGAAATTTACATGTTAATGGAGATTAGTATATACTGTTTCAGGGCAAATTTCGTGCTGTTATCATTGCACCTCCGAAACTGCTTAGTTGGTCCTAAAATGAAAATGGAACCAATCTGATGTCCAATATGGCTATCATGGCTGCCATCTTGAAATACTTGTTAAAATTATTCCTCCTACATTGATGGTTTTATTAGCATGGGCTTTTCCCTGAAACACTTCTTATGATGTATGGTTGGTCTTAAATGAAAATGGTATTGATCTGATGTCCAAAATGGCGACCATGGAAGCCATCTTAAAAATCTTGTTATTCACAACTCTACTTAAACAGAAAGTCATGTTGATATGGAGTTTTGTCAGAAGACTTCTTATGGTGTCCAATTGGTCTTAAATAAGATGGTGCCAGTCTGATGCCCAGTATGGTCACAACAGCAGCCATCTTGAAAATTGTTATTGCTACTCCTGAATGAAAAGTGATATCTTGAAAATATTGTTATCTCTACTCCTCTCCAAAATAAATGGATGGATATATCAACTTGGAATTTTCACAAATAGACTTCTTATGATATCTGTTTGGGCCACAATGAAAATGTCAGTTGTACATCCAGTGACTGTCTTAATAATTTTGTTGTTGCTACTCCCACTAAATGGATGATCATTATTACGTGGGGTTGTCACCAAAAGACTGTTAATGATGTCTGCATGGTCCTAAATGAAAATGGTGCCAAGCTGACATCCAGTATGTGTACCACAGAAGCTAATTTGGAAATTATGTTATTGCTGAAGAATATCAGAGGTAGTTTCAACACTCAGCAGTTAGATGGAAGAAATAGTCTTCTTGAATTTTTGGAAATTATTTTCACCCAGTAGAGTATCAATCCCTTCAAGAGACTCTTGTTTGAAATTTAAAGTAAGTTTAAGCCATTCTGCATGTCTGATTTTTGTGATTTTGGTGCTCAGTGGCATGTATTGTTTTATTCTTTAAATTTTCACAAAGTGAAACTTGTGTGATTATCCACTTGACTTCAAAAGTCATCAAAAAATAAAACATGCAGAAATGTTCTCATCCATGATAGATTAGTTGTTAATTAGGTAGATAAGTAGGTTCACAGATATTTGCTGAATGACATTTGTACAAATTGGCTTGTTAAATTAGAGTTTTATGAGGAGACTGCTTTTGTTTTCACTGTTTCTTATCACCTCACTTTAATACATTTCATTTGATAATTTTTTTTTATCTTTCCATCTTTCTCCTTTTGATTTTACAATAAGTGTTGAAAATTACAATGCATGTTCACTTATTTTAGGGAGTTTACTGTCCTCCAAAAAGACATAGAGCAGCTACAAGAGGTGATCAAAGACCTTAAAGCCAAACTTAAAGCCTTCGTAAAGAAACATGCAAAGGTATAATAGTAATTTATGTACCATATTTCTCTGATGATAAGACCATGGGCCAGCCTAATGTATTTTTAACTCAGCTGGTCAGAGACCAGTAGATCTTGGCCTTGAAACTTCACACACATGTATCCTATTGTCAAGTCCATCCAAATTTAATATGCTGCCCTTAAGATATATAATTTGGCAATCTTTAAAATCTTGGTATTAATACTCCCCCTGAACAGATGGTCATATTGACATGGGATGTTTGCTAAAATATGGTTGTATAGACATGTGACCATTTGCTAAAAGATTTCTTACATGTCTTGTTAATTCTCTATGGTTCCTACCCCCTTGTAGATATTTTGATTGATATGCTAGGATGTGAGGTCACAACATATTCCCTGTCATAAAATGTGGAATTTGCTAAAGCCACTTGGTACTTGGTAGTAGTGTCTGGTTGTTATTTTAAATTGGTTAGAAAAATTGAGCAGATTAAAATATAAATTTTACTTTTATTTATTAAGTTTAATTTTGAAATACTCTGTTACAAAATTGCCAGAGGAGAATTCCCCTAGAATTGACTTTAATAGACCACCAATGTCAGTAACTTTTTGGTTAATGATTTATAAAATAAATAACATTTTTCATACCACCTTCACTCCAAAACTAGAAGAAAACTGCTCTTGTCGATTGTTGATTCTTTTGAGGGAGGTGAATTTAAGAAACACTGATTGTTTGCAGACATTTTTGTTTGCTCCAGTTGAGAAATGGAGATTACCTCTTTTTTTAACCAGCCCCTCCCCCAGAGGACTTGGGTTACTTTTAGCCCAAGTATAGATGTTAGGTGTTTGACCGTGCTCTGTATTGTTGCTAAGTAATTAATATTGATACCATACTTCACATGTCTCTGTTTGATAAAGTGTCAGACTAGAATTAGTGCTAATATCTGTATAAGCTTAATAAAGTGTGTGTGTGTGTGTGGTTTTTGCATATATTTAAAAAGACACAAAGTTCTTGCTGCCCTGAAATGTGTATGTGTGTGAAATGTCCAGCTTCAGAATAAATTTACCAGTATTTTTTCATTAGAAGTTTGAATTTGTCATCCAAAATGTTTTATTCATGCCAAACACACACAAAAAATACTACATTTTTGAAATAGAATTCATTGTGCTTGCTTTCTCTCTATCTCTCTCTCTCTTAAATCTTTCCAGATATTAGCAGTAAATCTAACTTTTTATCTCATTTTTATGAATTTTATCAAAGCATGTGGTAGAGTGATAGTGATATTCAGTACTAAAACAACCTGGCAGAGCAAAATATGACATGTGCCATATATGCATGCACTAAAATTAACCAGGTCCACTACAAGAACCTGCTTTATATGTAGCTGGAAACAGCACGACTGTGAAATGTTCAGTATGGTCAAGAAGTTACAGTAACTTTGGAATTGCCTTGGTTGGCAGAACAATATTGATTCATCGTGAAGGTTGGTTAGCAGAACAATGTTGCATCAGCCAATCGGCAAAGTTGGTTAGGAGAACAATGTTGGACCAGCCAGTCAGCAGATTTGGTTAGCAGGGTATAACATGAAGCTTGAGTAGTCATGGGAAATTTTAGTAAGATGCAGTGTTCTACATCAGTAGTAACATCAGTGGATAGCTCTACATTGAATTGACACAGCCGTAGATTTTGAAACAAATTTTAATGAATAATTGATTTCAATCATGTGCCTGAACATCACTTAAAGGAACAGAGTCTGTAATCTTTTTGTGATGATTAATTGAATGAATGACATTTTTCTTTCCACAGGAAATAATTTTTGTTGACTCTTTCGATCTAAATTACAAAACATTATGATTGTTTGCTGATATTTTTGTTCATCTCTGGATCTGAAGTTGAGATGGACTAATTTTCAGGGACCTATCTGCTACAAATTTCTCAATTGGGGGTGGGGTGGCTTTCTTTTGAGTATGTGCATATCATCAGGTAAATATGGTGGAAACAAAACAGGTTATCAAATCCATGTAGATGTCAGCCTGATCCAGTCTGGACACCCAGCTTTAGTTTTATCCAATTTACAGTCCATTTAATTATATCTCTATATGTCAGTCTGATCAAATCTGGGCATCCAGCCATATAGCAGCTTTGGCCCCTTTTGCAATAAATCACAACTTTAATTATACATGTATCTCTAAAGTTAAAAATGTCGTCGGGGTTGATGAGTTTAGCGGCAGCATAAAAAACCAGTTCTGGTCTTTTAAAACGGGTATTACAAAGGTTCATTTTTTACCAAGATGCAAGCTGTTGTTGCTTGTCCATGAACAAACATCAGCTTTGTAACTATTTCAAATTGTGTCAAATTTCAGAATTGAAAGTGTTAAAAAATTTAGAGAAATACGCACCATACATCTGTCACAGAATGGTTATTTAATCCTATATCTTTAAATCAGTAATTCTAATACTAGTATTTACATATTAACTAATGTGAATAAGCTACATGTGAGCTAAAATGGATTTACATTCTGCCATAACATTTAAATTTTACTGATCAATTCTATTTTTTTACATTTCCTGTCTATAGAACGATTTTCAATCACTGAAATCCTCCATGGGTGTTACTGAATCAAGTGGCTATAACACACCAAAGAGCAGAAAGTCTGCTAAGAGAAAAGACCTGACACAAATCCTCATTACACAGTGAGTATTTCATTTTCTTTCTTTGTTGTTTAGTCTGTATTAAGGAAAACTATATGTAATATAAAGTTTTTTAGAAAATTAAGCAAGGGGGTGTTCCTTCCGATTCCCCCTTTTTTTGCCATGGGTGCTGGAAGGAATCCCTCCTGATATGGGGTGGGGATGCACAACGGGGCAGAGCTCCCAGGTATTGAAATGTTTTTCATTTCACTACTAACTGATGACACTTCCACCTTTAGAAAAGAGTTGTAAGCTTTATAATAATTTGGGATTTTTGTAACACAGAAATAAAATACATTCATAACATATTTAGTTTAAATTATGCACCTCTTCAGTGTTGCCGCCTTTTCATTTGAACTTGTTAATATTTCCTTTAATATAAGCATTCCCAAATCTGAAAATGTTCTAGCTAAATTTTTTAAAAGTGTTACGAGTTCATCAGGTGAGTTATTTCCAGATCACTATGTAAATGGATCATTTACCGTACCTTTTTCCAAGTGAATTCTTAGCTTGAAGTGTTCATGATTTTCATATGTAGATGTTGCATTGCTAGTAAAAATGTTGAATTTAACAAGAATTGACTTTACTGCGCATTACATGGTGCATCAGGTTGACTTACCAATAATGCTGTCTCATAAACTTCTTAGAACTATTGTTGTTGTTGTTGTTGTTGTTGTTATAGGGTTTAACGCCATTTTTCAGCACAAGATAGGCTATACATGGCGGCCAGTATTAATGGTGGAGGAAGAACCCTGGAAAATCCCGGGGAGAACCACCGACCCACGAGAAGCTACTGGCAGGCTTTCTCACGTACCCACGTTAGCTGAGCCTGGACTCGAACTCACACAGACAGAGGTGAGATGGCAGTGATCTGTAACGGTCAGCGCTTTAGACCATTCGGCCACTCGGGGCCCCTGAACTATTGTGTACACTTGGAAAATGATGCTCAACAAAAAGACAATCTCTTTAGCATTATAGTTCAGAGAAACATTATTTCATGTTTGTAAGCTACTGCATAGTTTCTCATCATTGTAGAACCTACAAGAAGAATGCACCTTTTTACAAGTCAGTCACAGATAAGTTGAAACAGATCACTGAGAATAAAATACTTCATTTTTTAAGCTTATAAAACATGTTCATTTTATCATACTTTGAAAGGTAGTGAAAAATGAAAGTTATTTGTTTGATGCCTTATCAGTTACACAATGTCTTAGCATGAAATCAGCTCCTTTGTTCTAACCATCATTTAGTCTGACTGGAAATCTGGCAACATGTGCTTTCAGTCAATGTGCATGTTAACACCTTGGAGTATATAATAGTAACCACCCATGACACTTATTGAAGTTAACACCTTGGAGTATATAATAGTAACCACCCATGACACTTATTGAAGTTAATACCTTGGAGTAATTGATAGTAACCACCCATGACACTTATTGAAGTTAACACCTTGGAGTAATTGATAGTAACCACTCATGATACTTATTGAAGTTAACACCTTGGAGTAATTGATAGTAACCACCCATGACACTTATTGAAGTTAACACATTGGAGTAATTGATAGTAACCGCCCATGACACTTAATGAAGTTAACACATTGGAGTAATTGATAGTAACCACCCATGACACTTACTGAAGTTAATACCTTGGAGTAATTGATAGTAACCACCCATGACACTTAATGAAGAACAAACAGATCTTAATTATCCTTAACAAAAAGCTGTGATAATTCATTGCCAGAGTTATGCAGTAAAATTAATGGAATCACATTGTCATGATACTATGGTGACATGGAATTTGGAAGTCATTGCTTCACCCAGAATTAGGTGAAAAGCTTGTTTCTGCCATATGACATGCATGTGATATAATACATTTACAAATCTTGATGATTTTGCTTCAATAGTCTAACATGTTTTGGATAGTGCACTGATTATCATTCATTACACAACATTGATTGGTTAACAATAAACAGTACTTGACTGCTTATCTATTCTTTTCTGTCAGTACATAATAATGTGGCATCCAATCACAACCAATATATTTTTGGCAGGTAAAAATAAAGAATGCAGAAGTGGCAATACTGAGGGAATATCTTTTCGATATTAAGGTTGATTCTTAAAATGTCCACTTTAAGGTTCATTTTGTATAGGTAGTTCAGTCTGCTTCTTCAAATTATTTTAGCCACAGATGGTGTAGGCCATCATGGGCAATTAGAGATCAAATCAGTTCTGGCTAGATGTTTAATTGCTGCATTTCATTGAACCAATCCCCTTGATGACCAATCCTGTGCTGTTATAAATCACGCTAGCAGACTTCATAGAATATATTGTGATATATTTGTATTTCTTTAGCAATTCTGATACAGAAAGCTGTAGTGGTAAACCAAACCTCTAATTTTGGAATAATGATTTGTCTAGAAGTTGATTTGTTGGCATATAAATGGTGATTACATCTTGATCACACTCACTTTCAATCTTTGTAAGAAAATATAAATGTGAAAGAAATGTGCCTGCTACAGTGGACTGTCATTTCACATTGTAACTGTCACTGAAAGTATGTCCAGTAGGGAGAATCATCATGTATATGTAATTATCATTACCCAATAGAATGTTTATACCCCTGGACTCTTGAGTGTACAGGAGGACAATTCTTACCCCCCCCCCTTCCCCGGTCAATGATGGAGGTGAGATGGACATACCAAAAACATTCTGATCTGACCATAAAATGGATGTTAGTTAGCTTCAATCTATCTTTAGAAGAAATACCAGATTTTGCCTCCATCAGAATGCCCTTCTCTGCCCACAGTCATTCCACCATATAAGGCCAAGGCATAGAGGATGATGAGAGATTGTGATTCAGAATCTTGCCACAATCTTCCAAACTTTTGGGGGTTACTGGACATCCCTCAGATAAACTTCATGACCCCAGTAACAAAACAGTCATCTTTTCAGTTAGTCACTTGCCTCACCCCATTGGTACAATCACATATTGATAAGTACCAGCCAGATTTACCAATTCTAGACAAGGAATTTTTCACTTTCAGTATGTATGCTTCACTGTGTTATAAAGTAGACAGAAAGTGTTGAACTCCATATCAGAGTTAGTTAGGAACATTGTGTTAACTTCCTCTCTACTTGATCTCGCATGTCTATAAATGTTTTATGTAGCTGAATAGACCAGAAGTGATGATTAGTAAGCCATATCAGTAAGGTAGTTAATGGTCTGCTTACTGGCAAATGTCCTTACAGCATCATTAACATGAATTTGATTAGAAGAAATGCATTCCTGCATTCTTCTCTCAAACCACCTCATGTGGTGACTGTGCTCTCTCTCTTGAAGTGATTCCCTTCTGTTCAGGGGATGAATTGAGAAGATGAGAAAGCAGGAGGAACAGTAGTTACTTCTTCAGTCTTCAGAGAAAGCTCCTATTGCTGCATGACCCCAGCAGAGAGCATATCAGAGAAGATATGATAATTGCCAGAGAAACTGCAGAGATGGCTTTCAGGAATGGCAGAACTTTCATGGTCATGTGAATTATAGGTGTTCATATGCCCCAAACTAGCAAGCAGGCATGGAAGAGGCCTACCCATGGTCTGCTGCCAGCCATAAGTGACTTGCTATTCCTCCTTCCCACTAGTGACCCAGACATGGGCACCAGACTCCTTTTTCACCAGACATGGATTATCCTGTTCCTGGATAATGATTTTGTGATGCAAATCATTTTGATGGATCTGTGTATCTCATTCATATGAGTCCCTCCACTTTCGCTGTCCCTGTTCATGACAAAACTATAAAGAAATCCCATGAAGGCTGACATTTTTTCAGAAGCAGATAGAGCTTTATTCACATAAAACAGGCAGTGGAGAAAACACATTCCCAGAGTTTCTATTCCATAATCTTTCCGTCTAATGGCAAATTGAGACCTGTGATAGACTTAAGCAGGCCCAATCAATTTATTTCTGCCCCAAAATTTAAGACGGAGATAACACTGTCTGTCCATCTTTCAGTGTAAAGTGATGAATATACGATCAGTCTCAACCTCTCCAATGCATACTTTGATATACCAATTCATATGGCCTTGTGCAAATATCTTTGCTTCACACACCATGTGATAGTACACCAATCCCATAACCTTCCATTCAGCTTCAGTGTAAACACTTGGGCCTTCACAGAAAAATATTGGACTGCATTATATCCCTGCTCAGGACATCATCATCTTCAGTGTAAACACTTGGGCCTTCACAGAAAAATATTGGACTGCATTATATCCCTGCTCAGGACATCATCATCTTCAGTGTAAACACTTGGGCCTTCACAGAAAAATATTGGACTGCATTATATCCCTGCTCAGGACATCATCATCCTCAGTGTAAACACTTGGGCCTTCACAGAAAAATATTGGACTGCATTATATCCCTGTGTCTTCAGTGTCAGTGGCTTAACTGGACATCATAGTGAAAAAACATTTGGTAAGTTTGGTTTTGGTTCATGACATGAACAACCTTTTTTCCTGCATTTGCAGTTTAAGGTGGATAAGCAGTGTAGAGAAGTCAGACCTTATCCTTTATCAGCATTTTGTCCATCTAGGTCTGGAGTTCTTAACACACATCTGCATGTTGCATCTTTTCTCCCAAATGCATCAGAAGTATCATTCACATGTCAAAGAAGGTGTCAAGCAAAATGTTTATCTCAGTGAGGGAGTTTCTTCGAGTTCTTGGCCTGTTCAGTGCAGTGGCAGTCCAGTTATATCTCACCCATTATTACATGCGCCCTCTACAGGTGGCCCTTCTGACATAGTGGAGCCTGATTTGTATGATGGTCTTGACCAAGATCAAAAACTACCCTCTCTGTTGGTAGAACAATGAGTGATAACTGTGGGAATACCTTAGAAACTCCACAACTGGAAATAATCTGTGCAGATGCCATTTTGTTGGGTTGGGGAGTGCACTTGCTACTGCAATTTGTGATGATCAGCTGCAAGGGTACACTGCAAAAGAAGGCACTTCATAACAGCCACTTGAAAATAGGCCATTCTCAATGCTGCCCACATGTAAGTGGAATACATCCAATGAAAGATGGTCTTGATAATATGAAACAACTCGGTCATAGTGATATACTTCTTCAAGCAAGGGGGAACAAAATTGCTAGACCCTTGCCTCATTGTTTGGGAATACCTCTGTTGGTATCCCCAATGTTAGATAACTATTCTGTGTCTGATACAATCTGGGCAGGCTCAGTGCTGGCCAGCTCATTATCAAGGAGACCTACTTGTAATGAGGTGGAACAACAAACCGACCACCTTAGTCTCCCCATTTCCAGACCCAGAAGCACGGACCATATATGTAATTTCAATCATCTTGGAGGGAATATGGGTATAGGCCTTCCCTCTGTTAGTTCTGATTAAGAAAATAAATCAGAAAATGAGAGTCTCAGAATGTTAAATAGTTCAGATAGCCCCTCTTTTGAAAAACAATATGCTCAATTTAGCGACAGATGTGGCCAGAAAAACCATAGCAATCTCATGCTGCTGGAGAATCCTTTAAAAGACTATTCCTACTGCTTCAAGCAGGAAAGCAAGACATTGGCCCCATAACCCCACAAGTGCTGGCTACTTGGCCTGAAGGAGTTGTTTGATCACCAGACTCTGATTTATCACAAGATCAGGTGCAACTTAATGAAGATCTCAGCACATGACATACAAGTAATTTCTATGAGCCTGGCAATCAGACATAATATTTCAAATTGGTACACAGTGGAGATAGTTGGCCATTCTGCTTTCTCCAGCTTCTATTTGCATGGCATGGTCTCACAAGAGCGTCTCAGAGCTGAATCTCATTATGCCACTGGTAGCTGCCCAGACAATAAACTATGCCCCATCCATGAAAGCACAACCTCAGACTTGCTCATAAATTTGCCACTTTTGCTGGATTTACTTGGGGAACTTTTGAATGTGGGATCCCACAGGATTTTCCCTCACATATGTATTAAGATATTGTCTTCCTTTTTGCTAAATTAACATTAGAAGGTCATTGTTTCAGTAGAGCAATCATGCTCCGACAGGTAACACAGGTAGATTAGGATGCTCAGCATCCTCCACTCATCTGTTCTCCTAATATTAATGTTATTAGGTAATGTATTTAACAGCAAATTATGTCTCTCTGAATCCCTCTCATCCTTCTCTGCAATGTGAGCATCCTGTTAAAGGCTTTGCACCAGTTAAAACTGGTTACATCCAGAATATGGATGGCCATGTTGCAGGTATAAAGAGAGGTCACTATGTACAAGTTAGTTCCCTTCCTCTGTATGTTATATAGAGTGAAAAACATTTTCTTGTCTTTCATTGAGGCTGGATTTGGAATTTGCACAGAGAAATATTTATATGATAAATCACATTTTATTGGAGAAACATGATTTACTAAAAATTTGCTCTGTTGCAACATATTAGGTCATCTAAAAATTACTCTTGTCTTAATTACAATCTGCTGCTAATTATACAATAAGCTTCTTATAACAGTTGAATTTCAGGAAGGCTTACAAAGGTCATGGAAATTTAAGGGTCAAGTCATAAGTAAGATTGGTTTCTCATAAAAAGTAAATGTTCTTTTCCAGCAATTTTTTGGGGTCAGTTTATTCTTGAGGTTATTTTTAATATTGACTTCAGTGTTGTATATACTTACATATAAGTTGAGTCCAGCTGCAAACAGTATAGACCCTGATCTGCCATCACATATTGTTTGTCTTTTTCTGCTGATTACTCTTAACAAATTGCACAGTCTAAGTTGAAAAACTATATTTGACTTATTCTCTTGGATGGCAGAGCTAATTTCAATCAAATTTGGTTGAAGTGTCTTCGGTCATGCTCTGTCAGAATTGTATCAATGGTGACTGTGTTATGGGTTGGCTTACATAGCAAACATAGGGAAGACCTTTTTTGAACTCTTTCCTCAGAACGGTCAGCCAGTGTTGATCAAGTGTTTCTTAGGACATGCTCTGCCAAAGTTGTGTCTGAGATGACTCAGTTAGCAATGGTGTGGCTTCCATAGCAACTAGATGGAAAACCTTTATATTTTGGTCTTGTCAGGTATGGCTAGTTGTTAAAAAAAAAAAAAACTATGATATAATGACTTTCTTTCCATACCACCATGATACCATAGCAAACCACATATGATGTGTAGAGTCTTTGCATGAACACCTTTCACATTCATACAAAAGGTGCCAAAGCTCCTTCTGGTCCAGCAGATGTTACTCAAAGTCAGTGGCACCTGCAGAATTGGGGGCGGGGGGGAGGGGGGGCAAACATGTAGTATTCAGCTGTTAAGTTATGTAGGTCAAAACATGTTTAGAGGTGAAGGGGGTGGGGGCAGGTGTGGGCACCCATGCTCAAAGAAAAAACACAGCTAAATAACACATCTAATACAATCAGTTTTTTCCAGAAAACTTGATATCATACAGAGATGTGTGTCTTTCAATCCAAGGTACTGTCCTTATTAAATTTGCATTGTAGACCGATGTTTGTCAAATGAATAATATCAAGCCCACATCGGCCCCTTATTATTTTCTAATTTTGCATTTTAAATTGTTTTCAGACTGGACAGTTTGACTTCAGATATGTCTGATCTAAAGAAAGATGTGTCAGAGTCAAATGAACAGTTGAAAAGGTAATCTCTCTTTATGCATTCTTTTATCATTGTTTTTCTCACCATCCAACGTACATATACAGTTACATAAACCATTCTGTGTACACACACAGTTACATAAGCCATCCTATGTACACAGACAGTTACATATACCATCCTATGTGCAGAGTTGCATAAACCATCCTATGTAAACACACAGCTGCATAAACCATCCTATGTAAACACACAGTTACATAAACCATCCTATGTACACACACAGTTACATAAGCCATCCTATGTACACACACAGTTACATAAACCATCGTATGCACATACACACAGTTACATAAACCATCCCATGTACACACACAGTTACATAAACCATCCTGTGCACACACACACACACACACAGAGTTACATAAACCATCCTATGTACACACACAGTTACATAAACCATCCTATGTACACACACAGTTACATAAACCATCCTATGCACACACACACAGTTACATAAACCATCCTATGTACACACACAGTTACATAAACCATCCTGTGTACACACACACACAGTTACATAAACCATCCTATGTACACACACAGTTATATAAACCATCCTATGTACACACACACAGTTACATAAACCATCCTATGAACACACACACAGTTACATAAACCATTCTATGTACACACACCGTTACATAAACCATCCTATGTATACACACAGTTACATAAACCGTCCTATGTACACACAGTAACATAAACCATCCTATGCACACACACAGTTAACATAAACCATTCTATGTACACACACAGTTACATAAACCATCCTATGTACACACAGTTACATAAACCATCCTATGTACACACACAGTTATATAAACCATCCTATGTACACACACAGAGTTACATAAACCATCCTATGAACACACACACAGTTACATAAACCATTCTATGTACACACACAGTTAACATAAACCATCCTATGCACACACAGTTACATAAACCATCCTATGTACACACAGTTAACATAAACCATCCTATGCACACACATACAGTTACATAAACCATCCTATGTACACACAGTTACATAAACCATCCTATGCACACACACAGTTACATAAACCATCCTATGCACACACAGTTACATAAACCATCCTGTGCACACACAGTTACATAAACCGTCCTATGTGCACAGTTGCATAAACCATCCTATGCACACACACAGTTGCATAAACTTAATAGTGTACCATGTTTTTAAAAGATTTAAAATATACTCCATGGGTACATTTATTAAAGATATGTTATAATTTTGTGTTGCTTGCTGCCAACAAAAGCTTATTTGCCAGATTTATCCCACAGTGGATACTGAAATTCTTTCAGCAACTGCCATTACAGAGGAGGAGATCATAAAAACAGTAAAACACATTTAGTAATGAATTTATAATTTATATGATGTGAATTTGCTTACCTCATGAAGCCATGTCAAGAGTAACGTATACATTATAAAGGGAAAAAACTTGACAGATATAAAACAAGGAACTTTGGAGAGTTCAGACAGGTTTGCCATTGAATATAATATCTCAGGAAACAGAAATTTAGCAAGGAAATTAAGACTTACATCAGAAGGATGTAATAAAACCTTCTTAAACTCATCATCAATAAGATAGAGACATATACTACCCTATCCCCTAAGAAAATGGGTTGTGTTTCAACAGTCCTTGGCAAATTTTTACTGTTTTAGAATGCCCTCTGCAGCATTATTGTAAAACCTGTAAACGAATGTCACTGATATTTACTGTCATGGAATGTCCTCTACAGAATAATCCTAAAGCAGATGCCACTGATCTTTATTGTTGTTGAATTTCCTAAGTCAAAAACAGAAATAGAACTAGTAGACTTACCGGTAAACACCTGCAGTTGCTGTTCTTCTTTACTTTTCATTTGTTTTGACTTTTTCTTTTTTGTTAGGTTAACATGTTTGTCAAGGAAAACAACTGGTTATTCAGTCCAACAGGGATTTAAAAAATTTAGTTGGAAGATTCCTTTAAATTGATTAAACGTACCAACTCTTTGGTGTACCGGTATTGTTTAGTGAGATAAAAAAAGAGAATTGTGACCACCAATTACGATACAGATATTTCCATAAGTTGTCTTTAATCAAAGCTATGACTATCACTCCTGATTAACATGTCAATATTGTGGACTCTTATATCTGTAATGACGTCTACAATCAGTTATAATTTTTGTTAATGTAATCCATTAACAATGAAACAATTATAAATAACCATACAAAACATTTTAGTAATAAAAAGCAAAGAAATAAATCAAATTCAGCATGGTCATGTATCTGCCAAAATCTTCTAACATCATACACATTTCATTTTCCCATGCTGGACCTCACTTTTAGACAGAGATACTTTCACTTTTAGACAGAGATACTTTCACTTTTAGACAGAGATACTTTCACAGTGTAACCTGCCATGATATCAAAAAGACAGTTGTGTGAATCATTAATGACAAGTGACACAAAAGATTTTAAATTATTTTAGTTAGAAGTCGATGCATGATCACATTAAAGCTGAACTGTTCATTTTTCAGCTGAGAAGCTTCTTTCAAAAAATCAAAAGCCCTCTTAAAGCTTGAAGTTCCTCTTGCTTTTTAGACTGAGTAACTTACAGTGGACTTTGCCTAATCAAAAGCAAATATGGTCCATCTTCCACAGTATTTTATGACATACAGAAAATTCATTAATTTGGGACACAGAGTAAATATGCACATTACATGTATTATAAACCTGTTAGAAGTTTTAAAAAATATACTAAGGACATTGTTAATATTTGTTACTTGTATCCATTTATCTTATTGCAGTTTGGAACAGTTGACCAATTCCGATTTACCCGAGTTGGAGAACTATGTGGATAGCTAGTGCTGAGTCGCACCATGATTCATGACCAAGTTGCCAAGCTGTGATTTTGTGATTCCTCAAATTTCCATTCAGGAAACGTTAGCTTGCATCACAATTATTCTTCATTTCATCAAACTAATTAATATATGTGTGATAAACCTGTGAAGACGATGAGGTGGGTCAGTAGGTACAGCAAGGAATGTATAATAAAATTGTATTAATCAAATATAGACATTTCTTGTTTAGAAATTATGTTAATAAACATAGACATTTCATGTCTAGAAATTATGATTAAAAATATAGACATTTCATTTCTAGAAATTATGATTAGAGATATAGTCATTTTGTGTCTAGAAATAAAGCTTTGGATATTTATGATTATAAAGTATTTAAAATTTACTAATCAGCTTCAGAAGTTTTGTGATTAAATCTTTTTGACACTATGAAAAAATGAAACATTTTGACCAATGTAAATGCTTCGTAAACACACGGCTTCACATAAATTGGTACATTGAAGATAACACATCTAAAGCCACTCCACCTAAACTACTAGGAAGATTGCCATGAAACTTTTAAAAGACATTCATCCCATGGTCTGCTTAATCCTAATTAGTACTAATATTAGTACCACGACTTTGTGGATGGGGTACTAACATGAGCCTATATGTATCAGTGTAGCAGCTGGGTGTGATTCACACCTGGTACTTTTTCATCCTACTATCAAAACTTTTGAAAATGTTCCTTACGTATACTGAAAAAAATTAAATAACCCTCTCATTTAATACCAGAATTGCTCCATATAATTGTGGACATACGTGTAAATATTGTTTACGTTCGTATCTGACATTTTCTTTTAAATCATTCACCATATTAGTTTAGCTGTTAACTACTTCTATTTTTTGCCTCGTTTTTTTTTCATGTGCCTATAAAGACATTACTATCTTAGTTGGAAATGTAAGCATCATAGTAAGTATGGTATACATTGAATAGCATATCATACAATATCCATATATGGCATAGCAAACTTTATTTGGAAAACAAAATATAAACAAAATACAGTTGGCATAAACATACCAATGTAATTTGCGTGATATAGACTTAATGTCTTTTTCATTAGTCAAACATCCTGAAAAACATATCACTACTTCGGTAGTAGATTGTAACTACAGTCATCTTTTTGCCTTTGACAATAGTTTTATTTGCTCCATTGTAAAGTATAGGATCATATCATAGCCTCGGATATGTTGAGGTTACAACATTGTAGCTAAGTTCTAATTTTTAAACTTTGATAACAACAGTCAAACCAATCACTAATGCTCACTAATGGGGAAAGGCAAAATTGGCTGTTGCAAGCAGGTGACCCTCTGTACACAGGTTCATCTTTTATGATTGATTTTTGAACAGATACCATGCACTGAATATCATTATTACGGCTGTTGTTGTTTTTATATTATTATATGTTATTATTATGTTATTATTTTTATTGTTATTATATATTATTATGATGTTATCAAGATTGTTTTTTGTGCACTGTATTACAAATTCATAAATTACACATATGTGTTGTTCTCTCCCAAATTTATGTTATGCATAAGATTATTTTATTCTGTTCACTTTAATCCATCCTTTAAATGGAATCATCACAAACTTAAAATATACAACCATCTTAGTTTGTTTAAGCTTTACAAACAATATCTGGATTAGTCAGTAGCTCGGTCGCCAAGATCAAATAATAACGGACTTATGTGAGAAGCCTGTGACAAACAGGAAATCAAAAGAAGCAGCATATGACTATTTTTTGTGACCCTTGAACTGAAATTTTATCCGCTTTTGGAGAGAAGTTTTGAATATTATTTAATATTGGAAAACCCTGACCCTAATGAAAGGGGATGTAACTCATATCTCTACTCCAAGTGAAACTTTTTTCTGCAGTGATAGATTTAATTCACAGGTAAATAAATGAAGATATCTAACTATACCTGTCACACTGGAATGAAAGGTAACTTAATTTCTGCTTTAATTTTCTGCGTTAATAACACAACTATTTTACCCACCATCCAGTAACCTTCTTGCTTTGACCCTCCGCCCTAATGATAAAAACTGATTTAAAATTTTACATAGTGACACCTCTGAGTTAAACTGTGAGTATGACTGGAGTATGGTGAGCACAAGTAAGATAAAACTGTGAGTATGACTGGAGTATGGTGAGTACAAGCAAGATAAGATAGTTTTGTACATTAATTCACATGATATTACTTTATGTAAACAATGCCTGCCTCATGATGCAAAAGACTGAGTAATCACTGCTGTAGATGAATGCCAGTGACCGCTAGGAGAAACCATTGTTTGGTTAGGAAAAACAGCGCCACTGACCATGGAAAGCAGGTGACCATTACATACGGGATAAGAAGTTTGCAGATGGGGAATTAGAATGTCTGTTGTAAACATGTGATCACTGAGTAAAGATAACCATTTGGAAAGATATAACTGTACATAACTTTACAGTTTTTTTAAAGTTAAGGTAACGTCAGATGTTTAATTTAGTCTTACTCAAAGTTTTATTTGAAATCCACATTTCATGCCTATATATTGATATTTGACTTTGATTTAATTTGCAGTGGAAATCATCCACATAGTTAATTTTGTAGATGGTGTGAGTGTGAAGACTGGGCACATGGAACATTTTTTTTCAGAAGTATGACTCTGGGTCAAATTCTTCTGACACAGAGAACCAGTCTAGAAATAACAAATAAAACTGCACAATCTGGAAAAGTTCATTTCAAGTACACAATTCCCTTTTTTCCAAACTTGATACATCAGCCTTAAAATACATATGTGCAATAGACACGACATATCCGAACTTGGGAAACACATGGCAGATGATATTAGAGGATAGACAAGGTCTATGAAATGTCTGTGATGTTAATGATTTTTTTAAATGAATTATATTGATAAATGTACCTTACATTTATTCTTTTTATTTATATATCTGCTGCTATGTGTGTAGCTGTTTGGTACTTATATTTATTTGGGCACTGCACTGAGATTCTGTAGTAATCACCTATTCCATCTGTCTGTCCATTCACACTTCTTGTAACGAGCAAAGCTCAGCAACCCTTGCACATAACTAAGTGCCATTTAGTAGATGAATTGCTAACAAAATTTTGATGGATCTTTTAAATATTTCATCTTTTCGGATCCAATTTGGCAGAGTATTTTCCCTTTTTCCATTAATATTGCATATCCACTAAAGCAAGATCCTTATAACCAACAAGTACCATTCAACATATTCTGATGCAATCTAGTGTGTGCATTGCCTTACAGATCTAGACGTGCCTCTAATGGGTTTTGTCCTGTCCAGTCAGCTCCAGTTTCAGCAGAGTTATGGCCCTTGACAATTTCCTATCTTCGTCAGCATTGTTGCTTGTGACCAGCACAGTTTTGCAACCCATGTACATAGATGAGTGCCATTTTGTAGTTCAGCTGTGTGTTATGTCATTTAAAGGTTTCATCCATTTGGGTCCAACTTTGACTGAGATATTGCCCTTTTTCCACAACTATTGATTCTCTGCTAAAGCCATTCATTGTAACCAGCAAAACTCTGGAACCATTCAGCATATGATGCAAGTGGGTGTGTAGATATGCTTCATAACCCAAGATTAGCGTTTATGAATTTTGTTTCATCAGCTCTAGTCTAGATAGAGTTATGGCCCTTGACAACAGACTTGATATTCCATATGAAGAATATGAAATGTTACTTGTAATCAGTTCAAGAACCAATCAACATATTTTTTGATGTAATTTGGTATGAGCAGTGTCCCATAAACTTACATATGTCCTATTTGGGGATAGACCATTTAGAAGAGTCATGACCTCCTGAATGCTCATCATCCGAACTTTTGTTTCTACAAGACAAGTTCACCAAAATTTCATGGATTTCACCCAGGCTTTGCAGTTATGGCCGCTTACTGGCATGTTTCTGACTTTGGTTTTTGCAGCATAACATGACAAAGTTTTGTTTCATTTTTAAGAAACGTTTGGCAGGAAGCTTTATATTGATGAGATCATAAACAAGTTTAATTTGAAGTATTCCATATTATCATTTAGAAGAGGTATAACCCTAATTATGCATTCTCCTAACTTTGCTTGCTGCAGCATAACTGTCATAAAATATGTTGTATTTCAGGGAAAGTTAGTATGCACTTTATATTGATGAGACGTCAGATGAATTCGACTTCCAGAATTCCATGTCATCATATATAAGTGTTATGGCCCTTGATTGTCCATCTGCAAACTTTTTACAAATTAAGTTATTCTGCCTAAGGTTCCACCAAACAAATTGTGGAGAGCATACCCTTCCAATTCACCCAACACTGTTAGCTCTAGTTGAGCATTTTAATATCATGCAAGTCCACCATTTGTTGTTGTACTTTTTTGTTGTATTATAACATGACTTTAATTTGGTATTATTCTATCATGTATTTTATATTCCTATGATCCAGTGTAATTTTCAAATCTGCATGAAAGTTTTGTATAATGAAGCTATGCCAATAATATTTTAGCTCTACTGGCCATTGACCAGAAGAGCTTATGGGATAGTCTTTGTCCATAGTCCATCGGTTATCCATCCATGCATTAGCACAAGTTTGCTACCACTACCCCTCATAAACTACTTGGAGAATTGCCATGAAACTTTACACCCATATCTATTCCAAGGTCAAAATGAAAACATGGCACAACTCAGATGTCAAATCTAGCTACCATATCAGTGATTCTGAAAATTTTGCTAACACTATTCCATCTGGATGGAAGGTCATATCTACATGGAATTTTCACTAAAAGACTTCTTATGATGTCTAATTGGTCCTAAATGAAAACGGTACCACTCAGATATCTAATATGGCTATCACATCAACCATCTTCAAATTCTTGCTATCACTGCTTTCTAGAAGGGATGATCATGATAAGCATAGAGTTTTCCCTTAAAGACTTCTTATGATGTTTAGTTGGTTGTAAATGGAACTGTTGCTGATCTGAGGTCAATTATAGCCACCACTGTGGTGATCTTGAAAATCTTCCTATCCTCTTGAGCAAAAAGTCATATCAACATGTGGTTTTCATGTCTATTCATCCCTAAATGAAAATGGTGGCAAGTTAACATTCAGTATAGCCACAGTGGCAGCCATCTTGAAAACAATTTCAAAATGGTGTTTTCCTTCTGAACAGATGACCATATCAGCATGGTAGTTTTCCTTCTGAATGGATGACCATATCAACATGGGCTTTTCACCAAGACTTATTATAGCACATAGTTTGTCTCAAATGAAAATAATGCTAGTTTTACATTCAGTATGGCTGCCATGAAAGCTTGTATGAAAATCATATTGTTGCCACTTCTTGTGAATGGATAGTCATATAGACATGGCATTTTAACCAAAAGACATCTAATGATATATGTTCGGTCTTGAACTAGAATGTCTCAATCTGATGCTAATACAGCCACCACAGCAGTGAATTTAAAAATCTTGTTATTGATGAAAATTAGCAAAGATAGTTTCAGAACTTGACAGTTAAAAAGGATTAAATGTTTTATATTGAAATCATACAAATTCTTTTCAGCTAGTAGAGTGTCTGTCCTTCAGTGACTCTAGTTTAATGTATTTGTTTTTATATACATCCCATGTTAGATTTGTGTATGATGACAATTAATATTACTAAAGCATTGAATTTCATGGAAAAACAAGAATTATTAACGCTGAAATACAGTACATCTTCCAACACTAACACCATAGATCAACATGGAGAAAAATGATAAGACTTTGGAAATAGTCTGATCCAGGTTTGCTGGTTTGTACAGTATGCTGGACAGGCATGGGATTTGGAGATCCCAAAGGGCAGTAGAGAACAGGGAAAGATGGAGAGAATTGGTTGCAAAGTCAACTGTTGTGCCCCAACGACCTCTTGGGTTAAGGAATTGATGATGATGATGATGATGATGATGACAGTAAGCTGAAATAAACAAATGGAGTAATTGTTAAAGAGTTGTACTACTTTTGGGTGTTTCAAGAAAATTGTACTATATACATAATCACGATATGATATTGAAACACTTAATTTTAAATAATTTATCAGACCTGTCACATTTTGTGTTGACTGAGGTAAGGAACTGTATATGGTAAGATACTGTATGTAATAAATACAAACTGAAACATTTCTCCTTGTTTTATTTGCATTTATTGTTTATCCTCAGTTCATGCCCTAACATGATTGCTATTTTTACATCCTTTGAGTGATTTCCCCATAAATTTTTCCCAGTATCAGGGATAGCATGCATTAGTGTTGTAACATGTTTTTTAAAATGTTTTATCATAAAAATGAAAAATTATCAATGAAATATTAAAATATATATGTTTACATTATTTCCCCAAGTTATCACTTGATTTTTGTAAAACTCTTGTTTTTAAATTTAAATAAATGATATCCTTCATTTCTTCACGTCCCCATCATTTGTAGGCAAAGTCCTTTTTACCATTTGTTGTAAGTTAATTCGGCACCCTATGTGTCATCCTGTTCCTCATCATAGATAATGACCTTTCACAGTCAGAAAAAGTTGAATATACAATTTACTACTGGATGTACAAAAACTGTACAAAACTACCTAAATTCTAATCAAGTGAATTGCAAGTAAAAATTCTTCTAGAGTCAAAACAGTGATGTGTTTTCAAAGAATCCTAATAGAATAGATAGGAAGCCTAACTTTTACCATTTAAAACAGGACCACTCCAGTGGCCTAGTGGTTAGAGCGTTCGCCTTGGATGTGGGAGATCGTGGGTTCGAACCCCGGCCGAGTCATACCAAAGACTGATAAAAACGGTACGAACTGCTGCCTCGCTAGGCTCGCAGCTCTCAGTGTTAGGACCGGTCGGCCTGGTGTTAGGATAATGTAATAATATGTCTGCAGCATGATACCCCAGAACAATGAGAGCCAAAGTCAGGGCTGATGACGTTGACTTCCCACTCCCAACAAGAAAGAAAGAAGTTTGGTCCTTTCTGAATATGGTGGATTATTACAGAAAATTGATCAGGGATTTTGCTGAGGTTTGGGCTCCACTTCATAAAGACGGGACAGCTCAGTCGTGTTTCTTGGTATGAGAAGGTCGTTAAGTCATTCAAGGACTTGAAGAATGCAATTGTGAAGGCACCGGTCCTCGTCTTCCGTGTTTTACTCCCCATTCTACTGCAAACTGACACAAGTGATGTAAGCATTGGATCTGGTTTTGAGCCAATACAATGGCAATAAGGAAAAACATCCTGTAACATATCTCAGGCGCAAGCTATTGCCTTGAGTGCAGAACTATTCTGCAACTGAGAAAGAACGCCTTACGTTAGTATGGGTGATATAATTTCTTCACTACTACTTTTATGAAGCTCCGAATTTTTTCACTGCTACTTTTATGATGCTCCATTCAATGTCGCAACTGTCTATAACCCCGCTAAGATGGTTCGGTAAACTTAATGGAAAAACCTGCGGTACTTCAGATGATCCCTGTGTCTCCTAACATACGAGTTCACGATCAAACACCATGGGGGAGAAGATAGTTCTATTCTGATAGAAATATTTTGTGAATTATTTGGATGCCCGCACAGTAACTAAATTACCTTCCATCCTATTAGAAAGAACTCTAATCGCCAGAGCGATGCTAGAACTTTCCAAATCCATAGTATAAGGTGCTTGCATAGAATTGTACATAATACAGCCAGATAGCTACTCTTGAATCTGATCTATCCGTCCTTAATAATTTTGTTCAAAAACAAATTTTTTATATGAGGGAATGTGTTGCCGTGTAATTAATGCATATCTTTCAGCTCAAAGTTATGACACAAATATTTGATTATCATTAAGACAAGAGGTTAGAATGTATAAGATTATGTTAGTTAAAAGGGCTTCAAGCGGTCACATGGTAATGCTAGAACAGGTTCCACATGTATCTCACGTCTGATCGCAATTAGTAGGCTAGATTTCAAGATCTCGGTCTGTGACCTGTCCTCATTGTAAAGGCAAAGATTTATATTGTCATTTAACTCTAACTTGTCTCCATCCTTGAGCTTTCCCCGTGAAATAAGACTCTTAATAATCTATCGTCCGGATGTTAGGAACAGTCGTCTTGTGTCATAGCTTGTGTGAAGTTTACAAGCACTCGGGAAGTTGCTTTTGGACGTTATTGTTTGCAACTTCTGCAATAAGCTGTATCAGTGTCAAAGGAATTTTCTTAGAAAGGATATCATAATGAAAACAAGCACAAAGACATACTAAGATGCAAGATTTAGAGATTTATTAAACTGCTATTCATTATTTAACTACGCTCGCTTACACGCCACACAGACAACCAGTGTAGGGTAAATAGATCAACATTCAACCCACGAGACTTGGCTGAAAGTCATGTGAGATTCACGTTCAGAACAAACAAGCAAACTGCGCTTAGTGTACTTGTGCTGGGTATCATGAGCCAGTCGGAACGTCCTGACTATTCCTGCAAGACAAAAATATACCTCGAATGTATGTCAGAAGCAGCAGCTTTCGGGGAAAATCGTACATTTTATTAGCCGGAAATTTCTCCACAAAAAAAAAAGAAATCACAATCCCTCGAAGGAACGGGCGCACTACTGGCTGATAAGAATTTCCAGGAATTAAAGAAGAGACTATTTCTTCTATTTATTTGTTTTAAATGATTTCTGATATAATTCAGTTAGTTGGTGTAGTGGACATACTGGATATCAGATTGTCATCATTTTCGTTTAGGACAAAGAAGACATTATTGTAGTTTTTTGGTGAAAACCCCATGCCATAATCATCATCCATTCAGTGCGATTAGTGACAAGATTTTCAAGACAGTCGTGGGGGCAGCCACATTGTATGCAGGACCGGCACAACTTTCATTTATGACTAACCGTCATAATAAGTCTGTTGGTGAAAACCCAATCTTTATATAGTCATCCATTTGGGAGGAGTAGAGACAACAATATTTTCAAGATTGCTACCACGGTGGCTATATTGAGGGTTAGTAATTTTGATTCCTGACCAATTAAACACCGTAAAAACTCTTCTGATGAGAGCCACGTGTCAAAATGACTTTCCATTTAAGAGAAGTGGCAAAAGCAAGATTTTCATGATGGCTATAGGTTGAACGTTAGATCATCACCATTTTAATTTAGAATCAATAAAACATTATAAGAAGTCTTCTAGTGAAAGTTTCGTGCTGATATGGCCATTTATTCATGAGAAATGCTTATACCAAGATTTTGAAGTTGGCCACCTTGGCAGACATACTAGACGTGACATCGGCACCATTTTCATTTAGAACCAGCTAGACATCATAGGAAGTCTTCTGGTGAAAACACCTTGTCAGTATGACTTTTTGTTCGAGAGACGTATCGATAACAAGAGTTTCAAGCTAGCTGTTGGTCATATTGGATGTCAGATCTGTATCATTTTGATTTCGGACTAACTAGATGCCATATGAAGTCTTTTAGTGAAAACCTCATATTGATACCTCTATCCATTCAGTAGGAGTAGCGGTAACAAGATTTAAAAGATGGATGATGTGTAACGGCCATTTCAGACATCATATTGGCGCCATTTCATTTTAGGACCAACTGGGCATCATAGTAGTTCATTTGGTAAAATCCCCAGTATGACATTTTGTTTAGGAGGATCTGCGATAATATGATTTTCAAGATCGCTACCATGGCGGTCACATCAGATCGGCACCATTTTTATTTATCACGAACTAGATCTCATAGAAGTTTTTTTTATTGAAAACCCTATGTTGATATAACAATCCGTTCAGGAGGAACGGCGATGACAAGTATTACGATTCTATGGTCTTATACTAAATAACAGAAAAGAACCAACAAGTTTTATAAAATTTGACAATTTTTTTTCCCCCTAGATTACAAAGTGAAAATATTAAAAGAAACTTACAGCATTGTGAATTAAATCCCAAATAGCTCTAATGATCTATCACAAATTCAAACGTATAGAGCATTCCGAATGAATTCTAGTTCCAGTGGTGTTCCAATAATTGTGTTGCTTTGACAATAGTCTAGAATAGTGTTGAGATGCTAACAAGTTTGATGTATCACAATGATATGATCCAAAATATCTTTGAATGAATTCACAATAACTCCAAGACAGTGTTTTAGTCCGAACATGATCAGTGAACACTTGGTAATTCCTATGAATAATTTCAATACATAAATAATAATTCTGCACTCAAGGCAATAGCTTGCGCCTAAGATATGCTACAGGATGTTTTTCCTTATTGCCATTGTACTGGCTCAAAACCAGATCCAATGCTTATATAACTTGTATCAGTTTGCAGTACAATGGGGAGTAAAACACGGAAGATGAGGACCGGTGCCTTCACAATTGCATTCTTCAAGTCCTTGAATGACTTAACGACCTTCTCATATCAAGCAACACGATTCAGCTGTCCCTTCTTTATGAAGTGGAGCCCAAACCTCAGCAAAATCCCTGATCAATTTTCTGTAATAATCCACCATTCTCAGAAAGGACCAAACTTCTTTCTTTCTTGTTGGGAGTGGGAAGTCAACGTCATCAGCCCTGACTTTGGCTCTCATTGTACTGGGGTATCATGCCGCAGACATGTAGCATGATGTCCTGCCCAGTCACATTATCCTCACACCAGGCCGACCGGTCCTAACACTGAGAGCTAAGAGCCTAGCGAGGCAGCAGTTCGTACCGTTTCTATCAATCTTTGGTATGACTCGGCCGGGGTTCGAACCCACGATCTCCCACATCCGAGGCGAACGCTCTAACCAGTAGGCTACCGGAGTGGTCCTGTTTTAAACGGAAAAGATTACGCATCTTATCTATTCTATTAGGATTCTTTGAAAACACATCACTGTTTTGACTCTAGAAGAATTTTTACTTGCAATTCATTTGATTAGAATTCAGGTAGTTTTGTATAGTTTTCTACATCCAGTAGTAAATTGTATATTCAACTTTTTCTGTCTGTGAAAGGTCATTATCTGTGATGAGGAACAGGATGACACATAGGGTGCTGAATTACCTTACAAGAAATAGTACAGACGGACGTTGCCTACAAATGATGAGGACGTGAAGAAATGAAGGATATCATTTATTTAAATTTAAAAACAAGAGTTTTACAAAAATCAAGTGATAACATGGAGGTAATAATCTAAACATATATTTTTATATCTCATTTATAATTTGTCATTTTTATGATAAAACATTTTAAAAAACATGTTACAACACTAATGTGTGCTATCCCTGATACTGGGAAAAATTTATGGGGAAATCACTCAAAGGATGTAAAAATAGCAATCATGTTAGGGCATGAACTGAGGATAAACTATAAATGCAAATAAAACAAGGCGAAATGTTTCAGTTTGTATTTATTACATACAGTATCTTACCATATACAGTTCCTTACCTCAGTCAACACAAAATGTGACAGATTTGACAAATTATTTAAAATTAAATGACTAAATATCATATCGTGATTATGTATATAGTAAAATTTTCTTCAATCACCCAAAAGTTGTACAACTCTTTTACAATTACTCCATTTGTTTATTTCAGCTTACTGTCGTCATCATCATCATCATCATCATCATCATCAATCCCTTAACCCAAGAGGTCGTTGGGGCACAACAGTTGACTTTGCAACCAATTCTCTCCATCTTTCCCTGTTCTCTACTGCCCTTTGGGATCTCCAAATCCCACGCCTGTCCAGCTTACTGTACAAACCAGCAAACCTGGATCAGACTATTTCCAAAGTCTTATCATTTTTCTCCATGTTGATCTATGGTGTTAGTGTTGGAAGATGTACTGTATTTCAATGTTAATAATTCTTGTTTTTCCATGAAATACAATGCTTTAGTAATATTAATTGTCATCATACACAAATCTAACATGGGATATATATAAAAACAAATACATTAAACTAGAGTCGCTGAAGGACAGACACTCTACTAGCTGAAAGGAATTTGCACGACTTCAAGATAAAACATTTAATCCTTTTTAACTGTGGAGTTTTGAAACTATCTTTGATACTTTCATCAATAAAAAGATTTTTAAATTCACTGCTGTGGTGGCTGTATGAGAGTCAGATTGAGACAATCTAGTTCAAGACCGAACATATATCATTAGATATCTTTTGGTTAAAATCCCATGTCTATATGACTATCCATTCACAAGAAGTAACAACAATATGATTTTCATACGAGTTTTCATGGCAGCCATACTGAATGTAAAACTAGCATTATTTTCATTTGAGACAAACTATGTACTATAATAAGTCTTGGTGAAAAGCCCATGTTGATATGGTCGTCCATTCAGAAGGAAAACTACCATGCTGATATGGTCATCTGTTCAGACGGAAAACACCATTTTGAAATTGTTTTCAAGATGGCTGCCACTGTGGCTATACTGAATGTCAGCTTGGCACTATTTTCATTTAGGGATGAACAGACATGAAAACCACATGTTGATATGACTTTTTGCTCAGGAGGATAGGAAGATTTTCAAGATCACCACAGTGATGGCTATAATGGACCTCAGATCAGTAACAGTTTCATTTACAACCAACTAAACATCATAAGAAGTCTTTAAGGGAAAACTCTATGCTTATCATGATCATCCCTTCTAGAAAGCAGTGATAACAAGAATTTGAAGATGGTTGATATGGTAGCCATATTAGATGTCTGAGTGGTACCGTTTTCATTTAGGACCAATTAGACATCATAAGAAGTCTTTTAGTGAAAATTCCATGTAGATATGACCTTCCATCCAGATGGAATAGTGTTAGCAAAATTTTCAGAATCACTGATATGGTAGCTAGATTTGACATCTGAGTTGTGCCATGTTTTCATTTTGACCTTGGAATAGATATGGGTGTAAAGTTTCATGGCAATTCTCCAAGTAGTTTATGAGGGGTAGTGATAGCAAACTTGTGCTAATGCATGGATGGATAACCGATGGACTATGGACAAAAACTATCCCATAAGCTCTTCTGGTCAATGGCCAGTAGAGCTAAAATATTATTGGCATAGCTTCATTATACAAAACTTTCATGCAGATTTGAAAATTACGTTGGATCATAGGAATATAAAATACATGATAGAATAATACCAAATTAAAGTCATGTTATAATACAACAAAAAAGTACAACAACAAATGGTGGACTTGCATGATATTAAAATGCTCAACTAGAGCTAACAGTGTTGGGTGAATTGGAAGGGTATGCTCTCCACAATTTGTTTGGTGGAACCTTAGGCAGAATAACTTAATTTGTAAAAAGTTTGCAGATGGACAATCAAGGGCCATAACACTTATATATGATGACATGGAATTCTGGAAATGGAATTCATCTGACGTCTCATCAATATAAAGTGTATACCAGCTTTCCCTGAAATACAACATATTTTATGACAGTTATGCTGCAGCAAGCAAAGTTAGGAGAATGCATAATTAGGGTTATACCTCTTCTAAATGATAATATGGAATACTTCAAATTAAACTTGTTTATGATCTCATCAATATAAAGATTCCTGCCAAACGTTTCTTAAAAATGAAACAAAACTTCGTCAAGTTATGCTGCAAAAACCAAAGTCAGAAATATGTCAGTAAGGGGCCATAACTCCTGTTAATAATCTCATGGAATACTGGAAATCAAATTTGCTCTAGGTCTCATAGATCTAAAGCAATGTACAAAACCTGGGTGAAATCCATGAAATTTTGGTGAACTTGTCTTGCAGAAATGAAAGTTCGGATGATGAGCATTCAGGAGGTCGTGACTCTTCTAAATGGCCTATCCCCAAATAAGACACATGTAAGTTTATGAGACACTGCTCATACCAAATTACATCAAAATACGGTGACTGGTTCTCGAACTAATTACATGTAACATTCCCTATGAAGATATCAAGTCAGCTCCCAAGGGCCATAACTCTATCTAGACTAGAGCTGATGAAACCAAATTCATAAACGCTAATCTTGGGTTATGAAGCATATCTACACACCCACTTGCATCATATGCTGAATGGTTCCAGAGTTTTGCTGGTTACAATGAATGGTTTTAGTGGAGAATCAATAGTTGTGGATAAAGGGCAATACCTCAGTCAAAGTTGGAGCCAAAAGGATGAAACCTTTAAATGACATAACACACAACTGACCTACAAAATGGCACTCATCTATGTACATGGGTTGCAAAACTGTGCTGGTCACAAGCGACAATGATGATAATGATATGAAATTGTCAAGAGTCATAACTCTGCTGAAACTGGAGCTGACTGGACAGGACAAAACCCATAATGAGCACAACTAGATCTGTAAGGTAATGCACACACTAGATTGCATCAGAATATGTTGAATGGTACTTGTTGGTTATAAGGATCTGCTTTAGTGGATATGCAATATTAATGGAAAAAGGGAAAATACTCTGCCAGATTGGATCCGAAAAGATGAAACATTTAAAAGATCCATCAAAATTTTGTTAGCAATTCATCTACTAAATGGCACTTAGTTATGTGCAAGGGTTGCTGAGCTTTGCTCGTTACAAGAAGTGTGAATGGACAGACAGATGGAATAGGTGATTACTACAGAATTTCAGTGCAGTGCCCAAATAAATACAAGTACCAAACAGCTACACACATAGCAGCAGATATATAAATAAAAAAGAATAAATGTAAGGTACATTTATCAATATAATTCATTTTAAAAAATCATTAACATCACAGACATTTCATAGACCTTGTCTATCCTCTGATAACATCTGCCATGTGTTTCCCAAGTTCAGATATGTCGTGTCTATTGCACATATGTATCTTAAGGCTGATGTATCAAGTTTGAAAAAAAGGGAATTGTGTACTTCAATGAAATGAACTATTGAATATTGCTAGATTGAGCAATTATATTATTTCTAGACTGGTTCTCTGAGTCAGAAGAATTTGGCCCAGAGTCATACTTCTGAAAAAAATATGCCATGTGCCCAGTCTTCATACTCACACCATCTACAAGATTAACTATGTGGATGATTTCCACTGCATATTAAATCAAAGTCAAAGTCAAATATCAATACATCAGGCATGAAATGTGTCTTTCAAATCAAACTTTGAGTAAGACTAAATTAAACGTCTGATTATCTTAACTTTAAAGAAAAAAGAACTGTAAAGTTATGTACAGTTATACCTGTCCAAATGGTTATCTTTACTCAGTGATCTCATGTTTACAACACACAATTTTATTCCCCATCTGCAAACTTCTTATCCCGTATGTAATGGTCACCTGCTTTCCATGGTCAGTGGCGCTGTTTTTCCTAACCAAACAATGGTTTCTCCTAGCGGTCACTGGCATTCATCTACAGCAGTGATTACTCAGTCTTTTGCATCATGAGGCAGGCATTGTTTACATAAAGTAATATCATGTGAATTAATGTACAAAACTATCTTATCTTGCTTGTGCTCACCATACTCCAGTCATACTCACAGTTTTATCTTGCTTGTGCTCACCATACTCCAGTCATACTCACAGTTTTATCTTGCTTGTGCTCACCATACTCCAGTCATACTCACAGTTTTATCTTGCTTGTGCTCACCATACTCCAGTCATACTCACAGTTTTATCTTGCTTGTACTCACCATACTCCAGTCATACTCACAGTTTTATCTTACTTGTACTCACCATACTCCAGTCATACTCACAGTTTAATTCAGAGGTGTCACTATGTGAAATTTGAAATCAGTTTTTATCATTGGGGCGGAGGGTCAAAACAATTAATTTTCTGGATGGTGGGTAAAGTAGTTGTGTTATTACAGCAGAAATTAAGTTACCTTTCGTTCCAGTTTGACAGGTATAGTTAGATATCTTCATTTATTTACCTGTGAATTAAATTTATCACTGAAGAAAAAAAATTCTCTTGGAGAAGAGATATGAGTTACATCCCTTTTCATTAGGGTCAGGGTCGTTCAATATTAAATAATATTCAAAACTTCTCTCCAAAAGCGGATAAAATTTCAGTTCAAGGGTCACAAAAAATAGTCATATGCTGCTTCTTTTGATTTCCTGTTTGTCACAGGCTTCTCACATAAGCCCGCTGTTATTTGATCTTGGCGACCGAGCTACTGACTAATCCAGATATTGTTTGTAAAGCTTAAACAAACTTAGATGGTTGTATATTTTAAGTTTGTGATGATTCCATTTAAAGGATGGAATAAAGTGAGCAGAATACAATAATCTTACATAAATTTGGGAGAAAACAACATGTATGTGTAATTTATGAATTTGCACTACAGTGCACAAAAACAATCTTGATAACATAATAATAATAATAATATAACAACAACAACAGTAATAATAATAATGATATTCGGTGCATGGTATCTGTTCAAAAACCAATTATAAAAGATGAACCTGTGTACAGAGGGTCACCTACTTGCAACAGCCAATTTTGCCTTTTCCCATCAGTGATCATTAGTGGTTGGTTTGATTGTAGTTAAGTTTAAAAATTAGAACTTAGCTACCATGGCAGATATTAAGAGATTCTCGTCGTAATTTTTTTCCAAATAATGCTTGCTATGCCATATATGGATATTGTGTGATATTTTGTTCAGTGTATACCATACTTACTACGATGTTTACATTTCCAACTAAGACAGCAACATCTTTATATGGCACATGAAAAAAACCAGGCTAAAAATGGAAGTAGTTAACAGCTGAATTAATATGGTGAATGATTTAAAAGAAAATGTCAGATAAGAAGGTAAACAATATTTACACGTATGTCTACAATTATATGGAGCAATTCTGGTATTGAATGAGAAGGTTATTTAATTTCTTTCACTATATGTAAGGAACATTTTCAAAAGTTTTGATAATAGGATGAAAAAGCACCGGATGTGAATCACACCCAGCTGCTACATTGATACAAATAGGCTCATGTTAGTACCGCATCCACAAAGCTGTGGTACTAATATTAGTATTAATAAGATTAAGCAGACCATGGGATGAATGTCTTTTAAAAGTTCCTAGTAGTTTAGCTGGAGTGGCTTTAACAAGCAGGTTATAACAAACAATGGATACAGACTGATAGATAGAAGGCCATTTCGTAAGTTCTTTCAGTCTATGACCAGTAGACATCATGATAAAGTGCTAGCCAGCTAGTACGCAAGTAAATGTTTAACATACAAGTAAAGTTATAAAAAAAAAAATCTTCACTTATCATAAACTTTTGGATATTAAGTGACTTACGATGTTAAAATTCTTGGAATCTGCGCACTGAAAATTAATCTCTTTTTGCAATGGAATTTACAGGTCCTGGTTAGCATTGTGGAAGTGTGCTTGTTTTACACATCTTTGCTTCTCGATTCGATACTGGGTACCAGCACATGGTGTTTTGGGCCATCATGGGTTGGGGTTTCTTCCAGGAGCTCTAGTTTTCTCCATCATACAGAATAACTCATACCAGCGTATCACTGATGGTCGAGAAAGCTTTTTTCATTTTTTTGGGAAGTTAATACAGATGCAATTTAATATTACCTTTATGTCATGTTAATATAAATACAGATCTAAACCGTAGATGTGTTATCTTCAATGTTCCGATTTATGTCAAGCAGTCTGTGTATCAAGCAATTACGTTGCTGAAAATGTTTAATTCTTTCATAGCCTCAAAAAATTTTAATCACAAAACTTTTGAAGCTGATTAGTAAATTTTCAATACTTTAAAATCATAAATATCCAAAGCTTTATTTCAAGACACAAAATTACTCGAAACCACTCGGATGGAGGCGAGAAGGCAGTGGTCGCTAAAGGCAAGCGCTTTAGACTACTCAACCACCAGGGGCTTCCACCTGAGAAGATGCAGGTCGAGAAAAATTGGCTGAGCTATACCAGGTAGTAGAATTAGACAGAGAGTTTGGTAATTGTTATAAGCTTATCCAGATTTTAGTCAATAAAACTGATATGTGGTCCACTACGACAATCTAACTTAAATTTGGATATGTCAATATTGATGACACCCTGTACCCAGTTTAAAATCGACATGTGGATCAAATCCACAAAAACGAATTTTAAACGGATTTCTTCAAACTGACGAACAACTCTGTATTCGGCAAAACCATTAAGAACCTTGAAAAAGTGTATATGTTTAATTTGTCAGGGCATCAGAAGCAAGGAAAAGCAGAAGACTGGTAGCAGACCCAATATTTGTATCAATATAAAATATCTGATGTGGGTTTGGAAGAAATTCTTTATGGAAAGTCAAAATTAATGCTAAATCGAACCATTTATACCATGTTGTCTATACTGAACCAAAGTTCTAAATATGCATACATGATAGCTTGAGAGAGATTTTTAAAACAAAATAGTGGAGTATCAAGGCCAATTGTTAAAAAATCAACTAAGTTGAATTTTAATATATCCCCCCCCCATTATTTTGAACAAACTGACATGAAACATGAAATGCACTACATAAAAGCCATATGTAATTATACATGATAACTAAAATAAACCCGACGGAACTTAATCAATACCTATAAGATAAAATGCATACACTGCTGTTTTCTGATTACACCACTAAAGAAAAAGCATACCGCAAGCCTCCATAACGAATACATACCATCAAGAGCATGTTGTATGTAACAGAGTCAATTTCGAAAAAAAATTTGATTGCAACACATATACGAGTCAATCTTGTCGCGTTCAGCGTGACATATAACAATTTACCTTGACGTATGGGCTAGGCTGCGATAAATCGCTAGCCTGCGATGGTCTAACCTTCCTTGTTTGGGGTTATTATTGATATTTAATTAGAATCCGCTGTGATAACTGTCCAACAGATACAGAGGCAATGTTAACTTCGGGTTAAGTAGAGGAAAATGTAAGAGACTATATAGAAACAATTTGTTCCGTGTGAAATAGGTGTCATAGAATGAGTTTTTTTCTCTCTCTCTCTTTTCCCAGAAATAGTTAGTAATAAAGGCAGAATAGAGAGAATTATTCTAGCTTTGATGGGCGTGTTAAATGTTTGGCGGTCAGATAAAGTTAATCCTGATTGGCTAAGCTAATGAGGATTGTATGTTTCCCTGAAGATTATTAAAAGTTTTAAGTAATTTCCCTCTCTAAACTAGCCAGTCTATGTTTTTCTGCGGAAGGGGAAGTTCTTGACTCCTGGGAAGTAGAATGTGTTCTCCCGTTATAAATTGTCCTAGGGACGGGTGTCTGGAAGTTGAGGACCACGGGAAGGAGGGATTCGGCTTCATACAAAAAGAGCGAGTTTCAGAGTGCACAAGATTTGTCTCAATCGCATAGAATATTTTTATTGATATAAGTTTGTAATTATTTGTTGCATGTATTCGTTTTAAATTCATACATTAGTTTCTTTGAGTTTGGAAGTTAATTGTTTGCATTCATTTGTCTTGAATGTTATATGACTCGTGTATTCTATGAATGATATACAATATTACTTTGATATGAATTTTGACAATATTGTTCAAATTTCCTAGTTGTACATAATAGGAATTTCATGCTGAGAATGTGTGACTCTGTCTGTCTTAAATGACATGAATCGTGTAGGCTAGGAAATGATTTTACTATGTCTGGAAATGTTATGCCAATGATTTGCAAGTCAGCAAGTAATGTAGTCAGAGCAAGACGAAAGTCCATTAATTCATTCCTTGGAAATTCTTTTCAATCGAGAAATCTGCTGACGTTGACCGACACACAGTCCAGTTTGTGATATATAGCACATTGTGTCTAGGTTTTGTCATAGTCCCTTTAGGAATGCGGCTATCTGCTAGGGAAAACATCAGTTTCATGGTAATAGGCTGCGTATCAGAGTAACCCATATTAGCTTAAGTTCTTTTAAATTATGATAAGTCGATATATTAATCTTAGCTCTATTGAATTACGGTAAGATGATATCTGATGTAACAAGTGTGGAGATTATTATTCGATCCCAGAAGTAAAAAGGCCTGACAAAGAGCAGTCAACCAGGTTACGGATGATGGCCCGAATAGACTGAAGAGACAAAGAAAAGAGGAAAAGGAATATGGCGACTCTGACCTGTCACCAACATTGACTTTGAAAGGACCGGAAGCGACCAGGTTATGCAAGTATGCTGAGAAAATGAATTCGGTCATTCACTCGTTTTTATGATGAAATTTGTTTTATCGAGATAACAGAACGGCTATAAATTTGGTAATTTTATTTCTTTCAGAAACGTATCTTTAAATTTCTTGTTCAAATTCTTTTTGTTCATATAATTGATTACATTTTTATGTTACATACGGGGCTCATAGTGTCCTATGATACATCTCTGCTTAGAGCTATGCTATTCCACCCATTAATTTCATATTTTATTGTATTGTCTACTCGATCAGGGCAATAACACTGTGGTCGATCATCTCCTGGATAACGATAAACAAACCAAAGCTCCAAGCAACAAGTGGGCGCCCTAACATTATAAAAGCATTTACAACACCTAGGAAAAAGCATATCGTAAGCCTCGAAAACGAATAAATACCAGGAAGAGCATGTCGTAAAAGCACATTAAATCCAGAGGCTCTAACCATTGTGAATGTTATGTTTCAAACGCATTACAGCATCAAACAAAACACCCCGGGTTATATAGCCTTTAAAAACGGCCAATACTGCGAAAACGCTCCTTATCCGACACAAAAAAAAATGTTTTGGAACCACCTCTCTGAGACATTGCATTCCTAGTATTTCAGGGACAGTACAACGTCAGCCAACATTGTTATATAGCCTCTTAAACTGACAACCACCGTGACTACATCCAAAAAGTGAGAGACAACTACCTTGCAGATGGATATAGTACACTTGTAAAATGCCAGAAGCACTCCAAATTCCATATTTTGGGGACACTTTCAAATGACGCACTCTTAGATATCGAATTTACCAGATCACAAAATATAGTATGTCCTCAAATGAATTTTCTAATTTGCGCCTTGATCCAGAATTTCTTTCAATTTCTACAGACCTCTCTGTATTTTATTTTGAGTTTCAGAAACGCTTGATAATATGCCTTATACACATTCTCCACAAATGCTTTTAGAGAGCGTATTTCCTTCTTTTCAAATCTCCGCATTCCAGATCGTACCAGACGATTTAAGAAAATGCAATTTTCTAATATCTATCTAGGGCATAGCAGATATCATAAGAAGTCGTTTGATGAAACAAAACATGTCATAATGATCATACATTTACGGGCAGTAGTGACAACAATATTATCAACACTGTCGTCATTGCAGCCTTATAAACAACTGGCACCATTTTCGTTTCGAACCAAATCAGGTATTATAAGTCTATTGGTGAAAGCCCTATGTTGATATGGCCGTCCATGTTGGATAGGAGTAGGGATCTTAAGATATGACTTAAAACTATCTGCTGCATTATAATCATAAGAATATCAAGAATCCGTTGTGTTTACATAATCGTTGAAAATTATTCACTGAGTAGCAACTCTTAATTAGCCACATATAAAATGATTTGCATTCTCATTTACTTTAAGGGTTTTGTATCCAAATTTAAGCGATAATAGGGTTTTGTACCTAAATTTAAGCGATAATAGGGTTTTGTACCTAAATTCAAGCGATAATAGGGTTTCGTACCTAAATTTAAGCGACAGTAGGGTTTTGTACCTAAATTTAGGCGATAATAGGGTTTTATACCTAAATTTAAGCGATAATAGGGTGTTGTAGCTAAATTTAAGCGATAATAAAGTTTTGTACCTAAATTTAAGAGACACTATGGTTTTGTTCCTAAATTTATATTATCCAGAGCAATATTGAAAGAAAACTTGGGTATGTCTTATTTATATTTCCATCTCCGCTAATAGCTTTGATAGATTTTTGTGATTATTTGTTTGCTTTTGAAGGGTCGATGTTGGGAAGATATTTCTCAAACCAAATAATTAGCCGATGTTGAGGAGCAAGCGTCATAATGTACACTGTTGGAGTAATTTTATGATCGCCTGGATTAGTTACATGTAATGGACCCTCTTTAATTTCGTTACATAGGGAATTCTCTGGCTATTTTTAGGTATACTTATTTAGGAATATGAGATAGGAATCATTCTTTATCTAAGGAGGCTTTTGGTGCATGCCTTTCGGCAATAATACTCGAATGGGTTGAGTTTACTGATGAATCATACAAGTTTAAAACAAGAAGAAGTATGCATGTGTGAAATTAGAGTCTCGTGATATGTGCTCCTTAGACGATTAGAATACAGTTACTGCAGTATTTGCGGCTTTAAGAACCCTTTAGTTGCCTTGATGTCACAGGAACTGGTGGCAACAATGAGACTCAAGCCAGACTCACGCAGATGCTGGTTGATTCGGTCGCTTAAATAATAGTTTCACTGAAGCTATGATTGGTAAATGATCCGATCCAGTTCTTCTCGTTTGAACGGTGAGTCGTTCAACATGTGTAAAAAAAAACTTGACGATACTGTGAGATAATCTACTAGACTTCCTGCACAGTTCGCAATGTAAAATATCCCTGTTTGTAGTTATCTACTGTACTGTTTATAAATTAAATAAATAACAAAATGTACAGCATGCCTGAATCAGACTTTTACCACATTTATTCGCTTCAATATCTCATTATTTAATAGGCGTATCATCGCTCCGGCGGCCTAGTGGTTAGAGCGTCCGCCTCAGATGCTACATGTGTGCGGCATGATGCCTCAGTGTTAGACATCACTATAAATTTCCGCACTGCAGACATCGTAGCGGTTTTGAATGAAAAATTGTTAAAGCTACGTTAAAAATCCAAATCACACACACACACACACACACACACACACACACACACACACACACACAGAGGCTTATCAAAGTTGTCAATCTTATACTGTACAAACTCGAATGATGGAACGAATAAACGTTGAATCATCATCAATAATAGTCATTTATACAAAAATGTCTAGAATTCAGATCAACAGACAGTAACAAATATATTTCGGTTCCTTTCTCGCTTAAAAAATTAAAAAAGTTTCAATCGTATTCATTTCTAATACGTCAAACCCATTAGAGGGCCCGTCATCATATACATGTGAACCTGACGAGGTTTATAAATACAACCTAACATGGCGTCATGCTCAACCGCAAATAATTTATTGTTAAGTGAGACACCAGTACAGTCATGAGCACTGCTACACCACCACAATCACTAATATTTCAATTTACTATACACGTGTTGTCGGGGCCCCGGGTGGCCGATTGGATATGGCTCTTGCCTTTACAGATGACTGACATCTCACATCTGCCCACGTGGATTCGAATCTCGGACTCGGCCAATATGGGTATCTGAGCAAGCTTGCCAGTATCTTCCTGTGGGTCGTTAGTTTCCCAGGGTTTACCCTGGTTGTTTCAACGCAACATGTGCTTAACAATGGCGATAATCCGACAATAACAACACAACATACGTGTTGTCGGGAAACAAAGGAGTGATCATACTGTAGCTGAATCACATTTCCATACTTGAGTAAAACAAATTATTTCACGACATTTTGCAAAGGAAATTAAGGCCACGAGTGGTCTAAAGCGCTCACTATTACAGATCACTGCCATCTCACCTCTGTCTGCGTGAGTTCGAGTCTCGGATTCGGTCAATGTGGGTATGTGAGAAAGCTTGCCAGTAACTTCTCGTGGGTCGGTGGTTCTGTCTGAGGTTTTCCCGGGTTCTTCTCCACCATTTATATTTGCCGCCATATATAGCCTATCTTGTGCTGAAAAATGGCGTTAAACCTACAGCAACAACAACAAAGGAAATTACATGAAACTTTCTTTTTATGCCCTGTATATTCCAAGATAGTCTGTTGATACAGTATTTATATAGTTATGTTGGAAATTTATCTTGTCGGAGCAACATTGTTTAAGCTCATTTGTGATGAAGTGTGCATGAGAGGATAACAAGCACTCTAAGTACATTATATGTGCAATTAGATTACCTAATTAACAGTTTTTTAAATTTTAATTTGATGACAGCAAGGAGAAAAGTAAGGAGGAAAGTAAGAATTTGAGCATAACGAATAATGCTGGAAAACTATTTGTTGATGCAGGCCACATAAGTGACAATTGTATTGAAAATAATATTATGTTCATATGATCTAACATGCATAAGTTATTTTATAAAATTACTTTCACATAGTATGTGATAAACTACTTAGTTGAAATTCAGAGCTGAATATAAATTTGTAAACCATGAAACCAAAAACAATCCATTGTTATGTTGGAAATTTATCCTGTCGGAGCAACATTGTTTAAGCTCATCTCCCAAGGACACAGCAAGGCCATTGACTTACGAGTCGGATGTTTTATCAATTGAGCAAGAGTGGCTTCCTTTGATTAAGTAAAGACTGTAACATTAAGGTAAAGTTAAGTTTCAACATCAAGGTTAACCTTGGGTGTGAACGGACATACCGATATTCATACAGATATGTAACAATCGCCTTGTCGAGCATTGCTCGCGGTAGGTTCCACAACTACTGTTGGGCAAAAATTAATACCATCAGTCTTTTGATCTCTCTCTCATGTTATCATCTTATGATTAAGAGAGAGAGAGAGAGAGAGAGAGAGAGAGAGAGAGAGAGAGAGAGAGAATTATGGTTAATGTTGTCTGATATTATAACGTATGGTTAAAATCTGTAAGTAATTACCAAAAAAAATTGATAATTTAAAATTGGTGTGTGATAGATTGAAATCGTTTGTGAATACTTAAAAATACAAGGCTTAGTAAGGGTGGCGGAGTATCTATGACCTGAAATAATTTTTTTTCTTTGATGTTAAAGCTCAAAAGATAATTGAGCAGTATTTACACTTTTACATTGTGTTGCTTATTTTCTAAAATGGTCAAAAATGCTTTCTCTGGTTGAAAGGCGTGAGAGGCCGTTTATAATTCAGGTAAATACGATTATAAAGTTTGATTATCATGTCACTCCAGAGTTAACTATGGGGCTTTGCGAAAGTTGACAAAATTAAAATGATACAATTCTGGTTATTAGAAATTACTTGTACAACAATATGCATAACATTGATTTCATATATGATGAAGGTGGTAGAACCTCATGCAAATCTACAATATAAATTTTGATTAATAAAAAAAGTTAAAAATTGTTCCGTTAGATGAGGGGGAACATTCAATATTGTGTTAAATGGCAGTTACATGTCACATGACAAGCAAAACTGGACTGTCATGCTCATTCATTTGCTATCTTGTTGAGGTTTCTATGAAGCTTGGATTTTCCAAGGTGTAGGTCATACAAAATTGTCTTATCTCTTCTAACATAATAAAATATGACTATCAAGAACAAAAGGCCTGTGAAAAATTTGAGCAATTTTAAGTTGAATGTGTCCATTTGATTCTCTTTTGACTATATATGTTTATTTACCTTGGAACCTTATTCTCGTTGTCAATGTAATTTATCACAGGTTTTGATCCACTTCATACAAGGTTTTGATCCACTTCATACAAGGTTTTGATCCACTTCATACAAGGTTTTGAAACACTTCATACAAGATTTTGCTCTACTTCATACAAGGTTTTGATCAACTTCATACAAGGTTTTGATCCATAACATTCAAGGTTTTGATTCACTGCATACCAAGCTTTGATTCACTTTCTTACAAGGTTTTCGTTCACTTCAAGCGTATTTCTAGGCTCTTTTTCTTTTTAAACGGACTTTTTTGGGGAAAAAGAAAAATTGCAACCGTGTAATCTATCTTGGTATTGACTGACCGAGCTTCATATCAACCATAGCAATAATTTTCGGGCATGATTTGTCGTGCCCAAGATGAATAAAGACAGAAGTTCGTACTCAACCATATGTAACCGCACTGATGCATGTTTTAGTGTATATTTCCCACATACCGTACTCTGGGGATATTTTTTTATTTCTTTAAGCAAATGAGTACTTGTTCAACTGTCTTACTCTATTTAGTTTTAAGAAAGGGTGACATTCAGACATTTCGTTTTGTTTCCTCATAAGCGTGAAAGAATAGAAAACTTTCACAGGGATTGATTTCATATTCATGCAATATTGACTTGCGTTCTCTTTGTTACCAATTTGTTTTTGTTTAATATGGTTAATCTATATGTGCAGGATCGATTTCGTTCGTCGTGTAGGCGGAGTCATCGATAGGCTAGTAACACCGTTTATCAGCTTATCGAGCGCGTTCACCTATCATGTGCACCGGATGTAAGGTATCTCTAGTAAGACGTTGCAATTGACGATTTCATCGTAATCATGAAAATAGGGGAGTGCGGGTGAATTTTCGAAAATAAAATCGGCCCATTAATTTGTGAATGTAAACGAAATATGTTACATACACCATCCTACTTTTAAATCTACGAAAGTTACCTAATAATGGAAAAAATATTGTACAATTCATTTTTAAAGACCATATATATATATATATATATATATATATATATATATATATATATATATATATATATTCAGTATAGGTAGCCCCCCCCCCCCGTGTAGTAAAAAAAACTCTTTAAGGATTGTGTTATCTATATTTAATTTAATTGTTTGTTAATTTTAATTTTTTAAAAATTTCATTACATGTAATTGTAATGTAACTTTGTTTCCTGGACTTGATCTTGTCCAAAATTGAGTTCATTTCTGCTTGACCTGATTGACGTTTTTATTTTTTAATTTCATTTATGTAAACAACTAATAAGAGCTTCATTCTTCTCTAGGTGTATCAGCTTATTAAACGAATTATTATTCAGGTAAATAAAGAAGGAGTAAATATGTTGATCAGGGTGAGGGTTTTGGAGATTCCCAAGTGAATTTTACAGTCTATTATGTTGTAAATAAACAAGGCTCATTAGATCATTCTAGAAGGTTATTTTCCGTTATGTAATGGTTGTTTTTAGACAATGCTAATTGTGTCCTTGAGGTCAAGCAGAGAACTATTATTATCTTGTGCCTACGGATTTTGCCAGTTGTACTTTTAACATCTAGCACTTTAAGTTGTATTATGGTGTGATCAGTTTGGGCTGAATTTTATTTTCTTCAAATTATTGAATTCAAGTGACTATTTTCTCTGGAACTAAAAAAGTGCTCTGATAAAATTCTTGGATGAAGACATTCATTGGAATTTATAATGAATTAAAACCTGGAATAATATTTATGTGGTTCAACAAGAGACTGTTGACACATCAGTACTTCGCAGACCATAACAGACACGTCATCGCCTTCAATTTTGGATCTCTTCGGGACTTGAACTGAGTTTTATTCAGGACTTTTTATTACTAGGACTTGTGTCTTTAATTCTTGGATTATTTTTGGATTTAATTCGCAATACCGTAAGTTCTTTTATCTCATGTTTCACTTTGTATTCTAGGGAAATAAATTATTTCTTAAATTGTACAAAGCTTGTTGTCTTCACTCATTTCTGTTACTTATTTTAAGAGCATAGACTCGTAACAATTGTTAGATTATTATGATATACCAACGAAAGTAAATAAACTCAAGAGATAAATAATGATACCAATTGTACATGTCCACACGATATCCAGCTAAATGACACGCAGGGTACATGGGGGGTTTTTTTCAGCGTAAGTGAGGACGGCACGGTAAAGCGAGACGGGGGTGGGGTGGGGTGGGGTGGATTGGGTAGGGATCAGAGATATAAAAAGCAGAAAGTAGCAGTTTGCCTACTTACTGTCTATAACAATCTGAAGAAGAAACAATTTTTTTTTACCAGTAGACTTTAGAACCGTAGTATCTTGTATTCTAAAGACCAACATTTTCTATGTGAGATAAGGAGCCGGTAATTTGAAATTGTCCCTTCCAGACCCAATCCCCCCCCCCCCCCGTGCCATAGTTTGAGTCTTATGACAGGAAGGTTACATCCCACCCCACCACGATAACATCTTAAGGGTCT